>CM038793.1:113609862-113688823 GCA_021764765.1 Vicia sativa
GAAGGATATTCACAAGAAGTTTCCAAAAATATTAGGGGTTTTGAAATTGGAAAGAAAGTATCAAAAAGCATTAAAATACTATAACAATGTATCATTTTTAACCTTAATGAAAATATAATCAAAATAAAATATTTTTGGATTTTGACATGATCATAAAATAGGTATATTAAATGACAAGTATGCAAAAAATCATCTCAAAGTGAGAAGTTTTGATTGGTTTTGAAAATGTTGAAGTTTGTTAAAAACTTGAGAAAATTAAAGTGATAAAAGAGATTTTTGGTCCCATGGAGGCTCGAACTCGTGACATTTGGCTTAGAAGTGAAGAGTTTTTCCACCGAGCCATGTGCTGACTTGTCATTTAATCACCGTGTTTTAAAGGAGTTTTGAAAAATGAAGTTCAAAAAGGTCAAGTTGGATGCTTCTCGGGGGTCAAGCTTGCCGCTCGAAGGACATTAGCGTGTTGCTCGGAAGAGGTTAAGTGTGTTTCTTCAAGAGTGAGAGGCGTGATGCTTCCAGGGGTAGCCCCATAATTATCAAGGTAGTAGAAGCTAAATGCTCGAGGGTCAAGCACTAGAAGTTCTTCAAGGCGAGAAGTCGAATGTCGAGGGTGAGAAGCACTAGAAGTGCTTCTGAAGGCAGGAGAAGCTGAATGCTTCTGGAGGGAATCAGCATCAGAAGTACTTCTGAAGGTTTAATCATCACAAGTGCTTTTGAAGAACCAAACGCCGTAAATGCCGAGCCTTTATTAAAAAAGGTCCCAGGGGAATTTGAACCCTGGGCCTTGAGGCGAAGGAAAGGATTAAGAGCGTGCTCGCAACCGTTGGGGCGGTAATACATGCGTTCACTTAATCACATCCAAGTGAATATATTATGAATCAGGTTTTGAATTTTGAGTTTCCCACTTCATGTTCTTCGTGGAACCGAAAACAAACATCCATGGCTCAAACCTAGACTTTCTTAATTCTTCATCAATTTGAGAAATTCAAAATACAAAATTGTCCAGAAATTCCTCACGATTCTAACCATATAACTTATTAAAGCTAATAATCAGAGATGAATACGAATTTTGATAATCCCAAATTAAACCCTAACTGAATGAATGAATGATTCCATGAACAAAATTAATTTTAATTTAAATTGAGAACCCAGATAGCTTTAATGACATGATATATACATCTTCCTTTTCAAATTTAATGCTAAAGATGCATGTATGGAGATATCAAGAATTGAAAGCTACTTTTGAAAAACCGCATCGAGTATGAGGACTTCCGTGATACAAAGTGATGATTGAAAAGCTTCCGAACCTCTCTCGAGTATGCTCCCACTACTAGATTACTCGAAGTTGTTGAACTCTCGACTGTGTCAAGTTGCACCCTGTATGATTATGGAAGTTGATGATGGAGATGTTCCGAACTTGTTTAAGTGTTTGGACAAATTCTATATGTTGTATAGAGTGTCTCAAGTGAAAAATTAGAACAAGCACGAGTGGATTCGAGTTTGGAAGTTTTGGCTAAACTTGCATTTTATGAATTTTGGAAATGGTTTTCGAGTTTGGCTAGTTCTGGCTAGCTTGAGGATTCTAACAACTTTCTAATGATGTTTAGAAAGTATTTGAAGCCTAATATTGCTCGATAGATCAATTGATTAATTTGAATATCAAATGTTGATGATTGATTAAGATAGATCAATTGAGGTGAGTGGAGACTCAAACCCTAATTAATCATATCTTGAACATATGACACTTTGATGAAACCCTAACTTTGATTTTAGGAGCACACGCACGATCTATCCTCGCTCTAAAACTGCTAGTGTTGCAATGATGCATATGTGAATGATATAAGGTGCTATCTTAGGTCAAAAATTGGGTATGACATCAGGACTGCGACGTAAGGACTCGAACCAGATCCCGATAGACCATGGTCTTTGATGGGGCCTCAAACGCACTTGGCAAATGGCATTGGCACCATCATTACATCTCCCATGTGAGGGCACACGCTTTCACCGCCGACTATGTTTCAACTACACTAATAACATGGTTGAATACGGATGCAGCATCACGTATCAAAGTCGCTTATTAACTTAAGAATCAAATTCTTACAAGTGTATGGAGACTCAGCTTTAGTGATCAGTCAGATTAAAGGTGATTGGGATACGAAGCATCCAAATCTTATTCCATATCGAGAGCATGTTATAAGTCTGATCCCTTACTTCGAAGAAATCACTTTCGATCAAATCCCACGAGAAGAGAATCAGTTGGCAGACGCATTAGCTACTATGTCATCTATGTTCAAGGTCAGATGGGACAACGAGGCTCCCCAAATCATCACCGAAAGACTAGACGAACCATCCTATCATTGTGAACTTGATACAGAAGAGAAACCTTGGTTCTATGAAGTGAAGAGGTATCTCGAAGCTCAGAAATATCCCGCAGGAGTATCTGTCAATGACAAGAAGTTCTTAAGAAGATTCACCTCCAAATTCTTCTCAAAGAACGACATCTTATACAAGTTAATCACGATTTTGTCTACATCATTGTGTAGACCGTAAAAAAAATGGAACGGATCATGGAAGAGTTAAGGCGCACTTGGTACCCACTCAAAGGAACATGCAATGGCTAAGAAGATTCTAAGAGCAAAGTTACTATTGGTCCACCATGGAAGCCGATTATTACCATTATGTTCTTGTCACAAATGCTAGATATACGCAGACAGAGTGCACGTGCCTCAAGTTCCATTGAATGTTTTGACGCTTGGTGGCCTTTCGCAATGTGGGGCATTGACATGATTGGAGAAATCAAACCCATCGCCCAATGGACATCTTCATCCTCGTTGCTATATTGATTACTTTACCAAATGGGTAAGTTTTCGTCGCATTTGGTACCAAGAATGTTGTGGCTCGATTCATCAAGCATAATCTTATCTATCAGACGGCGCCCCCGAAAGGATCATCACGAACAATGGTACCAATCTCAATAACGATCACCGAACTCGCACACAATTCAAGATTAAGCATCACAACTCTTCTCCATATCGGCCAAAATGAACGGGCAAAGGAAACCGCCAACAAGAATCTCAAAAGATCATACGTAAGCTAAGAAGGACTATAGGATTGGCGTGAGGTGTTTCCATTAGCTCTCCAAAGTTATCGCACTATAGTACGAACATCTGCTGTGGGAAACCCCTTCTCTCAGATATGGTATAGAAGTACTCCTACCAATCTAGGTTCGAGACACCTCAAACTGCAGTACTCCGTGATGCGAGTTGGAGGAAGACGAACGGGTCCAGATCGCCTGACCGATCAACCTCGATCGACGAAAATGGCTCGCACTATCCGCCACGAAAAATATACCGTTTAATGATCAAAGCATTCAATAAAAATTCAAGCACTAAGTCTACCAAGTCGTTGATCTAGTAGTCAAGCTCATCATTCTTCCACAATGATGGTGATCCCAAATGGACTCCACCCATGAGGGACCATTTGTAGTCAAAGTATTCTCCCTGAGCCATGACACTAAGCATTATGGATGGAGAAGACTTCCGCACCCTCGTGAACGCAGAGTAGTAAAAATGCTACGCATAAACGAGACTCGCTAGGTGACCTACCTAGGCAAAAATAAGGGCATATCGCGAACCAAAAGGTTTGAGCAAAGTTAAGGATATATATAAAAAATGTACACCCTAAGAAGTCGAAAACGGCCGAAAAAAGGTATCCTGCAGACTGAAACCCGAAAGGACAAAAGTTAGGATTTAAGCTGTAGACTATGTCTCGTCCAGATCACCTACTTACAAACTACACTACTATCGCCTTTAAGATTTGAATGGTAAATCATTTCAATCACTTTCTAACAACAAGGAGATGAGATAGTCATTTAGATTGTTTTCATATAGCTTTTACTATTTTGACAATTTCCTCTTACTAGGATATTTGTCTCTTGTATACAAACCGCCTCACTATAGGTCAAATTTAATGTTCCTTTTCCAATTCTTATTGTTTTGTTTGCATAAAGTCCAATGATTGCTTTGAATGATTATAGGCATTTGACAATAAACATCTATTCACAAACATATGAAAAGCAAACAGAAATAGTAATTACTATAGGCTCTAGGAATTGAGATGACGACTGAAGTCACCAATGCATCCCCACAGAGTCACTTTCACAAGAAATACATCCACAAGATCATCAGTCCCCACAGAGCCATCGCTCTCCCTACAAAGACAAATCTTCTCCGACGAAGTACTAATCTCCTCCCAATAGTGTTCCAACACTTCCAACCTTATCACATTAGTCCCTGAGGAGTGATCCTATCATCTTTATCATGTTAGTCCCCGAGCAGTGATCATATCAACATCATCATGCTAGTCTCAGCTGATCCTATCAATTTCATCACGCTGGTCCCAGTAGTGATCCTATCAAACCTCATCACATTAGCCCCCGAGCGGTGATCCTATCAGCTACATCAGCTTCAAACTTCATCATGTTGGTCCCCGAGCAGTGATCCTATCATCCTCATCACATTAGTCCCAAGCAAGGATCATATTAGCTTCATCAACTTTAATTTCATCATGTTAGTCTCCGAGCAGTGATCTTATCAATTTCATCACGTTAGTCCCCGAGCAGTGACATGTTATGCCATATCATTTTGTCCCCCCGGCAGGGTCCATGGATAATGTAATCATCCACAACAAGATCTACACACAAGATCCCCGACTGAGTATCTCTCAATCATTATTATTCTCCCAACAACATTAATATCAAGACTCGAATCTTGGTTGGATATTGCATCAGAGGAAATCAGAATCATACTTATTCCTCACCTGTGGTATTCAACAACCTCATCCTCAAGCAGACGTCAAAATCTCCAGCAGAACGCTCCTATTTTCTTCAAGATGGATATGTTTTGAAATACCACAACCTCTACATTCATACATTATTCATAAAAGTCATAACATGTGCATGTATCATAACAACATTGTTCATGACTTTGTCATATCAAGACGCATCAAAATCTGCATAGGACTAAGCATATCCTGTCAAGATTTTATTTTCCCAGTAGGTAACAACTATTTTTCCAAACGGACAGTTAAAGATTAATACCCGAAACAAGACGGGAAAACTGTATGAATGATCATGCAAGTTATCTCCGGACAACAGATCATAGATTAACACCCAAACAAGACAGAAAACTATCTACATTCAAAAATATTCATCTCGTAACCACAAGACGAAGGTGTATTCTGACTTCTCTCATTATCAACCGCCCCGTATGGCATCTCAAGCCCATCTCTCGATTTTTCTCTTTCATCCAAAGAGGAATACAAAGTCTAGCGGCGACTCACTCCCCAAAGACGCCTTTTCCAAATGGCATCTAAGTCTATTCCAGCCGCATCGTCAACTGACGATGCTATTCATACAACGCAGTGCAAATTTTCAGTGTACATAGGTGTTCAATCATCTTCTACCTTCAGGTCACGAAAGGAAAGCATACCAATCTAACCCTTCCGTACAAGAAGATTGAATAGGCAACTATTATACCCCAAAATTTTTCCTCCTACTTCTCAATATAATCCACAACTCCATACTCAAGGATTTCACAAGGGTTGATCGTACAAACCCTCCTAAGCAATCAATCCAAATTAGGGTTTTGCTCTCAAGTCAAGATGAATTTCTAATATTTCAAATGGTCATCATAGCTCATCATATGCTTCAAGGGATTAACCTCACAAGTTTCAAGCCTTACAAGTCAAAATTACTCATCTAGTTGCTCGATGGTTGAAAATCATTGTATGGACAAAAGTCAACTCGTCAACATACCAAATTTCATAATTTTTGGTCAACCTCAATATTTTGAAGTGATATTCATCATTTGATCAAGGGTTGATCATGATTCATCAAGAAAAGTCAAGATTTGATCAAAAGTAAAAGTTTCTAAATTGGTTTTGAACAAAAGTCAATGTAATTTGACCAGCATAACTTTCATATACTTTATCGTAAATTTTTCCACCAAAGCTTATCTTAAAGTAAATTCAATTCTACAACTTTATGTCTCACAAGCTTGGGCTAGAAATGCTTCATTTTGAAGTTATGGAGCAAAACATTACAAGTCCTTTAAAGTGAACAAAAGTCATCTTTTGCAATGAAGTGTTCATGAGCATGGAAACTTAAATGAAGATGAAACCAAAAGGGCTGTTTAGAAGACATCTTGACATTTCTAAAAAGTCCAAGAACAACCAAAATATTAAAATTGAGCAAGATAAAGTGTTGAGCATTTTGAGAAGGTGCATAAAGAGAAATACTTGAGAAAGTCAAAATATTTCTAAATGGGCCTAACTTTTCTTGATTCAAACTTGTTCCTTATCCGAATTGGAAACTCCAAGCACAAGGCCACGCTTTTTATCTTTTATTTTATTTATTTTGGAATTTTATTCATTTAAAACCAATTTAATTAAAATAAAAGATATAACATCAAAGTTTTAAATGCAAGATTGATTTTCTCATTCTTGAGGTCCAAGCAAGCGATAAGTCATTATTTTCGAAATTATTGAGATGGCAAGAGAATTTATTGAAATTTGATCAAAAGTAATATATGGTTTCATTCCAAATCAAATATTTTCTCATTGATTGGCATGTAATTTCTTCATGATTCTTGACATAATTCACTCTAGTATATATACACACCGATTCCAGAGTCCACCCCAAAATTTGCCCTCCATCTTCTAAGATATTTCATACATCCATGCTCAAGGATTCCTCAAGGTTGATCGACAAACCCTCTCCTAGACAATCAACCCAAACTAGGGTTTGGTATTCTCGAGTCAAGATGGACTTCCAACATCTCAAATGGTCATCATGCCTCCTCATATGCTTCAAAGATTCTCCATGACCAATTTCAAGCCTCACAAGTCAAGTTTCGCATAATTGCTAAGATAGTTGAAAATCAGTTGTATTGACAAAAGTCAACTGTGGTCAACATACACCAAACTTCATGATTTTTGGTCAACATCCTCATTTTGAAGTTACATTCATCATTCGATCAAGGGTTGATCATGATTCATCAAGAAAACTCAAGATTTGCTCAAAAGTCAAACTTTCTAAATTAGGGTTTCTAGTGAAAAGTCAACCAAACTTTGACTCGAGATAACTTTCATACTTTCTCTAAATTTTCCACCACCTCTTGTTTTGAAGGAAATTCAATTCTTACAACTTCATGTCTCACAAGAATGTTCAAAAATGCATCATTTGAAAGGTATGGATCAAAACATTATAGGTCCTTTTCAAAGTCAACAAAAAGTCAACATTTTGTTTTGAAGATATATTGAGCATGGAAACTCCAATTGAGATGAAACCAAAGAGGTTGGTTAGAGGATTCTTATAGATTTCAAAACGTCCAAGAACACTCAAAAATGTGGAAAATTGAGCAAGATACACTATTCAAGTCAAATTTTGGACAATTGCACAAAAGGAGATATTGGTCAAAATGCCAAATTTTCCAAATGGGCCTATAATCTTATGATCCAAACTTGTTCATGATGTTATTTGTGACCCATTAATGTTATTATAATTTTCTATTTTATTAATTTATTTTTGATTTAAAACCATTTAATTCAAAATTAAATTATATAAAATATGAAAATAAGATATTTTTCCAAAAGGAGTGATTTTATATCAAACTTGAGGTCCAAGGAAGCCCATGATACATGTCAATTTCGTTGATCCTTCATTAAAGAGAAAATCAAATTTTCTCCAAAATTTGATTTTATTTGAAAATTATTCAATCCATTCAAAACCAAATCTTTTTCCTTGTTTTTCTCTCCTAATTCACTCTATAAATAGCCAGCATATGCAAGCAAAGGACACGAAACCCTAGCCCTTACAACAACCCAAACTTTGCCAAATTTTTCAAGAATTATCAAAAATCTATTTTTGATTTTCAGCTGTTTTCAAGGCAAACCAACCATCCAATCTTGTTCCTGAGATCTCTAGCAAGCAATCCCAACTTTCACATCAAGCCTGTGCCCAAATCGTGTTCTTGGACTCTCACCGTTTGCTACTTTTTACAATTTTGATTTCGATATTCCATGCATCTAATCATTCTCATGTGTTTATTTGAGTTCGTATATGTATTAGGGTGCATTTGATGCATTACATATGCAAGTTCTACGAGAAATCCAAGCATGCCATTGTTAGGTTTTTAGAGTTTGAGTTTTGAAACGGTTACAGTCGCTTTAGGACACGGATAGCACCATCGCTCGCAAGGATCGAATTAGTCGATCCGGCACCTGCTTTTGTTTTCGAGGATGCATTTAAGGTGTTTTCAAGTCATGCTCACCGGAGAAGACGACCGAGCTAGCTCTAGTCCGACTGGGTTGACTCGTGGAAGTACGCGTCGACGATCTCTCTCCGATTCGCTTTCATTCAGATTGGGGCCCTACTGATCGTGTTTGATTTTCAAATATCACCACACGCTTACACATATTCTATTGTTTTCTTTTAAAACACCAAGTGACACTTGTCCCAAAGGGTTAAGGCGCTGCATCATGGTAGATACCTCCAGGTCACGTAGTTCGAATCACTGTGGACCGTTTTGCATTTTCTTTTACAAACTCAACCTTTTTCATATTTTCATATTTCTTTTAATATTTTTCATTCATTTTAATTTATTTCAATAATTTTATCATGCATTTAAAACAAAAAATATTTTTCTTTTGCATTGTTTTAAATGTTTATTTAATTTATAAAATTAAAAATATTAATTTTGCATGCATATTTAATTTATTTGTTAATTTATCATTTAAATCACTTTTAATTAGTTTTTAATTATTAAATTAACTCCAAAAATTCAAAAAATATTTTAGCATATTAATGTTATTTCCAAGATGAAATATTTTTCTCATTTAAAATTATTATTTTTGCTAACATTTTCTCTTATTCGATTTCCTTTGTATTTTCCGATTTCTCATCTTTTCACAAAGTTATCTCTCGCTTTGACGATTTCTTTTTATCATTTTCTTTTTCCAATTATGTAATTGCTTATGGGATGTAATAGCTTAATTAGGCTTTATTTTCCGCATTTAAATTATGTATCCGCCCCAAAGCCATGTAATAGCGTAGGATTTATCTTTCGCACTTTATATTCCGCATTTTAATTTCCGCACCTATGAATCTAGTAATTAGGCGGTATGGCAAGATAAAATTGAACATAGCTCACTCTAATTTTCAAGATAAAATATCCGAAACGACACACTCCTCTCACACACGCACCCTTTAGGTAATTCTCTCGCTGCCTTATGAATTCAAATGGTCATGTCCTCGAATGTAGAGGTATTCTAGCACCGCGTTTCTCAAAATATATCATCATAGTCCCTTCGATACAAAGATCATAAGACCCACGATGTCGCCACGAATACATGATCTTGACCTCGATTGTTGCCACGAAAAATGATGATAGTCCCTTCGAATGTGCTAGGATACTTCCCAAGTTGCCTTCTATGACCATCCGATGTCCTTCGAATGTCCCATTTACATCCAACAATAGAGTTACATACCAACTAATGGTATGGATAGCGCTATTCTAAAGGAATGTAATAACACGAAAATGACCAATTCAGTAGGTAATAAGACTTTAGTCTTGTTCTAAACAAAATACTTTTCACACCACACACTTTTGTCAAAGTTCAAACTCTTTTCAAAAACATTTCCAAACACTTTGTATACATTCTACATGAATCATTACAAAGTCAAAGTGAAATGCCTTTTCAAAACATTTTGTCAAACACAGAAAGCACAATTTTAAAGTGATCTAAGAGCAACTAAGAGCCCGAGATAACTACGGATGGAAAGGGTGCTACCTTCCCTTTTCATAACCTTCTCCTTACTCGTAATCTAACGAAGGTCTTTTTCTCGTACTTTTACCTTCCTTAATTGATAAAAGAAAGTCGGTGGCGACTCTTGCTATCCGCACATATGTATACAAAATCCTACAAAGTCGGCTTCATCAGTTACGAATCAACTCGCCTGGAAACACCCTAAAAGAGAGAATGCCTTAAGGATTTCTAAATCACCTTTATTGCTTTTCTGTTTGACTTGCTTGCTTTATCTTTTGGGTTGCTTGGGTATATATTTGTGGTGATCCTACACCGGATCCGTTCCTTTAGGTAAGTAGCAATAATCGTCGCGACTGCTAGACGATATCGAAACGGTCAACATGATGGCTACGTTAGTGTGACACTGGATGTCCTGATACTCTTCATTTCCAAGTTGAGGATAGTATTTGGCTTCAGGTGTCATCAAGCACTAACTAAACTTTTAGAACCTTAATTGACCCATCTTGGCCATTAGAAGGTAGTGATATGGCCGGCTTGGTGCATTAAGGTTGATGATACCGATGCCGCCATTGAGATCGACTTTGGGATATTTTGGTCGACCACTTGGTAGTCGTATTGAAATAAACGCCACGAGAAAGATCAATGATGTGAGATTTTAGAACCCTAAGCATTATTATAGGACAGATGAACCAACTCAAACTTTTGGTGGGTAATCACCTATACCTCATGCAAGCCTTAAACCTAGGCTCATTGTGTGAATTGTTTTGTGTGCTAAACATGACATCATGACATCATTTGCATTGCATATCATTTCTAACTATTTCAAGGACCTAGGGATTTATCTGCTCTGCTTTGTAGGGCTTCTAGAAAGACTATCCGAGTCAACTTCATGGGTATACCTTCTCACTCAAAGAGTTGGTTTTAGAAATTCCCGACCATGCCTCAGTTCATCAAAAGACATATTTGCTTGACTTGGTTATCTCCTGTTTTGAAGAAGATATGATGCATGTCCTATTCCAGCTTCTTCGATCCGAAACACCATTGCTTTACATTCCTGATTATCGCTTGGTTCCTACCTTGAAGAATTTTCTGTTACTTGGGATACCTATTCTACCAAATGCCATTCAACGTCTAGAAAAGGTTCCAAAGTACGAAGACATTGCATCAACCTTGCATCTCAAGCTCGACATTAAATCCAATTGGGAAACTAGAAGTGGAGTTAGGGTTTACTTGCTAAGTTCCTAATTAAGAAAGCCGAGAATTCCTCAAAGTTATGAGTTTCCATGCATTTGAAGACATTGTGGCCTTGCTAATCTAAGGTTTGGTTCTATTCCTAACTCGATCAATTCATAGATGTCAACGCCATCAAGTTGTTTCTTACCAATCCAAAGGCCTACTTTACTTGAGACATTCTCGCATTTCTCCACACTGCACTATCAAAAGATAAGGAACTCTCATGTGTTGCATACCATTACTATCCGTGGTTTATTTCGCACCTTCCTCCATCGCTTTGAAAACGAACAAAGGTTGAAGTGGTCTCAAAGACTAATGTCACTTCTCATTCGTGATATCCGTTGGAGTCTTTTCTCTCAAAAGGACTTCACATTCATTGGTCGAGAATTCCCTAATGTACCACTCTTGGTATAAGGGAGGTATTACTTACAACCCTTCTTAGCTCTATGTCAGTTTGGTTTTGCTCAAGAGATGGTCCTCATGATATGCTTCTCCAAGATATTGTGTTCGACTACAATCACGATCTCCAGAATTACCGACGAAGGTTTATACGCTGGGGCATGGTAAAGAAGATCATACTTTGGGGCACCGTAACTCCATTCCTTGGGAACCTTACCTCGATGGGTGAGAGCTCGAGCTAAAACCTCATGATGCCATTTCACGCCTGCTTTACTTTATGGAACATGTTGGTATGGTGACGAATCCTATAACGTTCTCCATCCCGACATGCCTACCGATTTTGAAGACTTGAAGAGATCTGGATTCACTTAAGAAGAAAGGGATACCTTTGAAGCTCAAGTTACGCAAGCGAGAAGTAAGTGCTAGAGTTAACAAAACTACTTCACGAGGAGCGAACATCAACGCCTACTCGCATCAAGAGGAAGCGCCATGGGAGACTTAGAGCTCTCGAACAAATCATTAAAGATCTTCAGCCTTTAATGCTCAATTCCAAAGCAGATGTTCACTAGCTTGGTCCAATGCCAAGAAGATCCAAGCTCATCAATGTAAAGAAGAAGGTCAGCTTGCCTTCAAACATGGGAAAGGCAAGGTGGTCCTAAAGTGGTCAATCTGATGAGCCTCGAGAAGGAAGTGTCAAGAATGAGGGGAGGTCAAGGGTAATGAGGATGACCAGGTGAGCCCGAAAGAGAGAGAGGATCGCCTCCGACTATAGCCAAGACTATGAAGATGACAATTACAAGCAACTTGAAGACCGTCTCAATGCTGTGGAAACCTCAAGATGTCCGGCTGAATTTTGATGATTTGAGCCTTGTCCCCGTGTGGTGATTCCTCCCAAGTTCAAAGTTCCTACTTTTGCTAAGTATGATGGCATTTCGTCCAAAGCTGCATTTGAAGTCATATGTTCGTAAGATCAACCTCCAATTACAGATAAATGGATGCACTATTTTCAAGAGTGTTTGTCCGAACTCGCTTGAATGGTACTATCGATAGAGAATGACCGTATCCGTACATTGGAGTGACTTAGCGGATGCTTTCTACGTATGTAGAGCAATGTTGAATCGACACTCACTCGCATACAACTACAGAGCATGTCTATGGGTCGTGATGAGAAGTTCAAAGAGTATGCGAAATGGAGACCCTAGCAAGAGTTCAACCACCCTTGTCCAATAGGGAGTTGGTTGATATGTGGAACAACGACAGCCCATTCTTCAATCATCTGATTGAAACTCTTCACCTTCACCGAAGTGATATTGACGCGATGAAGCCGGTATCAAGAGTGGAAAGATTCATGTAGTCATCATCAAATGCCACAAGAGATCTTTCGTGGTAAGAAAGAAGCTAATGCCGTATGGTCAAAAAGTCGAGCCAAGACCGACCGTGTTCACTAGGGGCAGTCAGATCTCCAATCCTACATCGCAAAACCTCAAGAAGACAACGTAGCTGTAACACGCCCACAAGACAGCTTTACGAAGATCATGCCATTGTCGCAAGCCTTGCAAACATGTTGAAAGAGATGACACCTGAGGGATCCTCCTCAAACATCACTTCCTCTCCGAGATACAATCCTAATGCTAAGTGTGCTTACCATTCCAATAGCCCGACATAGCATGATGATTGTT
Source organism: Vicia sativa (assembly GCA_021764765.1). Taxonomy (NCBI): domain Eukaryota; kingdom Viridiplantae; phylum Streptophyta; class Magnoliopsida; order Fabales; family Fabaceae; genus Vicia; species Vicia sativa. Next base: position 113,622,996 of record CM038793.1, read on the forward strand.
GGCTCAAGAACAAGATTCAAGACATGATGAAGCTAAGCATTGAGTTTGACCTCCGCGAGACTCCGAATGTGATCAACGCGCCTATGCCTAACCATGACAAGAGTTCCAATGTCAAGCAGAAGATACTTACGTTTTCAACATAGATGACTTAACCATCCCTCCGATGACCGTTAAGAAGAATTTTCATGCTCGTGTCAACCCAGATGCCTAGAGAATTGTCGGTGCCCATCTCGCACTGATGGTTGTGCTTGGTTGAGAAGACGTGTCTAGTGCATGATGAATAACCGTGAGATACTATTTATGAAACCACCTAAGTCGTGTGAAGATATGTCTAAGTTGAAAATCGAAGATGTGAATGAAACGCACCATCCGTGGGATACCGGGGCAAACATGGAAAGTATGATTACATGGTGAAGTACATGTCCCCGAAGCTACAAGATTCCTATTGAAGATGTTAAAGTAACCGAACGGGTGACGATTTCCTAGAAGACTATGCCGATGTTAACACTATAAGGATTTCCTCACGATCTGCCTAGAGTGGCACTCTCATATCACTTCTCCAAGACCGCCCATATTCCTCTCGACAAGGCTATCCCTTGGAATTATGGAGTCGATGTTTACTATCATGGCGCCAAGCAAGACCTCCTCGACCATTGAACATCTCAGCTTGAAGCAACCATTCCGACATTGACAACATCACCGGATCGTAAGGTGACCAGAATCGGAAGAGTATTTCTCCAAATCTCTCCTCCAAAGACACTGCGATCAACCATTCCAATTCCATTTATTCAACCCATTCCCAAACTAAAGGGAAAGAGCCAGAACTCATCCCGCTCACCAGAAGTACCAAAGGAAGATCAAGACACCTCCAAACAAGAAATGGAGGAAATTTCAAGATTATCAAGAAGAGTGACTACAATGTTGTGGAACAATGGGACAGACCGTCCAAGATCTCCATGCTTTCTACTTTGTGCTCGAGGCTCATGCTAACGCCTTGGTGAAATTTTCAAGAATGCTCACGCATCGCAAGACACTACATCGACCCAGTTTGGTTTGTATTGCTAGTCTGACAACAACGGCCTAAGCTCGATTCGATTTGACCGCCGAAAGAAACACAACAAAGCCTTGCACATCTCTTGAATGCAAGGGCATTACATTGTCTCATGTTTTGGTGATACTCTGCTCGCCTATCCTTCCAAAGACCGCTTTTGATCGCTTGATGTCAAGGGTTGGTTCTCGAGACCCAAAGGAAATTATTGTGAGAGCTTTTGATGGTTCTAAGCGAACAAGATTGAGATCTCATTCTGCCGCTTAAAGTCGGTTCCCACTTTTGACTCCACTTTCTTTTGTCATGGACATCCCACCACTCTTTGCCTACTGGACTCCCTGGATACATAGGCGACGTTGTTACTCTACCTTACATCAAAACCAAATACCCGTGAAAGGGAAGGTTGTTACAAGTGTGGTGAAGAAGAATATATGGTCACCATCTATACCATTCCGATACTCGAGGTGGAGGGTGAATTCTTCGAGACTCCCCGCAAGCTTTTGAAACAATCCCGAGTCATGCCTCGCTGACTCTCCTCGCCACTCCCGGTTACGCAAGCCCGCCTGGATGGCCTCGTTGAAAGATGCTCAAGTCGAGTGAAGAAGGAGGTAGTTCTATTTGGGATGGCTCCCCATCTTCCTTTCAAATTTGACAAGACTGGTTTAGGCTTCACCATTAGAGGTCGAAGATGATACGCCGCGTGCGGCGGCCAACTTCCTTTCCGCATCACCAAAGTGGAATCCATGCTAGAAGACGGACATACTTCATTCAATCAAAGTGGATCTTCCCAACTCCGCATAATGGGCTCAAGAATTGGAAGATCAAGACGCTATACCAATCTCCTTTAGACATGAGTAATTGTTTTGTTTTCAAAGCTTTTACCCGGCATCATGGCTCGTCGTAGGGTTATTATCCGTCATTTGCATATTTTCATTCAATAAAATCATTGACTTTTGCATTCAATTGTTTGTTTTCTTTTAATTTATCACCCCTTCAAAAGCTATGTGTTTTTACACCACCCACGTGATGCACCGCCGAATCACTCCGAATCTCGTTGATAACAATATATTATTGCTAACACGATAATCCGATCTACCAAGTCAAGACGAAGTGAGGAAGATTGTGAAGTGCCAGGAGAACTTGTCGATCACACAAAGAAGAAGATCGAGTTATACAGCACCATCAAGAGCAAGTGAGGTTGAATTGAAATGACGAAGATGTAAAAGAGATCAAGATAGGAGCGGTCTTGAGAACAAGTGTTAAAGAAAGGTTGATTCAGATGCTATGACTATATTGAGGTTTTTGCTTGGTCATACGAAGACATGCCGTTTAGACATTGATATTGTGGTACACCGATTGCCAACAAAAAGGTTTTTCCTCAAGAAATGTAAGGTTCCGTACGTCCTCCCGAGATGTCGAGAAAATCAAAGTGGTTATGCAGGCCTAACGCCGGCTTTCTTAGCTACTTCCTACCCACATTGTTAATGTGGTGCCCGTGCTCAAGGATGGTACAAAATGTGTAGATTAGAGATCCGAATAAAGCGAGTCCGAAAGACGATTTTCCACTTCCTCATATTGATGTTCTGTTGACAACACCGCCAACATAAAGTTTTCCTTCATGGATGGTTTCTCCTACATAATCGATTAAGATGGCCTCAAGACATGGAGAAGACTACTGCTACACAAACAAGCACTTTCGCTACAAGGTTATGCTTTCGGCCGAAGAACGCAGCGCCACTTATCGCAGTTATGGTGACGTTATTTCATGACATGATTCATCACGAGATAGGTCTACGCCGATTTACATGATAGCTCGTCACAAACCGAAGAAGAACATCTTGATCATTTGCGTAAACTATTTGATGATTGAAGAAATACAAGTCGAGACTTAATCCTAACAAGTGCACCTTGGAGTCGATCCAAAACTCCTAGGGTTTGTTAGTGGTAAAGGTATTGAAGTTGATCCCGCCAAGGTTAAAGCTATTCAAGAAATGCCACCCGCACCGAGAAGGAAGTCGAGGTTTCGCCGATTAAACTACATTCTGATTCATTGCACATCTAACTCGCTACTTGTGAGCCAATCTTCAAGTTACTAAGAAAGATCAAGTAGTAGAATGGAACGATTATCAGCGATCGCTTTTGACAAAATCAAGGAATACCTACAGTAATCCTCCTATCCGATGCCGCCATAAGGAAGACCTCTTATCATGTACTCGATGTTGTTAGAGAATTCAATGTGTGTGTCAGCAACATGACGAGTCCTGGTCGAAAAGAGCATGCAATATACTACCTTAGCAAAAGTTTACCGATCGTGAAACAAGATACTCACATGAGAAAACTTGCAACGCTTTTGGGCTGCCGCTAAGACAAGATATGTTGACTCACACTACCTTGTTGATTTCAAGATGGATCCGATAAAATACATATTTGAGAAACCAGCTCTCCTAAGAATAGCAAGATGGCAAATGATCTTGACCGAGTATGACATCCAAGACACTTCGTAAAGCGATCAAAGGGAGTGAGTAGCCGTCATTTGGCTCATCAAGTCGTGATGACTATCTGCTATGCGCTCAATTTCCGATGAAGATGTTTTACTAGTTACCGATTGCAAAGAACTGTGACCGCATTAAGGACCGAACAAGGATCCCGATGGACCATGGTCTTTGATAGAGCCTCGACTTGGCAATGGCATTGGCGCCATCATTACATCTCCTTTAGCGGACATACACCTTTCACCGCCAGATTATGTTTCAGTTGCACTAACAACATGGCCGAACACGGCTGCATCATGGGTATTAAAGCCGCTATTGACTTAAGAATCAAATTTCCAAGTATATGGAGACTCACCAGTGATCACCGACATATGCAGGGATACGAAGCATCCGAATCTCATTCAGATCGAGAGCATGTTCGAGTTTGATCCCCTACTCAAGAGATCACTTTCAATCACATTCCACGAGAAGAGAATCACCAAGTACGATTGGCTACTATGTCGCCTATGTTCAAGGTCGATGGGACAACGAGGCTCCCGCATCATCATTGAGAAGTTTGACGAACCAGATTGTTATGAACTTGATACGAAGAGAAACCTTGGTACTATGACGTGAAGAGGTATCTTGAGACTCAAGAATATCCCGTAGGGCATCTTTCAATGATAAGAAGTTTGAAGATTTGCATCCAAATTCTTCCTCAAGAATGGCATCTTATACAAGCGCAATCACGATTTGTGCTTACTTCACTGCTGTAGACCGGAAAACAAATGAACGTCATGGAAGAGTTACACGGCTACGCTTGGTACCCACTCTAGTGGACATACGATGGCTAAGAAGATTCTGAGAACAAAGTTACTATTGGTCCACCATGGAAGTCGATTGTCACCGCTATGCTCGATCTTGTCACAAATGCCGACGATGCAGACAAAGTCCACGCACTCCAAGACTCGAATGTTCTAACAGCCTCTTCTTTTGCAATGGGGCATTGACATGATCGGAGAAATCAAGCCCATACCTCCAACGACACATCGCTTCATCCGTGGCAATTGACTATTTCACCAAATGGGTAGAGCATCCTCGTCAGACTGTTACCAAGAATGTTGTGGCTCGATTCATCAAACACAATCTTATTTGTCGATATGGCACTCCGAAGGATTATCACAATAATGGCTCTAATCTCAACAACAAGATGATCACCGAACTCGACGCAGCTCAAGATCAAGCATCACAACTCTTCTCCCTATCGGCCTAAGATGAATGGCTAGGAAGCCGCCAACAAGAACATTAAGAAGATTATACATAAAATGATAGTGACTTACAAAGATTGGCATGAGATGTTACCATTCGCTCTTCATGGTTATCGCACTACAAAGACGAACATCAGGGCAACTCCTTCTCTCAGGTATGGTATGGAAGGGCCCCTACCAATCGAGGTTCGATACCTCAACCGTAGTCCTCCAGACGCAGAGTTAGGAGAAGACGATTGATTCGCACTCGCCTTGACCAGATTAATTTGATTGATGAGAAACGACCAGATCCATCCGCCATGGATGATCTATTTAAATGAATGATCGTAGCATTTAACAAGAAAGTCAAGCACCGAGTCTACCAAGTCGGTGATCTAGTAGTCAAGCGATCATTCTTCCACAAGGTGATCCTCAGGGCAAATGGACTCCCACCAACGAGGGACCTTTAGTCAACAAGATTTTCCTGGGGAGCTATGATACTTAGCACCATGGATGGTGAAGACTTCACACTCCGTGAACGCAGACATATAGTCAAAAAATACTACGATAAAGAGACCCGCTAGGTCGATCGACCTAGGCAAAAATAAGGGCATCCTCGCGAACCAAAAAGGTTCGGCAAAAGTTAAGGATATATACAAACATGTACACCCGGCAAGTCGAAACCTCAAAAGGCGGCTTAGGTAAAAGGGTATCCTGGAGACCAAAACCCGAAAGGGCGGTCTAGGCAAAAGTTAGATTTAAGCGCATTTAACTATGTCTTGTCCAGATCACCCATCTCTGCATACTATCAAGATTCAAGATTCAAATGGCGAAGATCAATCACTCACTTTCATCGACATCAAGGGATGAGATAGTTGAATATATGAGTACTAGCATAGTGGAACTTAACGAGATTGTTTCCAGATAGCTTTTACTCTTCTTGTATACAAACTACTTGGCCACACGCCACATTTCAAATAAATACAAGTTCTTTCAAGTTTTTTGTTGTTGTTGTTTGCATAAAGTCCAACGTTTGCTTTGAATGATTATATGCTTCCAATAAAATCTATTTACAAACATGCTAAAAGTGAACATGCAAAAGTAGCTACTGTGCTCCAGAATTGAGATGATTACGAAAGTCACCAAAATAATTCCCCGCACATGATCCCCAGAGGTGTCATCACCACACAAACCTTCCCCAAGAAAGAAGAGGAAGACCCAAGCAGCTGATTCCACTCAACATCTTCAAGCAATAACATTTCTCCAGCCGAGGTATTTATCCCAACAAGTATCTCTTCCCCTTTCCCCGACAAAGAAGCAGATCCAGACTTGAAACTTGGTCGTAGTGCATCGAGGAAACCTACATCTTTACCCCAAGAGATTACAATCGGATATCTTCTAACCCGATCTCCTAGAATTATCAAATACTCCAAAGCAGGAATTACACGCAAGATCCCCAAAGAGTACCTCCCAAATTCTCCCCAAAGGTCTATATATGAGATCCTCAACAACGTGTTCCGATCTCTACCATCCTCAACAATATCTAGGCCCAAGACTTGGTCGATAGTGCACCGGAGGAATCAAAGTTTCTTTCTTCTCGTGGTTTCCGCCCCAAACGTGTCGAAATCCTGCTGTAACATCCGCATCTTCTTCAAGATGGATATGTTTTGAAATACCACAACATCTATCATTCATATTTCATTATATGCATATGTCATTCATACATTGTCATGCATCATTCCTTGCATAAGACTAACAATATTCTATCAAAGTTTCTCTTGTTTCCTCCAAAACAGTGAAAGCCATCCCGACGACAATGTGTCCTAGATCAATACCGAATCCAGACGGAGAACTATCCGAAGATCGCCTAGTTGTCCTCCGACAACCGGTCCAGATTAAGACCAATCCGCACGGAAAACTATCTCGAACGACCACCCTTGTTGTCCTCCGACAACGGATCCGTGATTAATACCAAGCTAGACGGAAACCCTATCCGAACGATCACAAGTTATCCTCCGATAATGTGCAATGGACCAACAATGCACAACAGAAGCTATCCACATTTTGCCAACTATTACTCCCCCGTGAGTAACAAGCACGAAGAACTATTCGACTCATTCTTATTATCAATGCAACTACAGAGTCCGGCGATTTACCTATTGCCTTTGATGGCATCTTAAGCCCATCTCGACTACTTGTCAACATGTCTCCACCTTCGAATGTCGCATATTTGGTTAAAACCAATACAAACCAATAACTTCATTCAAAGATGAGCAGAACTGTGTACGACTTCTCGGATGGCATCTTAAGCCCATCTCCTTCCACCCCAGAACGCTACAGAGCCTAGCGCATTTACCACCCCTCAAGACCGATCTTTCCCGATGGCATCTTAAGCCCATCCCCGTCATTTCTTCTATCGACAACCTCAAGTCTAGAGGCGACCTATTCCCCAAATAAGTCTCCAACTTCTCCAAATGGCATCCGTAAGCCCATTCCCGCATCATCACCAACAACAGTGCAAATTGTGTATTTGAGTGTTCAATCATCTTCTACCTCCAGTCACGAAAGGCGAACATGCCAATCTAACCCTTCCAAGACAAGAAGATTGAATGGGTAGTCATTATACCCCAAAATTTTCCCTCCATCTTCTCAAGATATTTCATACATCCATCTCAAGGATTCTCAAGGTCGATCGCAAAACCTCTCCTAGACAATCAACCCAAACTAGGGTTTGGTATTCTCGATCAAGATGGACTTCCAACATCTCCAATGGTCATGCCTCCTCATATGCTTCAAAGATTCTCCATGTCAAGTTTCAAGCCTCACAAGTCAAGTTTCCTCGCATAATCGCCGATGGTCGAAAATCAACAGATTGACAAAAGTCAACTGTGGTCAACATACACCAAACTTCATGATTTTTGGTCAACATCCTCATTTTGAAGTTACATTCATCATTTGATCAAGGGTTGATCATGATTCATCAAGAAAACTCAAGATTTGCTCAAAAGTCAAACTTTCTAAATTAGTTTCTTTAGTGAAAAGTCAACCAAACTTTGATCGAGCATAACTTCTTCATACTTTCTCGTAAATTTTCCACCACCTCTTGTTTTGAAGGAAATTCAATTTCTACAACTTCATGTCTCACAAGAATGTTCAAAAATGCTTCATTTGAAGGTATGGATCAAAACATTACGTGTCCTTTTCAAAGTCAAAAAAGTCAACATTTTGTTTTGAAGATATATTGAGCATGGAAACTCCAATTGAGATGAAACCAAAGAGGTTGGTTTAGAGTCTCTAGAGCTTTCAAAAAGTCCAAGAACACTAAAATGTGGAAAATTGAGCAAGATACACTATTCAAGTTGGGCATTTTGGACAATTGCACAAAAGGAGATATTGGTCAAAATGCAAATTTTTCCAAATGGGCCTATAATCTTATGATCCAAACTTGTTCATGATGTTATTTGTGACCCATTATTGCCCATGGCATTTTCTATTTTATTAATTTATTTTTGATTTAAAACCATTTAATTCAAAATTAAATTATATAAAATATGAAAATAAGATATTTTTCCAAAGGAGTAATTTTATATCAAACTTGAGGTCCAAGGAAGCCCATGACATGCCAATTTCGTGCTTGATCCTTCATTAAAGAGAAAATCAAATTTCTCCAAAATTTGATTTTATTTGAAAATTATTCAATGCATTCAAAACCAAATCTTTTTCCTTGTTTTTCTCTCCTAATTCACTCTATAAATAGCCGAATACAAGCAAAGGACACACGAAACCCAGCCCTTACAACAACCCAAACTTTGCCAAATTTTTTCAAGAATTATCAAAATCGATTTTTGATTTTCAATGCTTTCAAGAACCAACCATCCAATTTGTTCCTAGATCTCCGTAAGCAATCCCAATCCTCACATCGCCAAAGCTACCCGTGATCGTGTTCTGGACTCTCACCTATTGCTACTTTTTACAATTTTGATTTTATATTCCATGCATTGTTAATCATTCTCATGTGTTTATTTGAGTTCGTGATATGTATTAGGGTGCATTTGATGCATTACATGTAAGGTCTCACGGGAAATCCAAGCATGCCATGTTAGGGTTTTTAGAGTCGTAGTTTCAAAACGCAAGTTACTGTGCTATTTCAGACACGAGGATAGCGCCATCGTTTCGCAAGGATCGAATTAGTCGACCAATTCTGTTTTGTTTTGAATGATGCATTTTATAGGTTTTCTCAAGTTGATGCTCACCGAGAAGACGACGAGTTGTGGCTCAGGTCGTTGACCGGCGACCGGTGGTGCACGCGTGGGTACGATCTCTCTCTCTCGATTCGCCATTCGTATTGCTCGGGACCCGCACGACGTGGTTTGATTTTCAAATATCGTGACACGCTTACATATATTTTATTGTTTTCAATTTTAAACACCAAGTGACACTGTGTCCTGGTTAAGGCGCAGATCACAGGACCCTCATCACGAGTTCGAATCGCCAGGACCGGTTTTGCATTTTCTTTTACAACTCAACCTTTTTTCATATTTTCATATTTCTTTTTAATATTTTTCATTCATTTTAATTAATTTCAATAATTTTATCATGCATTTAAAACACCAAAAATATTTTTCTTTTGCATTATTTTAAAATGTTTATTTAATTTATAAAATTAAAATATTAATTTTGCATATTTAATTTATTTGTTAATTTATCATTTAAATCACTTTTAATTAGTTTTTAATTATTAAATTAACTCCAAAAACCAAAAAATATTTTAGCATATTAATGTTATTTCCAGATGAAATATTTTTCTCATTTAAAAATTATTATTTTTGCTAACATTTTTTCTTATTCGATTTTGTATTTCCGATTTCTCATCTTTTCAAAGGTTATCTGCTTCTTATTTATTTCTTTTTATCGCTTTTTTTCCAATTATGTAATTGCTTATGGGATGTAATAGCTAATTAGGGCTTTTATTTTGTGCATTTTAAATTATGTATCTCCCTCAAAGCCATGTAATAGCGTGAGGATTTATCTTTCCGCACTTTATATTCCCGCATTTAATTTCCGCACCCTATGAACCGTTAGTAATTATGGCAAGATAAAATTGAACATAGCTCACTCTAATTTTCAAGATAAAATATCGAAACGACACACCCTCTCACACACGCACTTTAGGGTAATTCTCTGCCTTACGAATTCAAATGGTCATGTCCCTCGAATGTGAGGTATTCTAGCACCTGCCTTCAAAAAATCATCATTGGTGTTTTGTTGGCATCATTTTGGAAAACTAGGCTTTAGAAATGTCTTGATAGATGTCATGACATTCGTGAGATGAAGATAAATCCCATCGGACAAGGATGGTAAAAGTACAAACTGTATCAGTGGAAGCTAGTTGCATTGAAATTACAGAAATACCGATGTCATAATGATGTTATGACATTCATGTGACATTCGTCATAATCAGCTTTTTCCGAGATTTTTCAGAAGTTTGTTGAGCATTTTATTTTTGTTTTTCTCGTTATTAAAGCATGCCACGTGGTCGCTAGGTAATCTTAATTAAACCTAAATTGGTTGTTGAACAAACCATGTTTTAGAGAGAATTAAGTAAACCCTAGCTATCTTTATAGCTCCAAAACCAAGATTCAGGACCTGCCTATATAAAGAATTCAACCTTACTTCTACGAACAACCTCCGGATTCCATTGAAGACATTGAAGGCTGTTTTGTACCAAGGTTAGTAATAGCTGGTATCAGTGTAATTCTAGTTTCTTCATGAGCCAAGCAACTATCAATTGATAAGTGCATTGGACTAGGATTTGTAAGGTAGGTTTATCACTCAAAGCTTTAAAGCACGTTTGTCTCGATTAAAGCTTTGAAGCAAGATCAAGATATTTTATTGAAGTGTGTCTTCACAATTCAATTAGTCAATAGGTTGATATCATCGCAAGTGATTGAGGGGAGTAGTAGGAACTCGTGATCTAAGTAGAACTTAGGTTAGGTTGAAGTGGGATTAAGTGAGGAGTTGTAAACGGGTGAGTTTAACTCAATTGATACTACTAATAGTGAATTTCCTCCCCGGCTTGGTAGCCCGACGAGGTTTGTTAGAACCGAATGGCAACTTATTGTGTTATTTATCGCTTTATACAGGTGAATTGTCAAAGCAAAGGTCGACATCAGGTCATAACATTCTCTCGTGACATTAAGTATCTCCGCTGTGAATTTCAATCATAGTCCCTTCGATACAAAGATCATAAGACCCACGATGTCGCCTCCGAAAACATGATCTTGACCCTCGATTGCCTACGAAATGATGATAGTCCTTCCAACGCTACAAGTTGATGACCATCCGATGTCCCTTCGAATGTCCCATTTACATCCAACAACAGAGTTACCTACCAAATAATGGTATTAATAATATAAATAAATCTAAAAGGACCACCTCGAGTAGGTAATAAGACTTTTAGTTGCTTGCTCAAACAAAATACTTTTCACACCACACACTTTTTGTCAAAGTTCAAATATTTCCAAACACTTTGTATACATTCTACATGAATCATTACAAAGTCAAATGCATTTTCAAAACATTTTTGTACAAAGCACAATTTTAAAGTGATTGAAGAATTAAGAGCCCAGATAACTACGGATGGAAAGTGCTAATACTTTCCTTTTCATAACCTTCTCCTTACTCAAAATCTAACGGGTCTTTTTTTCGTAATTTTACCTGTTAATTGATGGATAAAAGTCGGTGGCGACTCTTGCTATCCGCACATTTGCTATACAAAATCCTACAAAGTCTCACCACCGTGTTATGATGCCACAAGGACAAAATTCATGCCTCAAGAACCCTAAAAGCTTCAAAACCCATGTCATCAGCCGTGTTTTGGACCGATTCAAGCCAAACAAAGTGTTCCAACACATTCTTTGATACTCAAGCTTTTCCATTACTACCATCCAAGCATCTAGAATCGAAAATCACCAATTTGCACAATTTATATTTCAAATTCAATTTTGATCATACATATTTAACATGATTTGATTGCTTGTTTGTGTTTAGAATAATGTTTTCAAGTCACTGGGATAGTTTGATTTAAGTTTAGGTACCGAAACCAAGATCCTGCATAGGTTTTGACCTTCAAATTGGGGTTCTCGATTTAGCCAAAATTAGACCAAACTAAAGGCATGGTCGTGTTCGCGGATCGATTCCAATCAATCTATGGTCTCACATGTAATTTATCTTTGGTATCTGCAAGCTTTAATTTGCGGTGTGCTATAGCTACGAACCAAACTCCGTGAAGGATATAGAAACGAATCGAAATTGCCGATATAGGTCCTAGATGACTGATGCTTCGGCTTTTGATTGGTTTTCGTGAACTATTTTCCTTTATATTCATTCTATTTCATTCTACTAACACAAAACAGCCACCTGGGCAAAGGTGTGCCAGACTCGGGCCTTGGTCTCGATCCTGCTCCTACAAATATATTTATCACTCACTAAACCAATTTTCTTATTATTCTTTTTCTATTTATTTTCTTTTCAAATATTTTTCTAACACATTAAAAATCACAAAAATATTTTCCTTTTTCATTTAGGTTAGAAAATGTTTATTTAATTTTTAACATAAAAATAATATTTTTCATTCATATTTTAATTAATTGTTAATTAATCAAAAAATTAACTTTTAATTGTTTTTTCTATACTACAATTAATCCAAAAAAATTCCCAAAAAATATTTCCTCATCTAATTAGGTTTATTAACCTTAAAACTTTTTCCTAACTCAAAGATCTTTTTTCACTAACATTATTTTCTCTTATTTGCAATTCAATCCTTTTTCCGATTATTGTAACTGTTCACAAGTTGTAATAGTTAGGTCTATTTTCTCGTATTTTCTTTTCAATATTATTAAATGCCATGGATGTAATAGTTTAGTTAGGGTTTACATTCCGCACCCCTCAATTATGTAACTGCCCAAAAGCCATGTAATAGCGTAGGTTTTATCTTTCCTCACTTTACATTTCCGCAATTTATTTTCCGCACCTATTAACTACTAGTAACTAGGCGTGTATGGCAAGATTAATTTAATCAACATAGATCACTTCTAACACAAGATAAAATATTTGAATTCAACACTCTCTTCACACATGCACCCACCTTAGGGTATCCTCTCGTTTTTCAATAATGGTCATGTCCTCGAACGAGGGATATCTTAGCACGCTTGCTACAAACATATCATCATAGTCCCTTCGATACAAAGATCATAGTCCCTCGATGACCCTTGATGTTGCCTTTGAATATATGATATCTTTCCTCGGTTGTTGCCTATGAAAAGTGATGATCGCCCCTATGAATATGCTAAGATATCCTTACATGTTGCCTTCTATGACCATCCGATGTCCCTTCGAATGTCCCTTTTACATCCAACGAATAAGGTTACCTATCAACTAATGGTATGGATAGCCTTATTCAAAAGGAAAGAAAAATAACACTAAACGATCCTAGATAATAAGTCTCTTTGCTTGCTCAAAATACTTTTCACACACACTTTCAAAAATCATTCCAAAGTGAATCATTACAAAGTTCTTTCCAAAAATATTTCCAAACACTTCAGATATATTCCAATCAAGAAGTGAAATATCTTTTGAAAGTCTTTTCAAACACACACACAAAGAAATTAAAGTGAGCTAGCATTAAGAGCCTGTAGATAACTACGGATGGAAAGGGTGCTAATACCTTCCCTTTTCATAACCGCCTCCCGCTACTTTAATCTAACGGGTCTTTTCCTATTCTTTTCGCTTCCCTTAATTGGATAAAAGAAAAGTCGGTGGTGACTCTTGCCATCCGCAACATTTGTGATCAAACGCAAAACAAACAAGTCATTCTCTCATCGTGTTACAACAAGGTGATTAGACAGTTACATCATCGAGCCCCGGCATAATATTGAAAATTGCTATCCATTGAAGTCAAGTGCAAAAGATGGGTCGATCTGTATGTTGTCTTTCAAGGACATAGGTCCTAATGTGCAAGAGAATCTATTTCCCAAACATGGAAATGCTATGAAAATGGTTGATGGAGAAAACAGGTTTGTGGTGTGAATTTGATCATTGGAGATCTCAGAAAGATGCATGTTGCTCTCACAAAGTTGGCTATTTACATCATATGTCTTGTAATGTGTACAACAAGGATACTGATAAGGTAAAGAGTGACCTTCAAGGTATGATGGATAGAAACCTTATTCAGTTATCAATTTGAAAGATGAGTCTGAGAATGAAATGAATGTCATTTATGGCCCTCCTAGAGAAATTCAAATCCATGATATGAATGAAACTAATGTCGATCCGGTCAATTTGCAAGTCGACTTTTGCTTCTTGGAAGGTCGAAGCACATAATCAATATATTTTATTGAAGTGTGTCTTCACAATTCAATTAGTCAATAGGTTGATATCCCGTGATTGAGGGGAGTGAGTAGGAACTCGATCTAAGTAGGACTTAGGTTGAAGTATCATTGGGTAGGGATTATGAGGAGTTGTAAACGGGTGAGTTTAACTCGAATTGATACTACTAATAGTGAATTTCCTCCCGGCTTGGTAGCCTGACGAGGTTTGTCGAACCGAACCGGTGAACAACTTATTGTGTTATTTACTACTTTCTATATTTACCGTGTGAATTGTCAAAGCGTGTCGACATCGTGTCATAACATTCTCTCAGGATATTAAGTATCTCGCCGTGAATTTCAATTGGCATCGAGCAGCACCGCTTGTTATTTCCGGGTGAGATCTAGGGATAATAGTTTTCGCGAATGGATAAAGAAGGAGGATTTGGAGGTAGACCACCATTCTCGATGGGTCTAATTATGAGTAACCGGAAGCCTGCCTCTTAAGATCAGAGATATCAAGGCTTGGAGAGCCGATAAAGGATGGAAGCATCCAACCAAGGTTGAGAAAGATGGGACTACCGCCTTGAAACCCGAGGAAGAATGGAGCAAAGAGGAAGAGGAGCTGGCTCTTAGGGTTCCGAATGCTTTATTTAATGGTATTGATGTAAATATCTTCTGGTTCATCAATGTGAGCTGGCCAAGGATGTGGGACACCCTCAAAACTACCGATGAGGGACATCCAAGGTGAAGATGTCAAGACTCCAGATGCTCACTACAAGATTTGAAAATTTGAAGATGAAAGAAGATTTAGACTATTCATGAGTTCCACATGAATATCTTGAGATAGCCAACACTCAGAGCCGGGTGAAAAGATGTCGAGGAGAAGTGGTAAGGAAAATTTCGATCCTTGCCTAAGAGATTTGCAATGAAAGTAACTACATAGAGGAGGCAGGACATCAAGACCTTGAAGGTTGAAGAACTTGTTGGATCTCTTATGACTTTTGAGATGGGAATCATGAGAATACGATAAGAAGAATAAAAGCATAGCCCTTGTATCCAATAATCAAGAGGAGTGCAAGAAGGGTGATGAAGAGAAGATATCTCAAGCCATCGCTATGCTTGAAGACTCAACAAGCTCATCAAGAGAATTGATCCAAGGTCAAGGTCAAATGTCAAGGACATTCCATCTCGACATCAGATCTTACCACCCAAGATCCAGTCAAGAAAAGGAAGTCAAAGCAGAGGAGTCCAATGTCATGAATGTGAAGGATATGGACACATTAAAGTCGAATGTCCCACCTTCTTAAGAAACAAAAGAAAGGAATGGTCACACTGGTCCGATTCAGAAGTGAGTCCGAGGAAGAAGCACCATTTTGTCACCGCATCTTCGAAGTTGTAATTCGATAATAACTCTAGTGATGAGGAAGTAACCTTTGAAGAACTTATCGATACTTACAAGAAACCGTATCAAAATGGTGAAGTATGTCACCGAATGAAAACAAAAAGTCGATTGAGAAGTTGGAGGCGAAAATGTGAAGTGGAAGTTGAAAAGAAGGAGAATACAGATGCTATAAGACATCTCAACAAAGAAATTACAGTGTTAAATTCCAAGCTTGATCGATGACTAAATCACAAATGTCGAATCGGAAAAATTGAAGAAATTCTTCACTGGGCAAAATGTCGGAAACAAGCATGGTCTAGGATATGTGGTCGCAAAGGAACCCGTTAGTGACAAGAAAAGAAGAGGCCTAGGAAACCAAAGTCAAGGCAGATGTCACAACATTGGGATCAACATCCGGATCTGAGAAACATGAAGAAGAAGTTAGATGTATCATTATGGAAGGTTTGGACATAAACCCTTCCTATAGGCTACATGGATACCCTAATCGACTTCTATGTTAAGTTAAAACATCAAAGTACCATACACTCAAAAGTGGAAGAAGAGGATCAAGCAATGATAGCTCACACTTCTTAGAGTGTCTCGCCAAGGAAGATTGGTACTTTGACAAAGGTGTTCTAAGCATATGACCGAATAAAAACCATGAATAATGTCAAACCTCATTCCACCAGCTTTGTTACCTTTGGAGATGGAGCTAAAGGAGAAATCAAAGGTGTTGGAAACTTAGACTGCTCTGGAGTTCCAAATCTAAGTGGAGTGCTACTGGTAAAAGGCTTGACTTCTAACCTCATAAGCATAAGTCAGCTATGTGATATGGGATTCAAAGTTAACTTCACTAGATCTGAATGTCTTGTAATCAATGATCAACAAGAAGTAGTTATGAGAGGAATCGATCAAAAGACAAATCACATGTGGAAATGAGAACACCAACCTCTCATCCATGTTCCATGTAAAAGAAAAAGGAGGTCAAGTGTGGCACCAAAAACTAGGACATCTGCACCTCGAGGAATGAAAAGATCATCTCAATGGAGGTCGTCGAGGGATACCAAGACTTCACATTGATGAAGGAAGGGTGTGTGGTGAGTGCCAGTTGGAAACCAAACCGTAATGTCACACCCAATGTCTAGACATCGACCACATCTAAAGTACCTGAGTCACATGGACTTGATGGGCCTATGTTGAAAGCCTTGGTGGAAAAGATATGCCTATGTTGTTGTGGATGACTTCTCCAGATTTACCGGATAAACTTCATCAAAGAAAATCAAGTGTTTGATGTCTTTAAGGAGTTGTGCAAAAGACTTCAGAGAGAAGGAAAGTCAGTATTGTCGAATAAGAAGTGACCATGGAAAGGAATTTGAGAATAGCAAGTTTGATGAATTCTGCCTCGGGATCAACCATGAGTTCTCTTCTCTATAACACCTCAACAAAATGGGGTTGTGGAAAGAAAGAATAGGACTATACAGAATCGCCAGAGCAATGATTCATGCTAAGAAACCCTATTCATTTTTAACAAGCTATGAATACAATAATGTTCACAACAGGTTACCTTAAGAAAGGGAACCTGCTCACCCCGAGCTACGGAAAGGAAGAAAACCAACTGTGAAATACTTTCATGTGTTTGGGAGCAAATGCTATATTCTATTGCATCGTGATCAAAGGAGAAAATGGATTCTAAGAGTGATGAAGGCATTTTCTAGGATACTCCACAAACGGCAGAGCATATGTATTCAACTCCAACCAAAGTTATGATGGAGTCTATTAATGTCATTGTTGATGATCATTATCGTGGAGCACAATGTCCCATATGATGTTGAGACATGGTTTGAGACATCACCAAGTACCGATAAGGAAAATGTTCCTACTCCTACTTCACCTAAATCAACCCGAGGAAGCAAACAAAGATCCTCAATCAATTCAGAAAGATCATCCAAAGGATCTCATCATTGGAGACCCAACCAAAGGTGTTGGTACAAGATCCGAGAAACGCCTCAAACTCTCGCTCAGGTCAAAAATAGAGCCAAAGAATGTCAAAGAAGCTCATGTGATGAATTTTGGATTGGAGCAATGCAAGAGGAATTGAACCAGCTCAAGCAACATGAAGTATGGGAATTAGTTCCTAGACCAAGGAACAAACATCATTGGCACTAAGTGGATCTACAAGAACAAGCGAGGGATCACCAGAATAAAGCAAGACTTGTTGCCTGTGGTTACACTCAAGTGGAGGGAATTGACTTTGATGAGACCTTTGCACCAAAGGCTAGACCGAATCAATCAAAGCTTCTACTAGAGTTGCTTGCATTCAAATTCAAATTATTTCGATGGATGTGAAAAGTGCCTTCCTAAATGTCTACTTAAATGAGGAAGTATAGAACAATTCTAAAGGCTTTGTGGATCCAAGTTATCCCGATCATGTCACAAATTAAGGAAAGCCCTATATGGACTAAAGCAAGCCTCTAGGCCGTATGAAAGGTCGACCAAGTTTCTACGCATAAAGGATACAGGAAAGGAGGATTGATAAAACTCTTTGTCAAGAATGAAGGTGGAAAGGTTATGGTGGCTCAAATCTATGTTGATGACATAGTATTTGGAGGAATGTCGAGACAATGGTGAAACAATTTGCCAATCAAATGCAAGCGAGTTTGAAATGAGTCTCATGGGAGAGTTAACTTACTTCCTTGTATTGCAAGTCACACAGATGGAAGATTCAACATTTCTTTCACAATGCAAGTATGCAAGGAATATTGTCAAGAAGTTTGGAATGGAGAATGCCAGCCATAAAAGGACTCCTGCCCCACACATTTGAAGTTGACCAAGGATGCAAGTGGAGAAAAGTTGATCAAAGTTTATATAGCATCATAGGGAGCTTGTTGTACCTAAAAGCCAGCAGACCTGACATTGCTTATGAAGTTGGGGTATGTGCAAGATATCAAGCTGAGCCTAAAGTAAGTCACATTAACCAGGTGAAAAGAATCCTGAAATATGTGTGTGGAACTTGCAATTATGGTATCCTATATTCCCATGGATGTGAACCAATTCTGTCTGGATACTATGATGCCGATCGGGCCGGAGTGCTGATGTGAAAAGTATGAGGATGCTTCTTGGGAAACAATCTTGTTTCTTGGTTTAGCAAGAAGCAAAACCGTGTGTCCCTATCCACGCGGAAGTCAATACATAGCAACCGGTAGCAGCTTGTTCTCAAATGGTCCGATGAAGCATATCGCCTCGAGTACAATGTCACATAGGATGTCATGACATTGTACTGTGACAACTGCTATTAATATATCAAAGAATCCTATACAACACAAGAGGACTAAGCACATAGACATCGACATCACTCATCGAGAACTTGTGGAGGAGAAGGTGATTAAATTGGATCATGTAGTCACGTAACTTCAACCCGACATTGTTACCAAGGCTCTTGATGCTAGTCAATTTGAAAACTTAAGGAGCAAACGGCATTTGTCAAGATGAGGAATTGTAGCAATTAAGATTGCCTCCAAGAAAGGGAAGAGACCATTTATTAATTATAAGTGGGTCAGTTGATTATTTGCTCTTTATAGGGTTCAAGAATGTGAAAAGACTCCATATAATAGCCTTTTCATTTGAAAGTATCATACCTTCTCCATCCAATGATACTCAACCGCTTCGTTACTCTTGGTCTCGATTCTCAACCTTTCCTGAGAAATATGTCTTCTCATCCTCCTCGCACTGATCGCTCATCTCCCACCATGGTGAGATTAGGCATTGTCAAGCCATGGATATTGAACCTGAAGGTCTCCCTCGCTCAATGGCAACCGACTAATAAGATGCATGAAGGATCAAGGTTCATCGCTTCACCGGTAAGACTACCGCCTTCTGCCCCCGAGATAAGAAATAGGAAGGTACCAAGTATGTAGAAGAAGCCATTGCTAGGATAGTCACCGTAATCCTAGACGAACATCACTCCTCGGAATTTGCTCCTTAATCAAAGACCGCTAGCCCTAGTTTAGAGATGATTCAGATGTCACAAAGAATGTCATGACATCCGATGATCACGCCTGTGCAACTCATGTGAACCCCGATTCTTCCGATTTCTAAAGTAAAGGGAGGTATTTCGGTTCTCAAGTTGAGCAATAACCTTAATCGAACTTCCTCAAAGAAGTATAGAGCTAAATTTTGGTTGTTCAAAATGCAAAAGGACACCAATGGCCAAGAAAAGGAAAGCTTGAACCCGCAAAGCCCGAACAAGCTTCGATAAGGGATGATGCTGATGTCACGACAATGAAGATGCCTCTTCAGCAGAGGAGAGCAACTAATTGTTGTTGTGTTGCTTTTATCTGCTTTTGTATTCTCGTCCATTTCGTTGTCGTTATTTGTATTCTGCTCGCTTGTGTCTTGTCCATTTGTTCTTCTTTTGGATGATAAACATTGTCCCGACCGTGATGTATTCCTGTTATACTTGCCGGTACTTAATTACTTGTCGGTATATTATTTTTGTTGTGATGACACTTTTGATTAAAAGGTTTGGGACAATTGTATGGTTTTGGCCCTTGTATAAAAAGGGGAGAAGAAATACTATGGGAAGTATTGACTTTGGGAAACTGATGGGAGTTTAAACTGATGGAGTTTAAAAATTTGTGGGCAATTGTATGTAGGGCAATTGTGGAAATTGGGGACTTGTATGGGTAGAATTTATCTTCTCTTAGTTCTAGCTTAGGAAAGCTTAAGAAAATTAGAACTAGGTTGTTAGTCTTCGCTGCATTTTGTACTGATAGGTCAGTAGTTTTAGCCAAAATGTGCCAAAGGGGAGTTTGTTAGTGTTTTAAGTTGGCATCAATTTTGGTAAAACTAGGCTTTAGAAATGTCTTGATAGATGTCATGACATTCAGAGATTGAAGATAAATCCTACCGGACAAGGATGGTAAAAGTACACCGTAATGTGAAGCTAAAGTCAGCGAAATTTCATAGAATACGATGTCATAACAGATGTTATGACATTCAAGGTGACATTCTATTCTCAGAATCGCTATTCCCTAGATTTTTCGAAGTTTGTTGAGCATTTTATTTTGTTTTTCTTATTAGAAAGCATGCTCACGTGGCTGCTAGGTTAATCTTAATTAAACCTAAATTGGTTGTTGAACAAACCATGTTTTAGGAGAGAATTAAGTAAACCCTTTATGGAAGCCCAAAATCAAGATTCGTGATCGATCTATATAAAGAATTCAACCTCACTCTCACGCCCGATTCCATTGAAGACATTGAAGGCTTTTGTTTGTGTACTATTAAGGTTAGTAACATTGGTATTGTGTAATTTAGTTTCTTCTTGTGAGCCAAGCAACTATCAATTGATAAGTGCATGGACTAGGATTTGTTGTAAGGGTAGTTTATCACTCAAAGCTTTAAAGCACGAGTGTTTGTCTCTTGATTAAAGCTTTGAAGCAAGATCAAGATATTTTATTGAAGTGTGTCTTCACAATTCAATTAGTCAATAGGTTGATATCACGGTGATTGGGGGTGAGTAGAACTCGATCTAAGTAGGACTTAGGTTGAAGTGTCATTGGGTAGGGATTAGTGAGGAGTTGTAAACGGGTGAGTTTAACTCGAATTGATACTACTAATAGTGAATTTCTCCTGGCTTGGTAGCTCTGCACGTGAGGTTTGTTAGAACCGAATCGGTGAACAACTTATTGTGTTATTTATCGCTCTATATTTACCGTGAATTGTCAAAGCAAAGGTCGATATCGTGTCATAACATTCTCTCGTGACATTAAGTATCGCGCCGTGAATTTCAATCATAGTCCTTCGATACAAAGATCATAAGACCCACGATGTCGCCCGAAAACATGATCTTGACCTCGATTGTTGCCACGAAAATGATGATAGTCCCTTCGAATGTGCTAGGATACTTCCTACAAGTTGCCTTCTATGACCATCCGATGTCCCTTCGAATGTCCCATTTACATCCAACAAATAGAGTTACCTACCAACTAATGGTATGGATAGCGCTATTCTAAAGGAACGTAAATAACACGAAAAGGACCAATTCTGAGTAGGTAATAAGACTTTTAGTTGCTTGCTCTAAACAAAATACTTTTCACACCACACACTTTTGTCAAAGTTCAAACTCTTTCAAAACGAAACATTTCCAAACACTTTGTATACATTCCTACATGAATCATTACAAAGTCAAAGCGAATGCATTTTCAAAACATTTTGTCAAACACATAAAGCACAATTTTAAAGTGATCTAAGAAGCAACTAAGAGCTCAGAGATAACTACGGATGGAAAGGGGTGCTAATACTTTCCCTTTTCATAACCTTCTCCTTACTCAAAATCTAACGAAGGTCTTTTTCGTAATTTTACCTTCCGTTAATTGATAAAATAAAAGTCGGTGGCGACTCTTGCTATCCGCACATTTGCGATACAAAATCCTACAAAGTCAGCTTCACCGTGTTACAGATGCCACAAGGACGAAAAATTCATGCCTGTAACCCTAAAAGCTTCAAAAACTGCATTACATGTCACTTGCAGCCGTGTTTTGGACCGATTCAAGCCAAACAAAGTGTTCCAACACATTCCTTGATACTCAAGCTTTTCAATCATTACCACCATCCAAGCATCTAGAATCGTAAAATCACCAACACGGTTTGCACTTATATATTTCAAATTCAATTTTGATCATACATGCATATTTAACATGATTTGATTGCTTGTTTGTGTTTAGAATAATTTCAAGTTGGATAGTTTGATTTAAGTTTAGGTACGAAACCAAGATCCGCCATTGCTAGGTTTTGACCTTCAAATTGGGGTTCCTCGAAGCCAAAATTAGACCAAACTAAAGGCATGGTCGTGTTCAAATGGATCGATTCCAATCAATCTATGGTCTCACATGTAATTTATCTTTGGTATCTGTCAAGCTTTAATTTGCAGGTGCTATAGCTACGAACCAAACTCCGTAGGCAAAGGATATAGCAACGAACGAAATTCGTCGATATAGGTCTGGACATTTCAAACGAAGAAGATGATCTTCGTATGCCTGCTTGATTGGTTTTCGTGAACTATTTTCCTTATATTCATTCTATTTCATTCTACTAACACAAAACAGTCTGGTCTGGCAAGGCGGCAGGACTCGAGGGCCTTGGTTCGATCCTTGGCTCCTACAAATATTTTTATCACTTGCCAAACTAACCAATTTTCTTATTATTTTTCTTTTTCTATTTATTTTCTTTTCAAATATTTTTCTAACACATTAAAAAATCACAAAAAATATTTTCCTTTTTCATTTAGGTTAGAAAAATGTTTATTTAATTTTTAACATAAAAAAATAATATTTTTCATTCATATTTTAATTAATTGTTAATTAATCAAAAAATTAACTTTTAATTGTTTTTTCTATACTACAATTAATCCAAAAAAATTCCCAAAAAATATTTCCTCATCTAATTAGGTTTATTAACCTTAAAACTTTTTCCTAACTCAAAGATCTTTTTTCACTAACATTATTTTCTCTTATTTGCAATTCAATCCTTTTTCCGATTATTGTAACTGTTCACAAGTTGTAATAGTTAGGTCTATTTTCTCGTATTTTCTTTTTCAATATTATGTAACTGCTCATGGGATGTAATAGTTTAGTTAGGGTTTACATTCCGCACCCCTCAATTATGTAACTGCCCAAAAGCCATGTAATAGCGTAGGTTTTATCTTTCCTCACTTTACAGTTCCGCAATTTATTTTCCGCACCTATTAACTACTAGTAACTAGGCGTGTATGGCAAGATTAATTTAATCAACATAGATCACTAACACAAGATAAAATATTTGAATTCAACACACTCTTCACACATGCACCCACCTTAGGTATCCTCTCGTTGCCTTTCGAATAATGGTCATGTCCTCGAACGTAGGGATATCTTAGCACGCTGCTCACAAACATATCATCATAGTCCCTTCGATACAAAGATCATAGTCCCGATGACCCTTGATGTTGCCTTTGAATATATGATCTCTTTCCTCGGTTGTTGCCTACGAAAAGTGATGATCGCCCCTATGAATATGCTAAGATATCCTTACATGTTGCCTTCTATGACCATCCGATGTCCCTTCGAATGTCCCTTTTACATCCAACGAATAAGGTTACCTATCAACTAATGGTATGGATAGCCTTATTCAAAAGGAAAGAAAAATAACACGGAAACGACTGTTCTGAGTAGATAATAAGTCTCTTTTGCTTGCTCAAAATACTTTTCACACCTCACACTTTCAAAAATCTTATTTTCAAAACACTTTGTATACATTCCAGCGTGAATCATTACAAAGTTCGTTTCCAAAAAAAACATTTCCAAACACTTCGTATACATTCCAGCGTGAATCATTACGAAGTCAAAGTGAAATATCTTTTTGAAAGTCTTTTCAAACACACACACAAAAAGAAATTAAAGTGAGCTAAATTAAGAGCCCGTAGATAACTACGGATGGAAAGGGTGCTAATACCTTCCCTTTCATAACGCCTCCGCTTACTCTAATCTAACGAAGGTCTTTTCCTATCTCTTTTCGCCTTAATTGGATAAAAGAAAAGTCGTGGTGACTCTTGTCATCCTCAACATTTGTGATCAAACGAAAACAAACAAGTCGCTTCTTCAGTGTTACAACAAGGATTAGACTTGTGTTACCATCGTGGAGCCCCGGCATAATATTGAAAATTGCTATCCATTGAAGTCAAGTGCAAAGATGGTCGATCGTATGTTGTCTTTCAAGGACATAGGTCCTAATGTGCAAGAGAATCTATTTCCTAAACATGGAAATGCTATGAAAATGGTTGATGGAGAAATGGGTTTGTGGTTTGAATTTGATCATTGGAGATCTCAAAGATGCATGTTTCTCTCAAAGTTGGCTATTGCACTCATGATCATGCTGCTTGTAATGTGTACAACAAGGATACTCGTGGTTGTGATAAGGTAAAGAGTGACCTTCAAGGTATGATGGATAGAAACCTTATTCAGGTTATCAATTTGAAAGATGATTCTGAGAATGAAATGAATGTCATTTATGGCCCTCCTAGAGAAATTCAAATCCATGATATGAATGAAACTAATGTCGATCCGTCAATTTGCATCGACTTTTGCTTTGGAAGGTCAGGAAGCACATAATTATAGTGATTGTCCCATATGTAGTAGAGATCATCATGGTTGTGAACTTGTTAGAAGAGGAATCCAAGATCTGATTGATGAAGGCACCATCCAGATTGAAGTGAGTAGAGTTGGTTTCAACAATGGTGTCAATATGATCAAGGAATTTTCTGAAGAATCTCATGATGAATATGTCTATGCTGATGAACATTTAACCGATGATGAGTCTGAGTTAGGCGAAGAAGAAAACATGAATGTTATTGTGCCACACTTTGATATTCATACTCCTGTGGAAGTGGCCTATTACAGCAAACCGCTACTTGCTCCTTTGGTTATTAGCTTGTTCGGTCATGTCCCATAGTTACAACAAAGTTGTGCCATACAAGTAAAATGCCACTATTTTGGAAGGAGATGAAAATTTTGAGTAGCACTCAAATGTCATATAAGGATGTCTTGACATCCGATTTGACATTATAAATAACTTCCGTTTACAGTAAACAACTCATGTTACCTAATCACCACTAATGAAGCCTTTATCTTAGAAACCCATCTAAGATAAGAGAATCTCGCCACTCCCTAGTGGTACCAAAACCACGAAACCCCGCAACATACACAACCAATTTGAAGAACATCACTCCAAACACAAAGAAGTCAAATACGTGACTCACACAAACTTGGAATTGCTTCACAGGTTTTGAATGAGTAAAATAATCATTTTTCCTTAAGGCAGGTACAAATTAGTGACCATCCCACAATCTGGGTGGTTCACTTACATGGCTAACCCCAAATACTACATCTTTCTAAATCTAGGTATTTCACCCCAAAATTTGTCCACCTATCTCGATTTTTATCCGGCTTAGGCTTCATATTCATTTGCAGACGTTTCCATTAGGTCATTGACGTTAAATAATCATTCACTCATCGCATTTGCATCGTTAGTCGTATTTAAGTTGACTAAAAGTCTATTTAAATCGATATTTACATCATTTTATAGTTGTAAAATACATGATATTTCATTTTATTCATTTTTATCTCATGACATGCTTTTTGCATCATTTTAAGTTGTTTATATGTTGATGATATTGATATTTAGGTTTCATACACATACCGTTAAAAGCGAGTCGACTATGTGCGGGAAAATATTTCAAGTTTTCGCCTTTTACTCACTGCTTTATGAATCTATGTTTCGTGCAGATCATGAAATTATGCTCTCTCTCTCTCTAATTGTTCGGTACATTTTGAAGTCTCGTTCTTAACCGTAAGTGTTTTACAGTTGAACATTCTTTATTATCATTTTGTTTCGATTTTAACAATTTCAATAATTTTTCTTTAATCTTTGAGACTTGTAGTTTATTTTAATGTGTTCATTTTCATTTTTCGGTTAATTTTGGTGTTCGATTTATATCATTTTTTACAATTTTGGGTATCCCATTTTTATTCCAGAAAATTAAAATAAAAATATTTTTGGGTAGCTTGTATTTTATTCTATTGGGCTTTTTGTTCCATTTTATCATTAAGGTCATTTTGGGTTTTATAATAATTACTTTAACCTAGTTGTTGGTGTATATATATGTTATAATTTGGTTACTATTGAAAGGAGAAGCAAAAACTGTGAGGAGAGGCCAGATCTGAAAAAGGTTTCCTCTTCATTCTTCATCTCACCGAAAAATAATACTCCCTTCCATGCCAAACAATCCTCCCTCACGTCTCCCCTTTCTCCATCGTATCAACACACTCCCTCCATCCTTCTTCATCTGCGACCTTTCCTTATTCTCACCATCTTCCCCCATCCGCTGCTTCAGTCCAAATAACCTCACCCACCGTAACCTCTCTCACTTTCGCCGCCCCTTAACCCATCTCGCGCCATCCTTCACTACAAACATCCATTGCCTTTGAATCTCCATCCATACTCCATACCGTTGTTCTCCTTCACGCCTCCATAAATGGACCGTAGCATCACCCTCTCGCCAACTCAAACCATTAATTGAGACAGTCTTCAGAACGTCACTGCCAATGCAAACTTTAACTTCTGGAGCTTACTGTCCAAACTCAGCAACACCTCTTCCGCTGTTTTGAGTAGACACTTCGGGTTGGTAAGTATTGCATTCGAATTTATTGTGATAATTTAGTTTAGACTTTTAGTATTGATTGAGATCATGATTAACTGACTATTTGTGGTTGGTAATCTTTTTGTCTATTTGAAACATGTCTGGACAATGGGTGTTAATGTTCTTATGATATTTTGTTGTATTTAAATCATGTCAACATCATAATTTTGAGTGTTCGAATCTGGTAACGTTATGGTAATTTGCATTAATTTATGAAAGATATGATGTTTTTAACTTTGGTTATTGTTGAAATTAGATGATATTGTCATGTACTAAAGGTTGAGATAACAATAACAATAACATTTTTATGGTTTCATATTTGATTGGAATGACGTGTTATTTTTATTTGTCTAAATTTGATGGCATAAATGAAGATCGAATTCGTGATGTTATTGATTTGTTTTGGGGAAATTATGAATGGGTTATGAATGTTGATGTTGGAATGGTATCATATTTGTTCGGGTTTAATCTGAAGATTCTTGATTAATGTTTTGAGTGGGTTTGAGTCAATTTTGAATAAGTTTGGTGATGATTTTATTTTGAAGTTTCATTGGTGTTGAATATGTTTGAGATTGAATACTTTGATCATTATTAAGATGTGTAGTCACGTCGAAATTTGTATTAGTCGAATGAAATTTGCTCAAATCTATTCTTTATGTTTTAAATATGAATTAAATTATAGCATGAGTTTGTGGCCTTTGTTTTCATTTGCGAATCAAAACCATATTTACAGCTATGCTACTTGTTGTTAATGGAATCACTTGGTTTATCATAAGCTTCGTTATGTTTAATTTTCAATTCATTTGTGATTACTAGCTATGTTCTAATTTGTTGCAATTTCATTTGGTTTTATTTTTATCCCACACTTATGCTACTAACAAGTTTGTTATTTGTGAAGACATCCAAAGATTGTTCAAGCATTCACTTTCAATTAGCACATCTACACTTGCTCATTAGCATTTTAATATTGACTTACTATTTCGATTTAATATTTAGTAATGTATTTATGAATATACAAAATACTTAGTATTTTATTCTTACATTTAGTAATGTAAATATATAATTATACATATTATTTTTGATTTTATACTATACTATATTCATTTGCAATTAAATAGTTATATTGTAATGATCTTTGTGTTGAGATTTTTACCTTTAAATTCGATTTGATATTGGAACGTGTTTGAACACAAATATGTTGTTTGTCTTCTTAGACTTGATTCTGACATGAATCTATTGTTAATTTAATTTAATAAAGTGCAATTTTCAATAATTTATACTGGAGCTTTGTAAGCTTCTCCACATTGTTGGTTTTTGTTTGTATTTCGTGTGATGTAGGGACTTCTACTCGGCTTTCATCTGATACGTTTAGCTTAGATGATTCTTTACGCCCTTACCTATTATCTTGAGCCTACATGATGCGATTTGTCCTCGATTCACACCCCAAATCTAGCTTCAAAATAGGCCACCCTAAACCCTTACTCTTTTCAGTTATTATTATTTTTTAAATTTTATTTGACATACGCAAATAAATTTGGTTTTGTATTAAATAATTATTAGTTTAAGATAATTTTATTTGATATTATTGATTAAACTATTAATTAATTTTATCAAAAAAATATTGTTATTCTAATAGTTATTTAAAGGATTTGGACGTGTATTGTGTGCTTAAAACTTACTTGTCTCTTATATGATTGTATAGTTTATTCATCGATTGTACACCCACACACTTGTCTTAAATTAAACTATTTTCTCTCCTCTTGGTTCTTACACCAAATTTCCTAAAGGGTTTCATAGTTTAGTTTAGACATGGACATTCTCACAAGATTAATCAAGTTTCGACCTTAGTTAATCATAATTCGACTCACTTACCTTGGTCCATATACCAAGTGTTCCATGCAAAAGGGTTTCATGGTGGGAGTAGGAGCACTGCTTCCTCACGAGGTTAATCAAGTACGACCCCTTGGTTAACCATGACCCGGTCAAATTCTATCCACAAACCAACATCAAAACACTTTCATAATCTAAGTTACAAACCTCGATCCAACATCGAGTGACTTTCCAAATATATTTTTCATAATAAACTTTGAGTATTTAATCATTGATTTTTAGACCAATTGAATAAAGTCTTGTGCAAAATGAACTCCAAGTATTTAAATTGTTGTCGCTAGACCAGCTTCTTTAAAGACTCAAACTTAATAACGTGAACCTCGCTTCACTTCACGCTTTTCATATGAAAACTTTTTTGGGATGATACGACTCGCTGAGCATCCGAGCTCCTCTAGTTTCTAGTACTTGAATCGTAGGATGATATTCCTATTGTTTCACTTTTAACCCACTTAAAAACAATACCAACTCATCAAACTTATTTGTTCTCCCACGTGCGACATCAAAAATCTTTTCTTCAACATAAAATCAACCAACCAACTACTAGCCTTTTTTAGAAGAAATACGGAGTTCTGACTTTCCCATTACATAGGGGAATACATAGGCACAAGGTTTTGAAACCGCGGAGAACTCAAAATAATCTAAAGATAAACCCCATTCTTCCTCTCTTAGAAGATAACATTATTACTTCCCCTTGCATAACTGACTCCTGAATCCATATCTCTTGATCTCGTAGACCGTATTATCTTCTTGCTTATCTGTTGATCGTTGTTGATTAGTTCTTTACACTTTATATATTATTATGTTGATATATATTATTGTGTTTGGAGCTTGTGGGTTATGATACATAGATAAGCCCACTACCCAGGCTTCTAGGTAACATTTATGATAGAGTGGTCATGTAGCTTAGATCCATTGGACATCTGTGTCTTGTGGATTGATGTGATGACCCAACTTAGAGTTGGTCATTTTAAGGAGGTTGTTGCACCGTATGCTACTGCGAGACAGGAATTTCTGGACAAAAGACCTATAACTCTAAGGATTTTAGGATATTCAAATTGAGACCGACCGCCAAATAAAGGATTTTAAGTATCCCTTTAAGAGTCGCTTGAAGTATAATTTTGGAAATACTATCACCATATAGATCGCTTCCGTGATGATAATATTTGTTAAAAGGGGATCTAAGACTCCAAGGAACATTTAGCAAAAAACCTTACAAACAGTCCAATATGGGGGTAATTGGGTAAAAGCCTAGAGCTATCCAATCATAGGAGCCCACCGTAACATGGTGGAGAACCAATTGTTTTGTTTTATGCTTGATCGCAAATGTGGATAGCAAGAGTCGCCACCGACTTTTTTTTATCCAATTAAGGGAAGGCGAAAAGAACAGGAAAAGACCTTCGTTAGATTCTGAGTAAGGGAGGTGGTTATGAAAAGGGAAGGTGTTAGAACCCTTTCCATCCGTAGTTATCTACGGGCTCTTAATTTCTTAGCACACTTTAATTGTTTTTTGTGTATGTTTGAAAGTTTTTTTGAAAAGACATTTCGCTTTGACTTCGTGAATGATTCACCGTAGAATGTATACGAAGTGTTTGGAAATGTTTTGTTTTGGAAAAGACTTTGTAATGATTCACACTAGAATGTATACAAAGCGCTTGAAGAAGTTTTGAAAGTGTGAGGTGTGAAAAGTATTTTCATTGAGCAAGCAAAAGAGACTTATTTTTACCCACTCAGAATGGTCATTTTCGTGTTATTTTACTTTCCTTTAGAATAAAGCTATCCATACCATTAGTTGGTAGGTAACATTATTCGTTGGATGTGAAGGGACATTCGAAGGGACATCGGATGGTCAATTAAGGCAACTTGTAGGGATATCCTAGCACATTCGTAGGGACGACCATCACTTTTCATAGACAACAACTGAGGGATGAGATCATGTATTCATAGGCAACATCGAGGGACTATGATCTTTTAAGTCGAAGGGACTGTGATGATATATTGTAGGCAACTGTGCTAAGATACCTTACGCTCGAGTGACATGACCATTGTTTCGTAAGGCAACGAAAGAGGACACCCTAAGGTAGGTGCATGTGTGAAAAGAGTGTGTTGTTTTCAAATATTTATCTTGTGATTAGTGATCTAGATTGATTAAGTTAATCTTGCCATACACGTCTAATTACTAGCAGTTAATAAGTGCATAAAGTAAATTAAATATAAAGGTCCTACGCTATTACATGGCTTTGGGACAGATAGATAATAGGAGGTGCAGAAAGTAAATGCGGAAAATAAAATCCTACGCTATTACATGAAAATAAACTTGCAACCTATACATCCTTTCTAGAATTTAAACGCAAGAAAATAAATAGCAGAAGAGAAACTACATCCTAGTATTTTTGGTATTTTTTGAAAATTAGAGTTTATGTGAGAAAAAACCTAATTCTAATGTATTTTAATTAATTAAGAAAAATAATGAATATTAACCTAAATTAAACTAATTAAGTTAATTTAAATGCATGAAAAAGTTATTTGTGAATATTAACCTAAATTAACCTAAATTAATTAACCTAATTAATGAATATTAACCTAAATTAACCTAATTAATTAACCTAATTACTAATTTAATTAATTAATTAATTAAGTAAAAGGAAAGCAGAAAATAAGTAAAAATCAGGTAAAAAGAACTAGAAGTTGCCGTAAGTTGGGTCAGTGGTGCCAGGCATCCGAAACCGCAGCTCGTGGAACTCGCGTGTTCAGATGTCCGTCGGAGCTCGTGATCCGGAAGGGTCTAAAAGCCGGGCTCGGAGATTCCGTTGGGACGCCCAGCTAGAGCTTCGAGGAATGGTGTCGAAGCGGTCCGTGTCGGAGCTCGGAGATTCTCGACTGGACCCGGTCGGAGCTCGGGCTCTATTGTCGCGGATCCGAAGCCAGAGCTTTGGACGGATGTCTCCTCCGGGATCCGTAAGTTGGAGCCTCGGACGTGATGTCAACTATAGAGATCCGTGTCGGAGCTTCTAGACGTGATGTCTCTTATAGGATCTAGAAGTCGGAGCTCGGACGGATGTCTCCTCTAGGGATCCAAAAGTTGGAGCTTCGGACGTGATGTCTCCTATAGGATCCGTGTCGGAGCTTCGCCGTGATGCTTCGAGGGATATCCAGAACTTGGAACTTCTGGGGTTGGCACCAAAACGCGCCAAGGGTCGTCTTCCTCTTTTGAATTTCTAGACCTATGCGAACAGGTTTGTTGCATCCTTTGCCTACCGATTTTGGTTCGTAGCTATAGTACCTGTAAATCAAAACTTGACAAATACCAAAGATAAATTATATATGAGACCATGGATCGATTGGAATTGATTCACTGAACACGACCATGCCCTTAGTTTGCTCTAATTTTGGCTAATACGAAAAACCCCAAATCAAAGCTTCAAGCCCTAACAATGGCAGATCCTGGTTCCTGCATCTAAACTTGAATAAAACTATCTAAAAAGCATCGAAACATCAATACAAACACAAATATATGATCAAATTGAATTAAACAAGCATGTATGTATGAAATCGAAAATTGAAAATATGCATGGAAACCAAAACTGTGATTTTATGTTTCATGAGCTTTTGTGTGCTTGCAAGGGTCTGGAACGATTTAGAGGAGCACCAGGAAGCTGTTTGAATGCTTGGGAATGGCCTGGATCGAAGCAAAACTTTGGCTGCAAGTTGCTTGAAACACACGATTTTCTTGAGCTTAGTTAGGGTTCTTCAAGCTGCCAAAAAACCTCATCTAGGGATTAGAAACCCTCTGAGTTTATAGAGGATGGATTTAGGTTGAGCATTGATGAGAAAATATATCCCATTCAATGAGAATATATTTGATTTGCCAATCTTGTCAATGTTGATCAAATATTGCCAATCTTGTACCAAACACTTGCCAATCTTTCAATTTCGAATTTCAGGTCATTTAATAGGTATCTTGGACCTCAAGAATGTCAAATATACAGCCTTGCATTGGTTGATTTATTTTTGCTATTTTATTTTTATTAAATTGACTTTAATGAATAAAAAATCAAAATAAATAAAATAAAAAGCACAAGGGTGTGGCATTGGGCTTGGAGATTCTAATTATGATTAGAAATAAATTTGAACCAAGAAAAGTTAGGCCCATTTGGAAATAATTTGATTTTCTCAAGTATATCTCCTTATGCACGTCCTCAAAAATGCCCAACTTGTACAACTTGTATCTTGTTCAATTTTTAGTATTTTTGGGTGTTCTTGGACTTTTTATAAAGCTCAAGATGTCTTCTAAACAGCCCTTTTGGTTTCATCTTCATTGAAGTTTCCATGCTCATGAACACTTCTTTGCAAAAAGATGACTTTTTGTTGACTTTTAAAAGGACCTATAATTTTTTGATCTATAACTTCTAAATGAAGCATTTCCAGCCCAAGCTTGTGAGACATGAAGTTGTAGAGAATTGAATTCCCTTTAAAATGAGCCTTTGTAGAAAAATTTATGATAAAGTATGTAAAAGTTATGTCAGGTCAAAGTTCTGTTGACTTTTGTCTGAAGAGTCCTAGTTTAGAAACTTTGACTTTTGTTCAGATCTTGACTTTTCCTGATGAATCATGATCATCTATTGATTAAATGATATTACTTCAAAATATTGATGTTGACCAAAAATTATGAAGTTTGACTGCATGTTGACCATAGTTGACATTTTGTCCAATACAACTGATTTGTAGTTATTTGAGCCATTGGATGAGCAACTTTGACTTGTAAGGCTTGAAACTTGACATGATGATCCCTTGATGCATATGATGGGATATGGTGACCACTTAAAGTACTGGAAATGCATCTTAACTTGAGATGTGAAAAATCCTTGTTTGGATTGATTGCTTAGAGGGAAAATTGGGGTATAACATTCCGTGATAATCTTCTTGTACCGGGGTTAGATTGGTATGCTTGCCTTTCGTGACCAAGGTAGAAGATGATTGAACACCGAGTACACCGAAAATTTGTGCTCACCGTTGTATGGAATGGGATCGCTACTGACGATGCGTTGAATGGGCTTATAGATGCCATTTGGAGAAGTCGTCGGAGAGTGAGTCGACGCTAGACTCTATATTCATCTTTAGATGAAATATAAATCTGAGATGGGCTTAAGATGCCATCCGTGGAGGTCGATAATAAGAGAGAGTCAGAATGAACCTTCGTCTTGGCTGTTTCTAAGATGAATATTTGTTAGAAAGTAGATAGGTTTCATCTTGTTTCGTGTTAATCTTTTACCTTCTGCTTGGAAAATAGTCATTGGGGAAATTTAACTTGAAAGGATATGATTAGCTTTATGCATATTATGTTGCATGCGAGTATATGAGAATGTTTGTGAATGCACATGTTATGACTTTTATGTATAATGCATGAATATAGATGTTGTGGTATTTCAAAACATATCCATCTTGAAGAAGATAGGAACGTTCTGCTGGAGATTTCTGATGTCCTGCTTAGGGATGGGGTTGTTGAAAACCCTGGCTGGGGAATAAGAGATGATTCAGACTCCTCTGATGCACTATCTAACCAAGCTTCGAGTCTGGATATTAATGCTGCTGGAAGAATATCAATGATTGAGAGATACTCGGCTGGGGATCTTGTGCATAGACCTTGCTGAGGATGATGTGAAATAAACTATTACTGCTTGGAGACTGATGCAATCGTTTATTGTGTTACTGCTCGGGGACCAATGTAATGTGATGACTTGAGAATGTAGGTAAGTTGATTGGACCACTGCTCGAGGACTAACGTGATGTAGTTTGAAGGATCGCGGGACCAACATGATGAAGTCAATAGGATCACTGGGGATGAGGTTGATAGGATCATTGAAGCTGATGAAGCTGATAGGAACATTGAAGCTGATGAAGCTGTAAGGATCATTAAAGCTGATGAAACTGTTAGGATCATTGAAGCTGATGAAGTTGATATGATTATTAAAGCTGATGAAACTGTTAGGATCATTAAAGCTAATGAAATTGTGAAATTGATAAGATCACTTAACGTGACAAAATTGATAAGATCACTTAAGGTGATGAATCTAATAGGATCACTGGAGGTGATGAATATAATAGGATCATTGAAGCTGATGAGGCTATGAAATTGATAGGATCACTTGAGGTGATGAATCTGATAGGATTATTAAAGCTGATGAAATTGTGAAATTGAGAAGATCACTTAACGTGACGAAATTGATAAGATCACTTAAGGTGATGAATCTGATAGGATCACATGAGGTGATGAATTTGATAGGATAATTGAAGCTGATGAGACTATGAAATTGATAGGAGCACTTGAGGTGATGAATCTGATAGGATCATTAAAGCTGATGAAACTGTGAAATTGATAAGATGACTTAACGTGATTTAAATTGATAAGATCACTTTTAAGGTGATGAATCTTATAGGATCACTTGAGGTGATGAATTTGATAGGATCATTGAAGCTGATGAGGCTATGAAATTGATAGGATCACTTGAGGTGATGAATCTGATGAAGTTGAAGTGTTGGAACACTGTTCGGAGGAGATGATAAAGTAATACTTCGTTGGAGAAGATTTGTCTTTATAGGAGAGAAATGGCTCGTAGGGATTACGTAGATGATCTTGTGGACATGTTTTGTGAAAGTGACTCGGGGATGCATTGGTGACTTTAGTTGTCATTTCAATTCCTAGAGCCTGTAGTAATTAATGTTTTTTTTAACTTCGCTTTTCATAGGTTTGTGAATAGATGTTTATTGTCAGATGCATATAATCATTCAAAGCAATCATTGGACTTTATGCAAAAAACAATAAAATTAGAACTAGAAAGGAGAAATTTGCATTGAATTTGAAAAGTGGCCTATAATGAGGCAGTTTGCATACAAGAGACGAATATCCTAGTAAGAGGACATTGTCGGAATAGTAAAAAGAAAAGCTATGTGGAAATAATCTCGTGGAGTTTCAACTACGTTATTGCTCATATATTTTCGACTATCTCATCTCCTCGCTGTTAGAAGAAGGTAATTGAACTGATTTGCGCCATTTGAATCTTGAAGCTGATAGTAGTGTAGTTTGTAAGTAGGTGATCTGGACGAGACATAGTTGTACGCTTAAATCCCTAATTTTTGCCTAGACCGCCTGTAATACAGTGAACTGACTTTGAGATTTTTGTATCGCAAATGTTGCGGATAGCAAGAGTTGCCACCGACTTTTCTTTTATCAAATTAAGGGAAGGTAAAAAGTATAGAAAAAGACCTTCGTTAGATTCCGAGTAAGAGAAGGTTATGAAAAGGGAAGGTATTAGCACCCCTTTTCATCCGTAGTTATCACGGCTCTTAGTCGCTCGAGATCATTTTTAAAAGTGCTTTTGTGTGTTTGACAAAATGTTTTGAAAAGGTATTTCACTTTGACTTTGTAATGATTCATGTAGGAATGTATACAAAGTGTTCGTAAATGTTTTGTTTTGAAAAGAGTTTGAACTTTGACAAAAGTGTGTCGTAAAGAGCATTTGATTCGAGCAAGCAACTAAAAGTCTTATTACCTACCGTAATGGTCGTTGTTGTTTTACGCTCCTTTAGAATAGTGCTATCCATACCATTAGTTGGTAGGTAACCTTATTCGTTGGATGAAGGGACATTCAAGGGACATCGGATGGTCATAGAAGACAACTAGGAAGTATCCTAGCACATCTCGGGACGATCATCACTTTTGTAGGCAACAATCGAGGGTCAAGATCATGTAGTCGAGGTGACATCGGGTCTATGATCTTTGTATCGAAGGGACTATGATGATTTGTTTTGAAGGCAACGGTGCTAGGATACTCTACTTCGAGGGACTTGACCATTTGTATTCGAAGGC
The DNA here is from genome assembly GCA_021764765.1 of Vicia sativa. NCBI lineage: Eukaryota > Viridiplantae > Streptophyta > Magnoliopsida > Fabales > Fabaceae > Vicia > Vicia sativa. The sequence continues at coordinate 113,659,495 of CM038793.1, forward strand.
AACAAGAGAGAATTACCTTAAGGGGTGCATGTGAAAAGAGTGTGTCAATTCAAATATGTTATCTTGAAATTATGAGTGATCTATGTCCAAATTTATCTTGCCATACGCGCCTAATTACTAGCCGCTTATAGGTGCGTAGTAAATCATGGAAGGTAAAGTGCGGAAAGATAAAGTCCTACGCTATTACATGGCTTTGGGGCAGTTACATAATAGGAGTGCGAAAAATAAAAGTCCTAATTAAACTATTACATCCCATAAGCAATTACATAATTGAAAAGAAAAGCGAGAAAAATAGTCTGAAACGTTACAACCTGTGAACAGATACATAATCGAAAAATAAGAGAAATTCGCATAAGAGGAAAATGTTAGTAAAAAGAGATATTTTTGAATGAAGTAAAAGGTTTTTGATTAGTAATGACATTAAGATTACAAGATAATTTTTTGGTAATTTTCTAGATCGTTTTTGATAATTAAATGCAATTAAAAGTCAAATTAATGATTAATTAGCAAATAAATAAAATATGCATGCAAAAATATAAATTTTAACGTCAAATATTAAATAAACATTTTTCTGATTAAAATGCAAAAAGAAAGTATTTTTGGTGAGTTTTAGATGCATGAAAAAATTATTTGAAGATTAATTAAATAACATGAAAAATATTAAAAGAAATAAGAAAATAGAAAAATATGTTAGTTTTCAAAGTGTAAAAAAAGAGATGGTCTTGCCAGGATTCGAACTCATGACCATCAGGAGAAAACACACGCCCTCTTGCCATATGAGCCAAGCATGCTTGGTGTTTTGTAATTGGAAATATTGCATTATATGTGTAAACGTGTCCTAATTTCTGAGTTCAAAGCACAGTTAACACGCGTGGACCCCAGTTGAATGGATGGACGAATTAGAACGCACGATGATGCCACGCACGCCCTCGCCGGTCAACACACGTCAACGACGCCGGAGCTCTAGCTCCGGTCGTCTTCTCCGACCAAACAAATTTTAAACCTGCAAAAATAGGCAAAATAAAAAGGAAAGGAGTACCCTACCCCCCTATGTCGAGGGCTACGAACACGATGGTGGTGTTCGTTTCCCCTGAAAATTCCTCGATAAGCCGGTTCGAAGCTTTCCTGTTTTTGAACCCTAACAATGGCAACACAAGTTCTGGACGTGGAAGCTTACATGTAATGATTCAAATGCATTCTAATGGATGTCCTGAGTTCAAATATGCAAGCAAAAACAGTTAGCAACGTATGGATTGATCCCTGGGATCCTCAGGAACACAATGGAATGGCTGGTTCAATGAAACTTGGAATTTGGAATTCAAAATCATAACTTTGAGAAAATTTTGAGAAAATAGGGTTGCTTGCTAGGATAGGTTTCCTCCTGGTCTTTGGCAATGAGTCGAGTATTTATAGAGCAAGAATTGGAAGCAAAAAGAATGAAAAAATATCTCTTCTTCAATGCAAAAATATTTTCTCTTTCAAATCAAATCAAATCTTTCAAAATTTGATTTTTCTTCCCATGCATGAGCTAGCACGAAATTGGCAAGTTGTGCGGGCTATCTTGGACCTTAAGTTTGATAAAAATCCAACCCAATTGAAATTATACCTTGTTTTCATATTTTATTTAATTTAAATTTGAATTAAATGCTTTTAAATTAAAAAATATATCAAAAAATAGAAAGTGGTTGTGTCAAGGCATCAAGAGGTCACAAATAATATTATGAACAAGTTTGGATCATAAAATTATAGTCCCATTTGGAAAAAATTGGATTTTGACAAGTATCTCTCTTTGGCAATTCTTCAAAATGCCCAACTCAGGTAAGGTGTATTTTGCTAAATTTTCCACATTTATGAGTGTTCTTAGACTTTTAGAAAGATCTAGATGTCCTCTAAACAACATATTTCGTTTCATCTCAATTGAGTTTCCATTCTCAATTAAACTTCATTACCAAAAGTTGACTTTTTGTTGACTTCGAAAAGGACCTGTAATGTTTTGATCCATATCTTCAAAATGAAGCATTTTCTGACCATGCTTGTGAGACATGAAGTTGTAGAGAATTGAATTTCCTTTGAAATGAGAGGTGGTGGAAAATTTATAAAGTATGAAGAAGTTATGCTCACCAAAGTTCATTGACTTTTCTCTAAAAAACCCTAATTTGGAAAGTTTGACTTTTGAGCAAATCTTGAGTTTTCTTGATGAATCATGATCAGCCCTTGATCAAATGATGAATGTCACTTCAAATTGAGGACGTTGACCAAAAATTATGAAGTTTGACTGTATGTTGACCATAATTGACTTTTTGTCCAATACAACTGATTTTCAACCATCTGAGCAATTGTCTGAGGAAATTTGACCTGTGAGGCATGAATCTTGTCATGGAGATTCTTTGAAGCATATGAGGAGGAATGATGATCATTGGAGGTGTTGAGAACCCATCTTGATCTGAGAATTTCTAAACCCTAGTTTGGGTTGATTGTCAGAGAGGTTCAGAGTCAACCTCGAGGAATCCTTGAGTATGGATGTATGAAATGCCTTGAGGAGTAGGAGGGCAAATTTTGGGGTATGACAGTTGCCCCTGTTCAATCTTCTTGTACTGGAATGGCTAGATTGACATGCTTGCCTTTCGTGACCTGGAGGTAAAAGATGATTGAACACTCGAGTACACCTGAAAATTTGCACTTGCCGCTGATCGATGATGTATGGAATGGGCTTATAGATGCCATTTGGAAGAGTTGTCATCTTTACGGGAATAAGTCGACTTTAGACTTGAGAACGCGCCTGGATAGGAACGCCCGAGATGGGCTTAAGATGCCATCCGAGAGATTGATGCCGAGGAATGAGCCGACGCTAGGCTCAGATATAATCCTCAAGGTATGGGAGATGGGCTTAAGATGCCATCCGGTGAGAGTCGTACGCTAGACTCCGCACTCGTCTTTGAATAAATTTATTGGTTTGTATTGGTTTTTTAACCAAATATGCAGATTCGAAGTGAATATATGTCGACGAATAGTCGAGGCGGGCTTAAGATGCCATCCGTGGCAACCGAGTCGACGCGACTGTAGTTGTTGATAATAAGAGAGTTGGAATCAATCACTGCCTTGATCACTTTGAGGGATTAGTAGGCATAGTGCGATAGACCTCACAGTTTCGGTGTTGATCCAATGCCTGTTGTCGGAGGACAACTCAAGTAGTCGTTCGGATAAGATTTCCCGTCTGGCTTCGGGTATTAATCCTGGACTCATGATCATGATCATTCAGATTAATCTTTGACCTTTCGTTTAGAAGTGATTTCCACCTGCTGGGGAAAAAATAGAAAGAGAAATTTTGACACGATATAGTTAGACTGATGCAGATCATGATGCATGCAACGTGTATGAACATTGTTTCTATATATAATGTATGAATGCGTATGTAGGTATTTCAAAACATATCCATCTTGAGGAAGATGTGGACATTCTGCTTGGGGATTTCTGGCTTCTGTTTGAGGATGAAACCTTGAAAGCTTGACTTGGAATAAGAATAGGTGACTTTGATTCCTCCGATGCACTATCTGACCAAGTTTCGAGTCTGGACACTACTGTTGAGGAATAGAGATTGGAGATGCTCCGCCGGGGATCTTGTGCGTCGACCCTACCAGGGACGGTGGAAATGAGGAGGTAACTCACTGGGATCCCTGTGTCGACCTCCCGGGATAACGAGAATCGTGGAGCACTCTGAGGGTCTGTGCATAGATCCTATCGGGATTAAGAAATGTAGTTTTCTCCGATGCACTATCCGACCAAGTTTCGATTCAAGATATTGTCCGGGAAATGAGAGATATTCTATCTGGGATGAATACCTCACTGAAATGAAACCATCATTAAGACTAGTGTAGTTGATCGAGATCGTATGAGGAATCTTGAAGAAGATGTACTACCGGAGTGAGGTTTGTGGTGAGCGATGGTCTGTGGAGGTTGTACTGGGAACGACAGTGACTTCGTCGTCATCTCAATTCCTAGAGCATGTAGGAAGTACTTTTGTATGTCTTTTTCGCATGTTTGTAAATGTATTTTTATTGTCCGATGCATATAATCATTCAAAGCAATCGTTGACTTTGTGCAAAAACAACAAAAACATACACTTTGTGAAAAGAAAGAAGCTTGTATTGAGTTGAAAGGTATATGGCAAGCCAAGTATACAAGGAAAGTAAAAGCTATGCGAAACAATCTAAGTTACAACTATGTTAGTACTCATATATTTCGAATATCTCATCTCTTTGTTGTCAATAGAAATGAGTGAATTGATTTTGCCATTTGAATCTTGAATGTCGATAGTAGTCTGCAGTAGGTGATCCGGACGAGACATAGTCGCTTAAATCCCTAACTTTTCCTAGATCCTTTTCGGTTTTCACCACCGATACCTTCTTGCCCACTTTTCGTGTTTTCGACTTGCCGGTGTACATGTTTTGATATATCCATAATTTTGCCCGAACCTTTGGTTCGTCAGATGCCCTTATTTTTGCCTAGGTCACGACCTAGCGGGTCTCGCTTATGCGTAGTATTTTTGACTATGTCGCTCATGTGGTGTGGGAACTCTTCATCCATGGTGCTAAGTATCATAGCTCCGCTGGAAAATACCGCTTGACTACAAATGGTCCCTCGATGGGGGTCTGTCATAAAAATGACGCGAGGGAATCGAATCAATTCGATTCTCGGCTCAAACGATTTACTTTTGATTTGTTTATAAAGAAGCCGCGAGCATCAAGCTTTATTATTTCCAACACAAGAAAAATGATTATGAAAAAGGGGAAAACTGTTAATACCCTCAATTGATTTAATATGCATTATGACTAGCGTGAACTAGACGTAACGCATTGGGGAGATTCCGGGTAAGGGGGTTTGTTATATAAAGGGAATAGATGGAGCACCCTAAATATATATAGTTATCTATAGCTTTATATATGAATATGTTTGATATGTTTGTATGTTTTAATTGCTATTTCTATGATTGGGAAAGTTTCTCCTTTGGATTTTAAGAAGGGTAGATTATGTGGGATCCTAGGTTTTGTTATTATTGTGCTCGCAAAGATCTTTTGATCTTCTGCATAGATATCCCTTAATGGGAATCAGAGCATTTGTAGCTCGGATCTAAAGGGATCTATGGTTTCGTTTGGTTTGAGGGAGAAATAAATTTGCTCGGCAAGGATGAGACCTCAGTGCTCACGTATTCTCAAAGGGATGTTGAGAAAGTCAGAGCAATCGTAGTTCCCACTTATGCTAGTGGAAGGAACGGGATGTTATTAAGAGACATAGACAAATGTCATCTTAATGAAAAATGTATCTAATCTATTTCATCACATACATTTTGAAAAGTTGATTGATTGAATTCTTTCATCGTAAGTTATAGGTGTTTTGCTTGTGTGTACAAGCGTTACCACTTACGAGTTAAGAAAGATGTTTTGGAAAAAAAAAAGATTGAACCTTTTAATTGTAAGCATTGGGTCTTTTTTGCTTGAGTGTACAAGCATTACCACTTACGATTAAGAGATGTTTTTTTTTGTTTGAAGAGAGTTTGAAAAAGTTTTTGATTGTATGTGATGTGATAGATGAGATACTTCTTCCATAGAGATGATAAACGTCTAAATCTCGAGGAGAAATTGATTGGATTAGGGGATGCTTTTAAGAAGCATATGGGTCCTTGTATTGTAAGCCCAAGAGAAGGCATTCCAAGGGTCATCGAGGGTCATCGAGGGTCCTTGTATGAAGCTCAAGAGGAAGCTATAGGGTATGGCTGGCTTTGGCTTTAAAAGGGATTTCACCGGGAAACCATCCTTTTAGGATTAAGAGCAATTTCACTGGGAAATTATACTCTCTGGGTTCTATCCTAGCGCGGGTGATTCTTTGCATTGGAAGCCCAATAGGAGGCTGTTAAGGGATTTCCTGATCTCATTCTTTGTTTGATGCCCAAGAGAAGGCTAAACTCAATGAGGAGTTGTTTTAAACGAAGCCCAAGAGGAGGCTGACTCAACAGGGGAGTGTTGTCTTATATGAAGCCTAACCGAAGGATTACCTTCTGGCATACTGAAGAGTGAACTACTGGCTGCAACAGTTGAAACTGGAGTAGTAGTGATCTCTAAAATCATCGCTTGATTTTGACTGCTCAATGTTGCTTGCTGACTTTGCGCAGTTGCCAACGAATTTACTAAAGAAGTAAGTCTTTCCACCTCTTCTTGCAGTGTTGTCACCGTATTACGAAGCTCAACATTTTCTTGCTCAAATCCTTCCATTACATTCCTTCTTTTTGAACGTGTATTGTATGTTCGATTAGGCTGTGGACGTGGTCGAGAAACTCTAAGACGCGATACTGACGATCTTTCTTTTCTCGAAAAATTCAAAGATCAGACTCTAAACAATAAACTCGATGTGCAAAGTATGATGCATGATTATGAATGCAAAGAAAAATTTCCAAAGAATTTACGCTAAAAGAGAAATTTCTGGCAAATACTTGGATGGAAAACACTTATTTTTATTGATTATTAAAAGAAGATTACAACAATTTTTGTTCTGGAGCATAGCTCAAATAATGATAAAATTACAATCTAAACTAACTAATCGCCCTCGCTTGACGAGGATCCAAAGGCTTGATGTAGCTTCAACTTCGTGATTTCTTCCCATAGTGAGCCTTCACCAAATTTCTCGGCCTTAGCTTGGATGACTTTCTTCCACTCGTCAGAGCAGGATCGGGTTGTCATTTCCTCAAGCTTTCTTTTCTTTCTATGATGTATCTTTGATCGCTATCCTTCCCGACGAATCTTCTCATCTTTCTCCATGAGCCATTCATCTTGAAGTAAAGCGCCTTTTCATGATCTTTGACCTGCTTCTTAAGCTTCTCATTTTCGAGGTCAGTCTTAAAGAACTTGTCTTCCAAAGCTTTTTTCTCAAGCCTCATCTTGGCCAAAGCTTCTTGGTATTCTCCCATAGTCTCGACGATAAAAATTGTTTATCTGGAAGCTGTTGAAAACATAGGTTCCTCATAAGCATAAGGCATTCAGAATTCCTTCGCTCTTTTCTTTACCCAAGAAGTGTAAATTTCCATGGCTACACAATTTCTTGCATTACCTTTGTCCTTCCTTCGGATGTGATGCCAAGCTCTGGTCATTCTGGCTTTCAAACCTTGGGAATCCTCCCCTTCATGATAGAAGTAACTTTCTACTATAAAACCAAGGGGTTTACTAGAGTTTGCATACCCGAGTTGACGTCTCGCCAAGAATGGGTTGTAGTTGATTCCTCCTTTTGTACCGATGAGAGGTACATTGGCAAATTCTCCACAGCTTTAAATGATTTCCATCTCATTGTCTGCCAAGGTATACCAATGGATATCGTCGTTAGTAAGAGACATGAGCCTTCGAGACCAATGCCAATCGTCTTTGTTTTCGCGGAAGATAGGAGATTTAGGCAAGTGTGAGACAATCCATTTGAAAAACAGAGTTACACAACACACAATAGTGCCATCTCCTTGACGATTCCTATGATGAATGGAGAAATACGTGTCACCAAGCAAAGTGGGAACGGGATTTCCAATCAGAAAGATCCTTATGGCGTTGATATCAACGAAACTTGGGACGTTGGGAAACAACACCAATCCATAGATGAGTAAAGCTAAAACAACTTTAAAGGCTACCATACTACCGGATTTAGAGAATTTAAGAGCCTTCTCCATTAGGAACTTTGGAGTTAGTCCTAAGAGTTTTCCTTTGGTAGTTAGGTTTTTGTCTATCTCAGATTTCTTTAAGTGAGTCATTGTTGCAATGACTAGTGACTTAGGAATGGTTTCCAAACCATTGAAAGGCACCTTATCTGATACTGAGATACCTAGGATGTATACGTACTCTTCCAAAGTAGGCATCAACTGATAGTCAGGGAAAGTGAAACAGTGATAAACTAGATCGTAAAACTGAACGAAAGTTTTGAGAAGTCCTTCATCAATGTTAGTGTTCAGAATAGTTAAAAGAGTTCCATAGCGTCTTCTGAAATCCGAGGGATCTTCTACAAATGATGCTAACTCTTTTAACTTTCCTACATCAGGAATTCTAAAACTGTATTTCTTAGTGAATCTTCCTCTGACGTCCATCACTCTAACCTAAAATATTTACAAAGAAAAATCTCTAAATTCTTTGGAAACGGGAAGATAAATGAAGTTTTTGAATGGATGCATGAATGCTACAAACATGGTTAGTAGTTATACACACTCATGCTCGTCACGAGCATGAGGCCAACGATAAGAATCAAACGTGGGTAAGTTCTAAGGGCTTATTCATCTGTGAAACGGGTTCTACTGATAATACAGGTTCAACGCTTCTCATTGAAATATTATCGGATTTGTTGAATACTCAAAGTCCAATAATATTTTTCAAGAAAAACTCGCCTGATCATAGTCTCGCATGACAACTATTCTAAGCTTATGCCTGAATAGTTTTTGCACTACATCCTAAATAGCCAGGATGGGTTATGTGTTCTATGTACCACTCACTGTAAGTTCTCTCGAAAGCAAAATGTCTTCGCAAATACTTGCTAAACACAAATACTCCCAAGACAACCTCCACTGAGAGAGGGATCTCAAATTAACTTAGTAAGTACTGAAACTTCCCACAAGTTAATAGGACTATACCCCCACCTAGATCTTAAAATGTTTCTTAAATTCGGGTTAGATTTCTTTCCATCAGATGAAATCGCGAAACACACAATAAAGAAAAACAAACATATGCACACATGAAAGCTTAACCCCTTTTTTCTTTTTGAAAACAAAAAAGCTTGGTGCTCTTGAGCAGAGTCACATTTTTTTTTGAAAATCAAAGTTTACCGTACTCCCCAGCAGAGTCGCCATTTTTTCTGTTCGCGTTAAAAAGTGACGCGCGAGGGAATCGAATTTGAATTCGGATTCTCTGGCTCGAAACGATTTACTCTTTTGATTTGCTTATAAAGATGCCGCGAGCATCAAGATTTATTATTTCCAACACAAGAAAAATGATTATGAAAAAGGGGAAAGATGTTAATACCCTCAATTGATTTGATATGCATTATGACTAGCGCGAACTAGACGTAACGCATAGGGGAGATTCCGGGTAAGGGGGGTTTGTTATATAAAGGGAATAGATGGAGCACCCTAAATATATATAGTTATCTATAGCTTTATATATGAATATGTTTGATATGTTTGTATGTTTTAATTACTATTTCTATGATTGGGAAACTTTCTCCGTTGGATTTTAAGAAGGGTAGATTATGTGGGATCCTAGGTTTTGTTATTATTGTGCTCGCAAAGATCTTTTGATCTTCTGCATAGATATCCCTTAATGGGAATCAGAGCATTTGTAGCTCGGATCTAAAGGGATCTATGGTTTCGTTTGGTTTGAGGGAGAAATAAATTTGCTCGGCAAGGATGAGACCTTGTGCCTACGTATTCTCAAAGGGATGTTGAGAAAGTCAGAGCAATCGTAGTTCCCACTTATGCTAGTGGAAGCAACGGAATGTTATTAAGAGACACAGACAAATTTCATCTTAATGAAAAATGTATCTAATTTTGAAAATGTATCCATTTTGATAAGTTGATTGATTGAAATCTTTCATCGTAAGTTATAGGTGTTTTGCTTGAGTCTACAAGCGTTACCACTTACGAGTTAAGAAAGATGTTTTGGAAAAAAAAATGATTGAATCTTTTAATTGTAAGCATTGGGTGTTTTTTGCTTGAGTGTACAAGCATTACCACTTACGAATAAGAGATGTTTTTTTTGTTTGAAGAGAGTTTGAAAAAGTTTTTGATTGTATGTGATGTGATAGATTAGATACTTCTTCCATAGAGATGATAAACGTCTAAATCTCGAGGAGAAATTAATTGGATTAGGGGATGCTTTTAAGAAGCCTGTGGGTCCTTGTATTGTAAGCCCAAGAGAAGGCATTCCGAGGGTCATCGAGGGTCATCGAGGGTCCTTGTATGAAGCTCAAGAGGAAGCTATAGGGTATGGCTGGCTTTGGCTTTAAAAGGGATTTCACCGAGAAACCATCCTTTTAGTATTAAGAGCAATTTCACCGGGAAATTATACTCTCTGGGTTCTATCCTAGCGCGGGTGATTCTTTTTATTGGAAGCCCAATAGGAGGCTGTTAAGAGATTTCCAGATCTCTTTCTTTGTTTGATGGCCAAGAGAAGGCTAAACTCAATGAGGAGTTCTTTTGAACGAAGCCCAAGAGGAGGCTGACTCAACAGGGGAGTGTTGTCTTATATGAAGCCTAAGCGGAGGCTAAACTCATATGAATGAGTATTCTTATATGAAGCCTAAGAGGAGGCTGAACTCAGATGAAATGAGTTACCTTGTACAAAGCCCAAGAGGAGGCTAACTCTGTGGGGAGCCTAGTGGTTAGACTAGTTGTTATGTTATAACTAAACAGTTATATAAACAAATGTATGAAGTTTATTCACAGGAGTTTATGAAGGAAATATAAACAAATGTGTGATGTTTATTTACAAGAGTTTATGAAGGAAATATAAACAAGTGTGTGTAAAAACGAACGTTTAAAACGAGCGCAACTTGATTATTTATAAGTTTGAATTGTTTACAAGGAAGTAAATATGTACACGAACGAGTATTTATGTACAAGGAGGTGTGGATGTACATAGGAGGGTTGGGACTTACACCGTAAGGGAGTCCCATTGGTTTAAAAGCGCCACCGAATAATGCTCCTTTAATACCAATGGTATTCAGTATATAGCGAAATGAAAACAAACGGATAAGTTTGTCTGATTGAGTATTTACAAAGATGTTCAGATTATGTACAAGTAAAATAGATGTGTACATAAAAGAATTGGATATGTACAAGGAAATAATTATGTACATAAAGAAGAATTTTGGGACTTACACTGAGGAGGCCCATGATCGTTAAGAAATTCATGAAAACGTGTTCGCTTTATCACAAATTGGGTCGATCATGGAAAAAGATGTAAGTTTGATGAAAAGTTTGAAAAAAGTCTTGAAAGTGTTTTTGAAAGATGAAGTATACTTACAAGAAGTTTGAAAAGAATCGGGCTTCAAAAGTTTGAAAAAATCGCTTTGAAAGTGCTTTGAAAAGTACTCAAATGTATCGTTTTGCCCGATAAAAATATTATCGACGAAAGTATTTTTGTATTTTTTGACACTATCTTAAAATAGACATGTTAATTGACAAGGTACAAAAATCACCTCAAAATGAGGAGTTTTGATTTTTGAAGAAATCAAAGTTTGAAAAAATATGAAGAGAAATGAAAAGTTTATAAAATGGTCCCAAGGCTACTCGAACCCGGACCATTGGGCAAGGCGTGGCAAGGGAAAGACTTAAGAGTGAGTCAATCACTGGGCGGAAATACATCCGTGTATTGATTTCAAACCATGTTATAATATTATAAACCAAATGTTTGAATTTGAAAAAACGCGCGCACTCTTCTTCTTCTTCCCCGATCCTTCAATCAGCCATGGTTTCTTTGTTTCTCAATGAAATTGCTCGATGTAAACATCAAACTTGATCGAAATTGAACAAGGAACATGATGATGTGGTTTAATTTCATTTATTTTTAGTTTAACATGATTAAATTCCCTGAAATCACGAAGAACCCTAATTCCTAAAAATCAAATTGAAATCGTGTGATCATGGAATTAAGCAATTGATTTAGGGTTAATGATCGTGATGGTGCGTAAACAAAACGCCAAGAGCTTTTGAACTGAGTAAGAAATCAAGGAGTTCAAGTTGAGTTACATACCCTGAAGCTAAGATCTAAATCTTCAATGGAGTGTTTTAACTGTTTTAATGATTGCTATAGCACCTGGACTTCAAGGATCGTGTGAGGATGGTCCGCTTCACTCAAATTTCGGATCATTCCAACCAAGTCCACTTGCATATTCTCAAAGTGAAACTCGAATCAGGTTTCGAGGTGTTATGCGATCAAAAGTGATGGTTTGTATCATCCCTATGGAGTATGTTGATGATGTTTGAATGATAAAACTCATCTTGCTCGAGCCAAACATCAATTTTGAAAGTTAAGGCAGTTTTGGCAAGTTTGAAAGCTTGAAATGCAACCGATTTTTAGTTGTTCTTAGATTGATTTTAAGTTTCAAACCAGTTTTATATGATGTTTATGACATGTTAGACACCAAATCTCTCATGTTTTTTCACAAGTTTTGAAAAATGCAAGAATTCTCAAATTAAACTATGTTACTTGAATTTTAAGAAAGAAATGAGAAAGCTTGTTTTGGCATAGCTTTGTGTAGTTTGAATGGCAAAGATGACCTCTATTTATAGGTCAAGATTTCAATGGCAAGCAAAGAAGATTGGCTTGATTTGGACAACTTGCCTTAGAGGGCAAGTAAGTCATTTTGCCATAAATGCAAAAGGAAGCCTTTTAACCATGGTTAAATAATTCAACTTGATCTTATCCCATCATAATTACTTTCCATCCGATTTTATCACTCTATCTATCTTGGCTAGGTGGCAAGGCTTCTAGAAAGAAAGAAAATCAAAATGACTTGTAATTTTGAAAGTTGTACTTGAAAATCCATGGTTTTGGAGCTCTATGTTTTGAAAATCAAAAGTATAGCTAGATGTCATACCCCAAAATTTGCCCTCCATCTTCTCAAAAGATCTCATACATCTATGCTCAAGGATTCCCTAAGAGTTGATCAGACAAACTCTCTCCTAGACAATCAACCCAAACTAGGGTTTGGTATCTCTCAAGTCAAGATGGATTTCCAACATCTCCAATAGTCTTCATGTCTCCTCATATGCTTCAAAGATTCTCCATGTCAAATTTCAAGCCTCACAAGTCAAGTTTCCTCAAGCAATTGCTCAGATGGTTGAAAAATCGGGTGTATTGGACAAAAAGTCAATCATGGTCAACATACAAAACTTCGATTTTTGGTCAACATCCTCATTTGAAGTTACATTCATCATTTGATCAAGGGTTGATCATGATTCATCAAGAAAACTCAAGATTTGCTCAAAAGTCAAACTTTCTAAATTAGGGTTTCTAGGTGAAAAGTCAATCGAACTTTGACTGATCATAACTTTCTCATACTCGTAAATTTTTCCACCACCTCTTGTTTTGAAGGAAATTCAATTCTCTACAACTTCATGTCTCACAAGAATGTCCAAAAATGCTTCATTTGAGAGGTATAGCTCAAAACATTACAGGTCATTTTCAAAGTCAACAAAAAGTCAACTTTTTGTTTTGAAGATATTGAGCATGGTAACTCCAATTGAGATGAGACCAAAGACATTGGTTAGAGGACTCTTAGAGCTTTCCAAAAAGTCCAAGAACACTCAAACATGTGGGAAATTGAGCAAGTTACACCATTCACAAGTTGGGCAATTTTGAAGGAATGCACAAAGAGAGATACTTCAAAAAATCAAATCTTTTGCAAATGGGCCTACTTTTTCTTCATCCTAACTTGTTCCTCATGCAATTAGGAATGTCCAAGCCCAATACGAATTTTTGATTTATTTTTCTATTTAATTTGAAATTTATTTATTTAAATGCAAATTAAATCTTAAAATAAATCATAAAATCAAAATTAATTGGAAGATTGATTTTTATTGCTTTCTTGTGATCCAATCAACCCATAAATGCCAGCAATTTCGAAATTAGATCAAATATGGCAAGATTGGATTGAAATTGGACAAAAGTTTGAAAATTTGATTTCATGAAAATATCAAAATTGATTTCCATTGAATATTGATCAATTCTTTCCAAAATCAATCCCAAATTCATCCAGCATATATACTTGATGCATACCAATTGCAAGAAGATGAAAAAATTGGCTCAGAAACCCTATTATCAAAGTGAAAAAATCGTGTTCTTGAAGCAATTGGCAAACCTTCCTACAGCCGTTTTCAATCAATTTTAAGGTGTCAAACACATTCCTTGATACCCCAAGAGTGATTCCAGATACTTACATTGCCAAAAGACATCCAGAATCAAGAAATACGATTTCGGTTTGTTCTTGTTTTTTCCAAATTCGAATTCTGCTATTCATGCATTGTTAATGTGTTTTGTTGTTGTTTTCGTGCTTAGAACAAGGTTTGCAAGCTCGGGTCATTCAATTGGATTTTCGGGTCGGAGCATGATATGCCATGATTAGGGTTTCAGTCACGATTTAGGGTTTCTTTAAATAGACAAATGGACCAAACCGATGCCAACGGATGATCAAAGGACCAAGACGAATCGATCCATGGCCTTAGATATAATTTATATTACGATATTGTGTTTTCCATTTTGTCAGTTCAGAAGGTCAAGAAAGGCCGACGCAAAATTCCGTGATTCAAACGAAGACGATGATGTTCTTGGAAACGAGACCATACTTAAGGCGACGGTAAATTCCACTCACCCAATTTCCAAACAAGAAGTGTGTTGGCTCGCTTGGTCGTGTTGGTTTTCGTAGTTTGAGGCCAATGACTCCATTTCGAATCTCACCGCACCGGCTTTACATTTTTTTACAAAACTCATGTTTTCTTATTATTTTCTATATTTCAATATTTTCCATTCATTTTAATTTCTTTTCTATATTTTATTTCGCATTAAAAATCACCAAAATATTTTATTCTTTTGCATTATATTCTAAAATGTTTATTTAATTTAATAAATTTAAAAATATAATTTTTGCATGCATATTTATTTTATTTGTAATTTAGCATTTAATTCACTTTTAATTGCATTTTAATTATTAAATCTTTCCCAAAAAATCCCAAAACAATTACTGTAGTATATTTACCTTATTTCCATCTTATATTAATTTTCTCATATTAAAATTTGCATTTTTTCTAACATTTTTTCTTATTTCGTTTTCATCATATTTCCCGATTTTCTTATTCTTTCACAGGTTGCTCCGATTCGGACGTTTTCTTTTTGTCATTTTATTTTTATTTTTCAATAATGTAACTGTTCATGGGATGTAATAGTTTTAATTAGGATTTTATTTTCCGCATTTTTAAAATTATGTATTTGCCCCATAGCCATGTAATAGCGTAGGTTTATCTTTCCGCACCTTTACATTTCCGCTTTTACATTCCGCATTTACTTTCCGCACCCTTATCAACTGCTAGTAATTAGGCGTGTATGGCAAGATAATAATTGGACATAGCTCACTAACTTCCAGATAACATATTCTGAAATCAACACACTTCTATCACACACGCACCCCTTAGGGTAATTCTCTTTCGATGCCTTTCGATTTCAAAATGGTCATGTCCCTCGAACGTAGAGGTATTCTAGCACCGTCGCCTTCAAAACAAATCATCATAGACCCACGATGTCGCCTCCGAACACATGATCTTGACCCTCGATTGTCGCCTACGAAAAATGATGATAGTCCCTTCGAATGTGCTAGGATACTTCCTACAAGTTGCCTTCTATGACCATCCGATGTCCCTTCGAATGTCCCGTTTACATCCAACGAATGGAGCTACCTACTAACTAATGGTATGGTTAGCGCTATTCTAAAGGAATGTAGAAGTACAACAAAACGACCAAATTCTGAGTGGGTAAATAAGTCTCTTAGTTGCTTGCTCTATCAAATGCTTTTCGCACCTCACACACTTTTTTTAAAGTTCAAATTCTTTTCAAAACTAAACATTTCCGAACACTTTGTATACACTCCTACATGAGTCATTGCAAAGTCAAAGTGAAATGCCTTTCAAAACATCTTTGTCAAACACACAGAAAGCAATTTTAAAAAGTGATCTAGAGCAACTAAGAGCCCGTAGATAACTACGGATGGAAAGGGGTGCTAATACCTTCCCTTTTCATTACCATTCTCCCAACTTAATCTAACGAAGGTCTTTTTCTCTACTTTTACCTTCCCTTAATTGGATAAAATAAAAGTCAAACTCTTGCTATCCGCACATTTGGATACAAAAATCCTACAAAGTCAGTTCACCGACACTAGACACCATGGATTTGCAAGTTCTTGGACATTTTGGAAAGCTTGTTTCAAGGGCTACAACTTTCATGTTTTGAGTTTTTCTAATTCCAACGGAACTATGTGAAAATGCCATGAAGTTTGGAAAAAAGTGAAATTTTAACACTGACAATTTTGACTTTTTGTTGAATTTTCCAAATTTCTTGATTTTTATGATCATGATGGATCATTTGAAGTATTTTGATGATTGAAAAAGTTTTATCTTGAAAGTTGACCAAAAGTCAAAGTTTGACTTTTAGTGCGGTGAAATTTCATCGATGATCCGTAAATTGACCGATGAAGAATGTGAACTTCGTGATGTTTTGAATCCGTAAATTAGGTCAACATGTTGTATTGAAGATATGAAGATCAATCTCAAGCAATAAAGTCATTTATTGATCGAAAATCAATGATTGCTTATCCTCGATGAAAACCCTAATTGGTCGATCCTCGATAGATCATGAGAAAAATTGATATCCAAGATCGAGGTTGATGATTGATCAAGATGGATCAATTGAGGTGAGTAAAACTCAAACCCCAATTGATTACCTCTTGAATCAAATGAAAATTAATGAAACCCTAATTTTGACCTATAAAAGCTATACCCGACATTTCCTCGAATCATAGTGATGCAATGATGCAAATGTATGATGGTATATTAGGTCAAAATTGGGTATGACAGGTCCATTTGCCCCCGATCTCCTGTGGAAGGATGATGCTCTTGACTACTAGATCACCGACTTGGTAGACTCGGTGCTTGACTTTCTTGTTGAATGCCTCGATCATTCGCTCGATAGATCCGCCCATGGAAGATGGATGCGAGTCGTCAATCAGTTGATCGGGCCGAGGCGAGTTCGATCCAATCGCTTCGCCAGCTCAAGGCCCCGAGGATTCGGTTGAGGGTATCTCAACCTCGATGGGTAGGACCGCCCATACCGTATACAAGAGAAGGGGTCCCTCGTAGATGTTCGATCAGAGTGATAACCATGAAGAGCAAATGGAAACATCTCATGCCAATCATTTTAAGTAATCACATCTTCTATATGATCTTCTTGATATTCTTGTTGGCGGCTTCCACCGCACCATTCATCTTATGCCGATATGGAGAAGAGTTGTGATGTGATCTTGAACAGCGATGAGTTCGGTGATCATTTTGTTCTTGAGATTAGAACCGTTATCCGTGATAATGCTCGGAGTGCTACACGATAGATAAGATTATGCTTGATGAATCGGCCACAACATTCTTAGTAATGTATGCGAACGAGGTCGCTTTCACCCACTTGGTAAAGTAATCACAAGGATGAAACGATGTCCGCTGGAAGTGGGTTTGATTCCGATCATATCAATGGCCCACATCGCGAAAGGCCAAGGAGCGTCGAACATTCAATGGTACCGGAGGTACGTGCACTTTGTCCGATATATCCGCATTTGTGACAAGAACGAGCATAGCGGTGACAACCGCCCATGGTGGACCAATAGTAACTTGTCCTCGTAATCTTCTTGGCATAGTATGTCCATCGAGCTGGGTACCAATGCGCCTTCATGTAGCTCTTCCATGATCCGCTTTCAGCTTTTCCGGCTTCACACACGGAGTAGGCACAAATCGTGGTTGAGCTTGTATAAGATGTCGCACGAGGAAGAATTTGGATGCAAATCTTCTAAAGAAGTTCTTATCATTGATGATACCTCGGGATATTCCCGAGTCTCAAGATACCTCTTCACGTCAGAGAACCAAGGTTTCTCTTCCGTATCAAGCTCATAACAGATGTTGGTTCACAAACTTCTCAATGATGATCCGGGGCCTCGTTGTCCCATATGACCTTGAACATAGATGACATAGTAGCCAATGCATCCGCCAACTAATTCTTCTCGTGGAATATGATTGAAAGTGATCTTCGGTTCAAGGGATCATGTCGTAACATGCTCGATAAGGAATGAGATTCGGTGCTCGTATCCCACTCGCCTTTAATCCGACCGATCACCAAAGTCGAGTCTCCTGACACTTGCAAGAATTTGACTTAAGTCCATAACATCTTTGATACCCACGATGCACGCCCATACCGATCATGTTGTTAGTGCACCAAGCAAAGTCCGGCGGTGAAAGGCGATGTCCTCCTCAGGAGATGTAATGATGGCGCCAATGCCATTGCCGTGCATTTGAGGCTTCATCAAAGACCATGGTCCATCCGGATCCTTATTCGTGTCCTTCGTCTGGGCCTGGTTCTTTGCAATCAAGAATCAACGTAACATCTTCCTGAAACTCGAATTGCATAGATCGATAGTCATCTACGGCTTGATGAGCCAAATGGCTACTACACCTTTGATTGCTTTCTCGAGTATATTAATGTCGATTCGTCAAGATCATTTTCCATCTTGCTATTCTTCCGAGAGAGCTTTAATATGTATTTTATCGGATCCATCTTGGAAATCAACAAGGTAGTGTGAGTCAACATATCTGCCTTAGTCATCGAAAGCAGCCTGTGCTAAAGCTACCGCAAGTTTTCTCGAGCTGTGAGTATCTTGTTTCACAATCGGTAAACTTTTTGGTAAGGTAGTATATTTCATACTCTTTTCGACCAGACTCGTCACATTTCCCCAACACACACCCCATTGAGATCTCTAATACTGTCAAGTACATGATAAGAGGTCTTCTTCGGCAGGCGGCATCAGGATATAAGGATTCAGGGTACCCTTGATCTTGTCAAAAGCGATCTGGCAATCCTCGTTCCATTCCACTACTTGATCTTTCTTCAGTAGCTGGAAGATTGGCTCACAAATAGCAGTTAGATGTGCAACGAATCTGGCAATGTAGTTCAAACATCCTAAGAAACCTCCCGACTTCCTCGGGAGCTGGAATTTTGGTAGCTTTAACCTTGGCGGGTCAACTTCAATACCTTTACCACGACAACAAACCCTAGAGCTACCGATCCGACCAAGGTGCACTTGTTAGATTAAGTCTGGCACTTCTTCAACCTATCAGCTCCGCAAATGATCGAGATGTTCTTCCTCGCCCGGATCGAGCTATCATGTTGTCGACGAGACCCTATCTCGTGATGGATCATGTCATGAAAGTGCCACCATAGACGCCGAGTGGCGCCGAGTTCTTCATCCAACCCATAACTTTTAAAGTAGTGCCCCACTGTAATGAAAGTAGTCTTCCATGTCCCCTGAGCCATTTTGATCTCGATTGTAACCGGAGAAACCATCCATGAAGGAGAAAATCTTGTGCTGAGCGGTGTTGTCAACTAGAACATCAATATGAGGGAGTGGAAAATTGTCTTTCGGACTCGCTTTGTTCAGATCTCTGTAATCCACACACTTTTGTACTTTACCATCCTTCTTAGGTACGGGCACCACGTTTAACTCACGCGGATAAGAAGTAACGGCTAGAAACCGTGTTGAACCGCCTATAACTTCTCGCTTTAATCTTTTCTCCAAATTCGACGACTACGATGAACCTTTATTTTATCGAGAAAATCCTCTTTGTCGGAACCGTGTACCACAATATCAATGTCTAAACTGGCATGTCTTCGTATGAGCAAAACCCTGATATAGTCTCGTAGTATCCAACCAATCTTTCCTTAACATTGTTCTCAAGACCCGCTCCTATCTTGATCTCTTTTCTGCCTTCATTAGTACCCAAATTCACAACCTCAATCGGCTCTTCGTATAACGATAACTCGCTCTTCTTGTTTTAGCAACACAAGTTCTCTGGCACTTCACAATCTTCCTCACCTTCGCCTTCTGGCTTAGATCGGATTATCAAAGTCATATTTAGCAATAGCATAATCAGTATCAACTAGATTCGAGGATTTTGCAAAGGTATCACGTTGTGTGTAAGAACACATAGTTTGAAGGTGATAAAGTAAAAAAAAAGAAATAAACGCAAAAGTCCAACAATTTCATTGAATGAAGATATGCAAATGATGTATAATAACCTCACAACGAGCCATGATTCCCTAGCAATGGGCTTTAAAGTTTATTGTTCAAAGATAAACGAAAAGCAAAACAAAACAATAAGCAATTACTCCTATTTAAAGGAGATTGGTACGATGTCCGCCTTCCAATTGTTGAGTCCGTTGAGAGTAGGGAAGATCCACTTGTGATGTCAAGTCCCGGCCGTCGCTTTCTAAAGCATGGACTCCATTCGCCATGCGGCGGAAAGGCCGGCACGTCACTGTATCATTTTCTCGACCTGATGGTGAAGCCTAAACTAGTCTTGTTAGATTTGAAAGGAAGATCGGAGTCAACCCCAAATTGTACTACCTCCTTCTTCAACGCCATTGAGCATCCATCGAGGCCATCTAGGCGGGCCGGTAACTTCAGGCGACAAGAGAGTCAATGTGCATGACTGATTGTTTCAAAGCTTGACAGGGAGTCTCAAAGAATTCTCCTCCATCTCAAGGTATCGTAACGATCAGATGACCCACCATGTATTCCTCTTCACCACATAAGAACAACCTTCCCTTCACCGGGTACTTCAACTGATGCAAGGTAGGTAACAACGCCTACCCATGTATCCAAGGGCGCCAAGTAGTAAGAGTGTCGGACGGATGTCCATGACGAAGAAAGTGGAGTCAAAAGTCCGGGAACCAACTTTGACAAAGTGTAATGAGTCTCCGCACTGTCGCTTAGAACCATCAAAAGCTCTCACAATAATGTCACTTGGCTTTAGAATCAAACCTCAACATCGTCGATCAAAAGCACTTCTGCAGATATTCGTGAGCGTAACCGTATCTACCAAAACATGAGACAGTGTAATGCCCTTGCATTCAACAGAGACGTGCAAGGCTTTATTGTGTTTCCTTCCGGCAGAAGTCAAATCATCATCAGACAAACCTAGGCCGTTGTTGGCAGCCAAGCTAGCAATACAAACTTTAAACTGGTCAATAGTAGTGTCTTGCGGTATGTGAGCATTCTTCAGAAACTTCACTAAGGCTTTATCATGAGCCTAAGAGCACAAGAGCATAGCAAGCATGAATATCTTGGATGGAGTCTGTCCCAACTGTTCCACAACATTGTAGTCACTCTTCTTGATGATCTTCGTAATTCTCCATTTCTTGTTTGAGGCATCTTCAACTTCCTTTGTACTCGTCTGAAAGGTGGATGAGTCACTGGTTTTTTCCCTCTAGCTTGGGGAATGGATTAAATAGCTGGAATGCGAGCTGGAGTCACAGTGTCTTTTGGAGGAGAGATATCTAGAGAGAACACTGTTCCGGTTCTGATCACCTTACTTGATCCGGTGATGTTGTCAATGTCAGGAATATCAGCCCCATAGTTCCAAGGGATAGCCTTGTTAGAGGAATATGGAACTGGTCTAGGAGAAGTGATGATGAGAGGTGTCACTCTAGGCCAAGGATCAAGAGAGGAAATCTTTTGTTAACATCAAGATAGTCTTCGGGAACTCGCCTCCCATCCGGCCGCTTTGACATCTTCAATAGGAATCTTGTAGCCAGAACAATATACTTCACCATGTAATCAAATCTTCCACTTGGCTGCCCAAGGTATCCCATGCAGATGGTTCGCTTTGCTCACATCTTCGATCTTCGCTTAGACATGTCTTCACATAGATTCTCCATAGGTGGTTTCAAGAATAGCACTTTGTGGTTGTGCATCATGCATTGAATACGCCTTCAATCAAGCACGCCTAGGCGCAGATGGGCACCAACGATTCCGGCATCCTGGATTGACACCGCTTGCAGAAATTCTTCTTAATAGTCATCGAGGAATAGTCAAGTCATCTATATTGAAAACATAAGGGCCTTGTCAATAACATTAGCACTTTTGCCGTGATTAGCATTGACGCGTTGATCACATTCAAGTCTCGACAGAGGATCAAACTCAACTCTTTAGCTTCAATCATGTCTTGAATCTTGTTCTTCGAGCCCAACAATCGCTGTCGCGCCCTGGTCTGGAGTGGTAAGCACACTTAGCATTAGGATTGTATCTCGTAGAGGAAGTATTGATGTTCGAGGGATCCTCAAGGTAATCATCCTTTGCTTTCAACATGTGTTGCAATGCTTGCTAAAGGCATGTTGATCTTCGTAAACCGCCTCGGGCTGCTCGGCATGCCGCTGTCACCGAGGTTGCTAATGTAGGATCGAGATCACAACTTCCCCACGATTGAGCACGGTCGGTCTTGGCTCCGGCTTTTTGACCACACAAGATTGGGTTCTTTCTTACTACGAAACATCTCTTCGCAACATTTGAGGATGACGCTACTCGAATCTTTCCGCCTCTGATACAAGCTTCAATGCTCCTGTCAGTGATCACCGTGAATCCGGCTAAAGAGGTTCCAATCGATGATCAAGAATGGGCCTGCCGTTGTTCCCATAAACATATCAACCAACTCCCCTATTGGACAAGGGTGGTTGAACTTTTCCCAGATCTCCATTTTTGAGCATACTCTTTGAATTTCCATCACGACCCATGACATGTTCGTAGTCTGCAAGCACAAGTGCCAATTCAAGATTGTACCATACTACCGTAGAAAGTATCCGCTAAATCATTCCAAGTACGGACACGGCCACTTGCCGATACTATTCCAACCGAAAGCCACACACTCTCTGAAAATAATGAATCCACAACTTCTCACATCGCGGGGGTTGATCTTCCAACATAGGATTTCGATGTATTTGACAAGAAATGCCATCATATTGGCAAAAGTAGGCACCTTGAACTCGTGAGGGAATCACCACACCAGAACAAGACTCGTGTCATCAAAATTCAAGACCACATTTCAAATTCTCCACAAGATTCAGACGGCTTCAAGTTGCTTGTATTTGTCATCTCCTCGTAGTAATCGGTCATTATCATAGTCTTCTTCTTCTCGTGCTCACGCCGTCTTCTTGTTACCCTGACACTTCCCCGCCTGACACTCGAGAGCTCTATCCGCCAACCACTTTAGGACCACCTTGTAACGCCGCCCATGTTGAGAACACCAACGACCCTCTTCTTTCCGTTGATGAGCTTCGATCTTCTTGGCCTGGACCAAACTAGTGAACATCTCCTAGAACCCATACTCGAGCTCGGATATCTTTGAATGTCTGTTTAAGAGCCATTTCGCTAAAATAAATAGCAAGAAAATGAGAAACCGATCTTCAACAATTAAGTAGGCAATGTTATGCTATGATATGCGATGTTTATGCAAATGTATAATGTTTTCAAGGACCTTAGGAATTTAAATTTGTTAAATGCTAACGAACAAACTTATTAGTTTCTTTTTATTTCTTTTTCTTTCTTTCTTTTTCTTTTAAGTACAAGAAATAGTTTGGAAAAATAAAACAAAAGAACAAAAATCCTAAAGCTCTAAGTCTCCATGGCGCTTCTTCTAGGTGTCAAGTAGGCGTGATGTTTCGCCTTCGTGAAGCAGCCTTTGTCAACTCTAGTACCTTCTTCTTACGTGTATAACATCGGCTTCGAATGTATCCCTTTCTCTTTAGTTGAATCCGTGGATCTTCAAGTCTTCAAAATCGTGAGGTACATTTCGGGACGGAGAACAGATAGGTACCGCCACCATAGCAACAGTTCCATAATCATCGGTAACACGGTGTAAATGGCATCATGAGGTTTTGAGCTCGAGCTCGCACTCCATTTGAGGTGGTCCCAAGGAATAGAGTTTGGTGCCCCAAAGTCTTGGTATCGCCTTCTTTACCATGCCCTAAGCGGTGTAAACCTTCGTCACACTCGAGATCGTGGTTGTAGTCCAAACACAATATCTGGAGAAGCATATCATGAGGACCATCTCTCGAAAGCATAACCAAACCGACGAGCTGAGAAGGTTGTAAGTGATACCTCCTCTACCAAGGAGTGGGTACATTAGGGAATTCTCCGCAACGCCAATGAATGTGAAGTCCTTTGAGAGAAAAGACACCAACGGATATCCGAATGAGAAAGTGACATTATTCGAGACCACTTCAACCTTTGTTCGCTCTTCAAAAAGATGGAGGGTGCAAAATAAACCAACCGAAAGTAACGTTATACAACATATGAGAGTTCCTTGTCTTTGATAGTAATGAGAGAATGTAAGATATCTCCAAGTAAGGTTGGCATAGATCATGGGTAATGAAAATCTTGATGGCGCTCACATCTATGAATTGATCCGAAAGTTAGGAAATAGAACCAAACCATAGATTAGGAACCCAAGATGTCTTCAAGGCTTGAAACTCATAGCTTTAGGAATCTCGCTTTTTATTAGAACTTGGCAAGCAAACCCTTAACTCCACTTCGTTTCCCAATTGGCCTTAATGTCCAGCGCTAGGTGTAATGTAGATGCGATGTCTTCGTACTTCAGGAACCTTTTCTAAACCGGTGAATGGCATTTGGTCATGAATATCCCAAGTAACCTATGTAATTCTTCCAAGGTAGAACCAACCGATAGTTTGGAACAAGCAATGGTGTTTTGATCAAGAATTGGAATAGACGTATCATATCTTCTTCAAACCGAGATAACCAAGTCAAGCACCACCATGTCTTTTGATGAACTCATGATCGAATTTTTGAAACCAATTTTTGAGCTCAAGATAACCCGTGAAGTTGATTCTGGATAGTCTTTCTGAAGCCATTATCCATACAAAACAGAGCATAAACCCAGGTCCTTGAAATAGTTAGAGATGATATGCAATGATATGATGTCATGATGTCATGTTTAGCAAGCACAAACAATTCACACAATGAGCCTAGGTTTAAGGTCTGCATGAGGTATAGGTAATCACCCTACCAAAAGTTCGAGTTGGTTCATCCTTGCCTTATAATAGTAACCGGGTTCTAGGAACTTCATATCATTGATCTTTCTCGAGCGCTTATTTCAATACGACTACCAAGTGGTCGGATCAAAATATCCCAAAACCATCTTAATGAAATGTAGCATCGAGTATCAACCAACCTCGGCTCACACTCAAGGTCGGCCATCTCACTACCACACAACATGGGTCAATTAAGGTTCTAAAAGTTTAGTTAGTGCTTGATGACACCACGCAGGTTTCATATACTATCCCCAACTTGGAAATGAAGTGTATCGACATCCAAAGTGTCACACTAACGTAGTTAATCATGTTGACTGCTTTCAGATACACCTAACTGTCGCGATTTATCTAATGCTACTTACCTGGAAACCTCGGATCCGTGTGATCCTCACAAGTATAATACCCAAGCAACCCTTAAAGTAAAGCATACAAATCAAACAAAGTCAGAAAATAATTGAAACCCTAAGGCATTCTCTTTTTAGGTGTCTCCTCACAGTCGCCAGCTCGCAATACTATGAACTAACTTTGAGATTTTGTATCGCAAATGTTGCTGGAGTAGAAGATTCGCCACCAACTTTCTTTTATCCAATTAAGGAAAGGTAAAAAGTATGTAAAAGACCTTCGTTAGATTCTCGAGTAAGGGAGGTTATGAAAAGGGAAGGTATTAGCACCCTTTCATCCGTAGTTATCTACGGCTCTTAGTTGCTCTTAGATCATTTTTTAAAAGTGCTTTCAGGTGTTTGACAAAATGTTTTGAAAAAGGTATTTCGCTATGACTTTGTAATGATTCATGTAGGAATGTATACAAAGTGTTCGGAAATGTTTTGTTTTTAAGAGTTTCAACATTGACAAAAGTGTGTGGTGTAAAGAGATTTGATTCAAGCAACTAAAAGTCTTATTACCTACTCGTAATGGTCGCTTTTGTTGTTTTACGCTCCTTTAGAATAGTGCTATCCATACCATTAGTTAGTAGGTAACCTTATTCGCTGGATGTAGAAGGGACATTCGGCGACATCGGATGGTCATAGAAGGCAACTTGTAGGAAGTATCCTAGCACATTCGGGCGACCATCATCACTTATCGTAGGGCAACAATCGAGGTCAAGATCATGTATTCGCACGCTTACATCGTGGGTATATGATCTTGTATCGGCGGGATGATGATTTGTTTTGAAGGCACCATAGGATACCTCACGCTCGAGGGACTTGACCATTTGTATTCAGAAGGCAACAAGAGAGAATTACCCTTAAATGTGCAGAAAAGAGGTGTCAATCCAAATATGTTATCTTGAAATTATGAGTGATCTATGCCCAATTTTATCTTGCCACACGCCTAATTACTAGCGCTTTATATGGTGTAATGTAAAGCGAAGGTAAAGTGCGGAAAGATAAAGTTCTACGCTATTACATAGCCAGCGCTATAATAGGAGTGTGGAAAATAAAAGTCCTAATTAAACTATTACATCCCATAAGGGCTACATAATTGAAAAGGAAAGTGAGAAAATAATCAAACGTTACAACCCGTGAATGTATACATAATCGAAAAATAAGAGAAATTTGCATAAGAGGAAAATGTTAGTAAAAGAGATATTTTTGAATGAAGAAATAGGTTTTGATTAGTAATGACATTAAGATGACAAGATAATTTTTGGTAATTAAATGCAATTACAAGTCAAATTAATGATTAATTAGCAATTAAATAAAATATGCATGCAAAAATATTAATTTTAATGTCAAAAATTAAATAAACATTTTCCGATTAAAATGCAAAAGAAAATATTTTGGTGAGTTTTAGATGCATGAAAATTGTTTGAAGATTAATTAAATAATATGAAAATGTTAAAAAGAAATAAGAAAATAGAAAATATGTTAGTTTTAAAGTGTAAATAAAGAGATGGTCTTGCCAGATTTGAACTCATGACCATCGTGAGAAACACACGCCTCTTCATCCGAGCCAAGCATACTTGGTGTTTTGTAATTGGAAACATTGCATTATATGTAAACGCTTCCCGATTTTCGAATTCAAAGCATACGCCAACACGGGTGGACCCCAGCTGAATGAATGGATGGACGACTAGAACTCACGATGATGCCACACACCGCCGGCAAACATCGCCAACGACGCCGGAGTTCTAGTCTACCGTGTTTCGACCAAACAAATTTTAAACCAAAAATAGGCAAAATAAAAAGGAGGAGTACCTACCCCTAAATCAATATCGCGAAACAATGGTGTTCGCCTCGAAAATGTTCGGATAAGCTTGGCTCAAAGCTTTCTAGTTTTTGAACCCCAACAATGGCAACATAAGTTCGACGGTAAGCTTACATGTAATGATTCAAATACATTCTAATGGATGTCCCGAAGTTAACTATGCAAGCATAAATGTTAGCAACGTATGAATCATAAAATCGAAATTAAAGAAAATACCAAACCGGTGCAAGGTGTATATCGTGTTCGGGCAATCTTGGCTTCGTAATGGATGATCCCCGATCCTCAGAACACAATGGAATGGTCACCAATTGCTAGAATTTGGAATTCAAAATCACAACTTTAAGAAAATTTTGGGGAAAATAGGTTGTCTAGGGCTAGGTTTCTCCTCGGTCTTCGCAACGAAATGAGTATTTATAGAGCAAGAATGGAAGCAAAAGAATGAAAAAGATCTCTTCTTCAATGCAAAATATTTTCTTTCAAATAAAATCAAATCTTTCAAAATTTGATTTTCTTCCCATGCATGAGCTAGCACGAAATTGGCAAGTTGTGGGCTATCTTGGACCTCAAGTTTGATAAAATCCCACCCAATTGAAATTATACCTTGTTTTCATATTTTATTTAATTTAAATTTGAATTAAATGATTTTAAATTCAAAATAAATCAAAAAATAGAAAGTGGTCGTGGCAAGGCATCAAGAGGTCACAATATTATTATGAACAAGTTGGATCATAAAATTATAGGCCCATTTGAATAAAATTGGATTTTGACAAGTATCTCTCAGGCAATTCTTCAAAATGTCCAACTTCAGGTAAGGTGTATTTGCTCAATTCTTCCACATTTTGAGTGTTCTTGGACTTTTTAGAAAGATTTAGATGTCCTCTAAACAACCTCAATTGAGTTTCCATGCTCATTAGAACTTCATTACAAAAAGTTGACTTTTGTTGACTTTGAAAAGGACCCAGAATGTTTTGATCCATATCTTCAAAATGAAGCATTTTCACCATACTTGTGAGACATGAAGTTGTAGAGAATTGAATTTCCTTGAAATGAGGTGGTGGAAAATTTATGATAAAGTATGAAGAATTTATGCTCAATAAAGTTCTTGACTTTTCTAGAAACTCTAATTTGGAAAGTTTGACTTTTGAGCAAATCTGAGTTTTGGATGAATCATGATCAACCCTTGATCAAATGATGAATGTCACTTCAAAATGAGGATGTTGACCAAAAATCATGAAGTTTGACCGTGATGTTGACCATAGCTGCCTTTTGTCCAATACAACTAATTTTCAACCATCCGAGCAATCGTCCCCACAATTTGACCGTGAGGCTCAATCTTGTCATGGAGACTTTGAAGCATATGAGGAGGCACATGATCATTGGAGGTGTTGAGAACCCATCTTAATCGAGAATTTCAAACCCCAGTTTGGGTTGATTGCTCAGGAGAGGGTTTGTAGAGTAAACCCTCGAGGAACTTTTGAGTATGGATGTATGAAATGCCTCGATTGTGTAGGAGGGCAAATTTTAAGACAACGCCTCGCTCAATCTTCTGTACCGAAGGGCTAGATTGGCATGCTTGCCTTTCGGACCGGAGGCATGATGATCGAACACCGAGTACACCCCGAAATTTGTAAGTTTTCGACTTTCCTGATGTACACACATTTTTTGTATATCCTTAACTTTGTCCCGAACCTTCTCGGGTTCGCCAGATGCCCTTATTTTTGCTCAGGCCAACACCCAGCTGTGGGCTCGCTATGCGTAGTATTTTTGATATGTTTGCGCTCTATAGGTGTGGAAGTCTCTCCGTCTATGAGCTTAAGATCGAGTCTGCTAGAAAATACTATCTTGACTTCAAATGGTCCCTCATGGTGGGAGTCCATTTTCCGGATAACCTTGTGGAAGGATGATGCGCTGATTACTAGATCACCGACTTGGTAAACTCTTGCTTGACCTTTTTATTGAATGCTCGATCATTCGCTCGTATATCCGCCCATGGTGTGGTCGCAAGTCGCTTTTTGTCGATCAAGTTGATCTTGTCAAGGTGAGTCCGGACCCATCTGCCTTCGCCCACCGCTTTGGAGGACTCTAGTCGAGGGTATTCAACCCGATCGTAGGACCGCCCATACAGATACAAGAGAGGGGGCCCCTATAGATGTTCGCCTGAAAGCGACAACCGGGAGGGAAAATGACAACGCCTCATGCCAATCCTTCAGGTTACCGCCATCTCAGATGATCTTCTAATATTCTTGTTAGCAGCCTTCCACACGCCATTCATTTTCTACCGATATGGAGAAGAGTTGATGTTAATCTTGAACTCAAGGTAAGGTGGTTCAAAGGATCATTTTGTTATCAGATTGGTACCATTTTTGTGATGATCCTTTCTGGGACTGCATCGACCGATAAGATTATGCTTGATAAATCGAGCC
>CM038793.1:113688923-113731658 GCA_021764765.1 Vicia sativa
GATTAATGTTTGTTTAAGCTATTGGTTGTCTTGATGATGCAAATGTAATTGGTATATTAGGTCAAAATTTGGGGTATGAACGATACCCTATTTAAGTTTCTTTAACTTTGAAAGATGAAGATGAATATCTTCGTTTTGATGGAGTGTAAAAGAGACTTAAATATCGAGGAATAAAATTTGGACCTAAGATACCAAAGATGCGGATGATGCAAAATGATTCATAAAAAGTTTACCTAAAGGATATCAAAGAAATGACACAGTGAAGGAAATTTGTGATACGTCCACTGGGAAAGAATGATTCACGGAATATGTGAACATTTGTTTCATTTTGGGAAACAAGATTACATACAATCGACCTTGTGACAATGTTTAAGGTAAGTGAAGATGATATTACCAATTATCGTTTGTGATAGTTTATGGTAATGAGTTTTGAAGATATTACCAATTATCGGTGATGATAACTATAACAAGGTAAATCTTGAGAAATGAGTTGTTAGTATTTAGCTTTGTGAATAACAGACGGTGTTCATCCGAGAATAGGCTGGAAAGAAAGAAGTTAATCAAAACATTGTTCCCAACGAGGATAATCTCGGTGGCGAATGTGATAGAGAAGAAAATGTATTTCTCTGCTTGGGGACTTTGCGGGAAAAGGAGACATATCTTTTACATTTGGGAATACTCCGTTGGGGAAAAAGAAAAAGTATCTTTGTTTGGAGATATTCTGGAGCAGACTTGTACTCGTATGAGTAAGTATGATTTATACCGTGATTTGAAAGCAAACATTTTGAGAGATGCAAAAATGCAATGAATGATGCTATTATGTATGAATGTCATTTTATATGCATCTAACAATACTTGACAAAGACACTAAAGAGATATTTGGGAAAAGGACAGCGTCGATTCGAACAAATACTTGGTGAAAATTGCGACAATGGTGCGAGATATTCACTAATGAAGAATTGAGTTGCATGTTTTAAACTTTCGAGAAAGGTATTTCATTGGCAACTTGGTGGGTTCTTTTTGGATAAGAATACCGTCCTTTGATGATTTCTTTGAGGAGAGAGCTGCTGTGGCGATTATGTTATCCTTCGGAGATCAAAACACTCATGGAGAAGCTGTTGAAGTTATTTCCGTGTTCATAGTTTCAAAGGAGAATTTTGCTTTTGTTTCAAAATTTTGAAGTAAAAATTCATTTAAAACATTTTAGTTTCAAAAGTGATTTTCACAATAAAAGCGTTATTTTGCAAAAGCAGAATAAAGTAGGAATTGCAAAAAAAGGCCTGAAACTCAAATTTTGATAGAATGGTAATCGATGAGGCGTGATTCCATGGACTATTTACAAAAGTTGGAAATGATAATTTATTAGAAAAAGGCTACATTGAAAGCAAATAACATTACCATCTAACAACTTTGAATTCAAGCGTGCTTGTTGCTTGGAAGAATTGATTGAAGATCCGTTGATGGAAGATTCTTCATTGAATGACATTCAAAATAGCTATGATTACTTTGTCATTTTGTATCCTTGTTTTGCTAGATCGCCTTTTCGGGTTTCGATCTATCGGGATAATTCACATTTATTGTCTCTAATTTTTGCTGGATCGCCTTTTCGGTTTTCATCCATAGAGGCTCTTTTTGCCTAAGCGCCCACCCCGGGTTTCGACTTACAAGGCTGTTCTTTTGTTTTTAGACAAAGTATTTTTTGGCTGCGTCGGCATTCACGGAATCGAGGAGTTCATCGTGCGTCCATGGTTGTGAGAGTCATAGCATCGCGGAGAAGCCTCTTGACGATGTATGGGCCTTCGTAATTAGGAGTCCATTTGCCCCAGAATACATTTTGAAAAAGCGAGAATCTTTTTAAGCAAGTCGCCTTCTTGGAATTCACGAGTCGGACCTTTTTGTAAAGCTTTCTTCGTTCTTCTTTGATAGAGTTGTCGTGACACAGGCGGTCGGCGCTTTTCTTGATTAAGTTCGGTTGGTTAGTACCTACTTTGACACCATTCGACCTCGGATAACTTAGTTTCCATGAGAACTCTCATTGGCGGGATCTCAACTTCTCACAGAACCTTGGTTTCCATGCGTATACTAGAGAAAAAGGAGTTGCCCTGTTGAAGTGCGTCTTTGGTCGATACCCATGCGGAGAAAATGGCGGCATTTCGTGCGGTCTTTGTAAGTGATGACCATTTTACGGGCGATCTTTTGATGTTCTTGGCGGCTTCAACGGTAGCGGTTCATCTTTGGCGGTAAGGAGATGAGTTATGATGCTCGATCTTGAATTCCTCGCACAGTTCTTTCATCATTTTGTTGTTCAAGTTAGATCCATTATGCGTAATGATCTTGCTCGGAACTCCATATCGGCAAATGAGGTTGTTCTTGATGAACCTCCGACCACTTGTCTTGTGACGTTGGCGTGAATCTTGCTTCGACCCGTTTGGTGAAGTAATCAATAGCCACTAGAATGAAGCGATGTCCGTTGGGCGCTTTTGGTTCAATCATTCCAATCATGTCAATACCACATGGAAGCGGCCACGGAGGAAGGCGTTGAGTAGAGTCGGAGGCACATGGATCTTATCTGCGTAGATCGGCACTTGACATCTTTAACGTGTTTGCGGCAATCGATTCCATCGTTATCAATAGTATCACGCTCTTAGATCTTTGGACATTGCATGCCCATTTGAATGGGTTCGAAAGGACCACTTCATGCACTTCATGGATGATTGTGTACGCTTCACTATGCAGCCGATGCATAAAGCGAACCATATAAAGTTTCTTTTGTATAGAACATCTTCATTGAGGAAGAAATTCACGGAAAGCCTCCTAGAGTTTTCTTATCCTTGTCACGATGCCGGTGGGTACTCTGTGTTTGAAGGAAGCGTTTGATGTCATGAAACCACGGCTTATAAATGAAAGCCTTACATTACAAACATATATCACGAGTCTGAGGCGTCGATGCGAATTCTAGGCATATCGTTCAATCATTGACTTTGAACATGGAAGATAGAGTAGCCAAGGCGTACGCCATCGATTTTGCTCTCGGGGATATGATGCGGTTCTACTTTGTTGAAGAAAGTCAACAACAAGTCTTGCATAACCTCTGTAAGGAATTAGACCAAGATGATGAGTTTCATACTTGTATTTAATTTGATTGATCCTGAGGTGAATCCCGTATATATCAAGATCTTGATCCTCAGTCGATAGCTTCTTGATACCACATGATGCATGCTTCATATTACGCTATGTTGTTGGTGCGATCAAATAGCAATCTAGCGGAAAGCGGGATATGAGAACCCTCGGGAGTGATGAGGCTGATTCCATTGCCAAAAACATTTCACGGCTCCATGAAGACTAGGCCCATCCGGATTACGGATCTGGTCCTTCTTACGTGTAGTGGTTGTCCATGATCTTTCATCTTCAAGTACATAACATCCTCGTGCGGAATCAAACTTGAGAGATTGGTATTAGTTGAGTGGTTGATAAGCCAGTGATCGTGAGAATGCTTCCTTTAACAGCTTTACGGGCGCGTCTTTGGATGTATATTCGAGGATAATAGCATTTGCCATCGGCGATTCTCCGGTTAAAGCGGGCTTTTCAAAATGTACTTGATTGGATCCATTTGGAAATTAACCAAGTCGTGTGATTGATCATGTATTGGCGAAGGCGTTTTGAAGCCCATACCAAAGCCTGACATGTTTTTCGAGCATGGAGTACGAGTTTCACGGTCTGTGAACTTCTTACTCGGGAGTAGTAGATGGCATGCTCCTTCTTACCGGTTTAGTCTTGTTGTCTAAGTCGCGACCCATGGACTCTTCTGATGCGGTAAGGTATATGATCAATGGTCTTCCCTTCCAGAGAGGATCGGTGTTAGTGGTTTTGACGGTATTCTTTGATCTTGTCGAATGCTTTTAATGTCCCACCAACCTTTGATCTTTGCGTAGAAGTTTGAATATTAGCCGCGGTGTGATCATCGAGAGATGAATGGAGATATAGTTTAATCGTCAAAATCCTCTTACCTTTTCAAATGCATGGCGTGGGCATTTCTGAATAGCCTTGACTTTGTCGAGTCGACTTGATTCCTCTTTGGTATGATGAAACCTAGGAGTTTTCACGATCTTACCCCAAGGTGCATTTGTTAGGATTCGGTGAATGAAACTTCCTTAGTCGTTGAAACAACTTTAAGAGATAGTCATATGTTCCTCTTGATGTGGACTTTGCTATCATATAGTCGTATAGACCTCGATCTCTTTGTGCATCATCATGAAAAGAGAGTAGTCATTGCCCTCACGGTAAGTTGCTGCATTCTTTAATCAAATGGCATTACCTTGTAGTGCCCGTGGCGTGATGAAAGATGTCTTCTCCATGTCTTGGGGAGCCATTCGATCGATTATAACCGGGAAATCGGTCCATGAAGGAAAGGCGTTGAATTTGGCGATCTTATCCATAGCATATCGATATTCGGAGTGGGAAATCGTCTTTTGGACTAGCTTTGTTGAGATCCGTTAGTCAACACATTCGACCTTTCCATCTTTCTTGGATCACGGTACTATGTTGGCTAGCCATTGAGGATACTCGAGTGACAAGGAAACGGTCGGTACGTTTTTAAACTTCCTTTTAATTTTCTCGACCATTCGGGATGAACTCTCCTCGATTTTGCTTAAGCGGCGGACATTCTTGTCTTAACGAAGTGATGCTCCACGATCTTTGGTATCAAACCCGGCATGTCTGGTAGGACCAAACAAACACATCAACGTATTCTTTGAGAAGACTTATCGGTTTGCCTTTGACAGCTTTGAGTGAAGCTCAATATTGACTTCTTTTGTATCTTCCTCGGAACCAAGTTAATTGCTTCAGAGGTTCTTTGTGAGGGCTGAATGATCCTTTCCTCGTGCTTTAGCGATCTAGAAATTTCATCAGGATCTCTTCACTTGGCCAATTCACGGGGAATTTCAAAGTTGAGAAAAGGCGTGGAATTTCTTTGATGGATTTGTCCATTTGTTTAATCTGCATTTTGATTTATGTTTGATTAAAAAAAAGTTTTATCATCATTTTTTTTTAAAGTTAATGTGAAGTGTCATGATTAATTTTTTATTATGATTTTTTTTTTTAAGATTTTTTTTTTATGTTTTTAGGATTATCATTTTAGGAAAAGGGTAAAAATGAAAAACACAGGAAGTGGAAACAAAACAACTTTTATTTATGTTTCACAATATGAGCAGGGCCCTAAAATACAAACTCATTTGTCTTGGGCAAGACAAAGAAAATTATTTAAAAGCTAAACCTATAAAACATCTCTTGACTTTTGGGCGGCGGGAGTTCAAAACAAAAAGCAAGATAAACTACTTAGAGCTATGAACATTAGTCCTAACTTCACGGGTTTCCAATAGTGGCGAACTCCTTGAAGTCGAGGTACTCGGGTAATTTTCCGCTTGGTTTAACCCTCGAGTAAACTTTGATTCTTTGGTGGCGGGCTTTGAAGACTACGGGCGATGGCCTTTGCCTTTGGTCTTTGCTAAGCGATCTTCTTGATTCTGGATCGGAAGAAGTATGAGAGATAGCCTTTGTACTTCTGTTGATCTTTGTGTTGAATCTGGGGATATTCCTTCCGGTCTTGAATGAAGAGACTTCGTTATCGTGACACTTTCGCATCGTATCCTGAATCATACTCTTGATCTTGGTGATCATGTTGATGTAGTGGTAACGAGGATCGGCTTGGTGAAATCCACGGGCGTGTTAAACGGAGATCTTCATTTGGGACCTCGATCTGTGATTAGTTTGAGAAGTATTCCTCTTCGATTGACTAGGGTAGTCAAAGTCATCACCCCATCACGTGGGTTGGATATCTTCGATCCGGTTTTGAGCTTTACGGCGAGTATTTCACCATGTAGTCGTGTTTGCCACTTGGTTCTCCCAAGGTATCCCAATTCGGCGGTGGATTTTCATGTTCTTTGAGGACATGTCTTTGAATTGATCGATCGGTGCATATGATTCCTCTTGAGACACATACTCGGGCTATTCAAATAAGTGCTCCTCTTGATTCGGATGGATCATCTTCATCCTCTTCAATGGTTACAACATTAACCTCTTGCGGAGCGGGGTTTAAGAAACCTCCACTATGAAATACTTCCTTGATCGGGAAAGTGTTTCATCTTTACATTTTTCTTTGGAGGATCACGGTGTGAACCGAGTCAGCTTCGTTTCATTCTTGACGGGTTTGATAACTTGTCCCCATCCTCGAGTATTGCCATCTTTCACCATTTGTGCGGCTTCTTTATATGAAGAGATAGATGATCTGTTTTAATAGATTCATCTTAGCGGATTTTACGGGGATCTTGGCGCTTCAATGTCATTGGCGGTGATGATGAAGGAAAAGCTGGATAGATGACTTACAAGTAAAGCTTGTTCCTGTGATGGTCACCACTTTCCATTTCTTTGTGAATTTTAATTTCGATGGAGAGTAGAATTCGCCTTTGCATCGTGGATCAAGGTCTTCCTAACGAGCAACTATCACCTTGGTGATGCGTCCGTGACTTGGGCGTAATTTTGAAAGTGTGAGGGCCAATTGTCATTGGGAGATCGCTTCATAACTGACTTTCTCGATCCATCGAGCTCTTACTATGATGTCGTTGAACTTCATTGGCGTTCCTTTGTAAGCTAAGCAGCGGCGTCGTTTTGGCATTACGTTTAAAGCGCGAACAGTATCCACCAATACATTGGATAGGGAATCATGGCAAATCATCGAGATGTGCAGAGGCGAGTTGTGATCTTTCCTTCTTAGGAAGTTCTTGTCACTAAAACTCGGTTATTGCGGTTTGTTATGTTGAGCGATCCTCAAATTGATGCGTAGTCACATCGTGATCCACGTAAGCTGATGCAGTACTCTCATCAAAGCTTCTCGGTGAGCTTGAGTTAAGGAGTAAAGGCGATATTGAAATTTTTGAAGGATGCACATGAATTGGTCTGCGACTCGATATTCGCTCTTCTTGATTAGTTTCGATATCTAAATCAAAGTGCGAGTTGATGTTGGTTCCATCGGTAGAACCAATGTTTGTACTTAGGTTAACAATGGGAATCGTTGCAGTTCTCGGAAGATATGTTAACTTGGTTTTTAACACGAGGAATGCGGGCGATCTTGGTGCTAATGGATGTGCTCGTCCTTCGCGTTACTCGTCCGATTTACATTATATTGACATTAGCTTGGAAGTGTAGGCATGGGTTTCTCCTTCCATCCTCTATCAAGGTTGCATTGTACTAGTAAGGAATTGCTCTGGTAGGCTATGCGAGCAGGGACCGGTGGGCAAATCACCAAGGAGATGTTGGAATGGTGGAACCAGCATGCGATCTCCACATGCTCGGGTATGTTGAAACAAGGGATCACAATGTTTGCCGGATTTTCGAGTTGATATCTGAGACTAAAAGCTCATGCGGAAAATGCCTATGTATTTCGTCATGGTCGTCTCTATTTACAAATTTGTAGTCACCAATGTCTAACAAATGCTGGATATCACGCTCTTATGGTGGGACATCCATGGATATTCTTGGCAGGATAGCAAATTATAATTGTGCTTAGTGAAGGTACTCATTTCTTGTATGCTTCATGGAGATGCACCAAGTTTCCTTTGACTAAGTTTACATACGTGACAAGGTACATGCGTATTCCTTAGCAATTAGATTCTGGTACTATGGAAGTGGATTGGCATGCACATCGGACTTGTGTTTACGAAGGAAAGAAGGCCACTAATCTGTACCGCTTCGATGCTATCAATGCTCAAGGTCATGGCACTGGTGCCCTTGGTGAAAAGAGGCAAGATCGTCGACTTTGTACCACCATGGTAGTTTTCGAGACGGGAGGTGGTAACCTTATGCGTATTAGATTCCTTTCTATCATTGCGGGGTAAAGGATTGTCGTCATTGGAATTGGATCGAGGCCAGGTGACCCGGCGTCTGGTTTTGGTTGTGGTCTTTGAGCTTTGTTGTCGAGGGTGTTGAGTTTGTGATTTTGTTGAAATTGCGGAGCAATTCACGGAGTTAATGTTGACGGAGGGTGCTTGTGCTGCACATCGTTGTTGGATGACATTATTGGTTTCCCTCGGGATACCATTCCTCGTCATATTCTTTTTCCTTGAAAGGTTTTAACTTTCTTGGTATTACTAGAAGATCCTACTTCCTTGGTTGGGCGTCATGTAAGTTCTTATCGCATTCCTTACCATTTCGTTGAAATCTCAGGAATAGCGATCATTCGCTCATAGAAGAATGAGTTTAGAGTATTCAAGAATACCTTAGTCATCTCTCTCTTCGGCGGGTTGACTTGGGCGATTTCCCTCCATCGTTCGCATATTCCTTGAATGTCTCTCTTTCCTTTTGAGACATGGGCGGAGTTGATCCCTATCGAGAACCATATCAAGTTGAATTTGTATTCTTTGGATAAAGGCTTTACCTAGGTCGTTGAATGTTTGGATACTCGTCTTTAAACCCATATACCACTTGATGCGGCGCGGTGAGACTATCACGGAAGTAATGGATCACAGCGATGATCCTCATTGCGTGACATTTTCACGGCATACATCGTGAGATGACTTTGCGGACAAGGAGTTTCCTTTGTACTTTTCAAAGTCGAGGGACTTTGATTTTGCGAGATATTTTTACGCGAGGAACTAAGCGGGATCACAGGCGTTTTCCAAACAATTCTTTCCCTCGAATCGTTTTATCTCAAGCTGCATTTTGAGGAGTTGTTCCTGGAGATTCTCCATTGAACCACGAGTGTTCGTGCTATTTCCTGGAGTGTGATGAACTTCTTCGTAGTGAAGCGTGCACTCACGGAGTTGAGTTCAACATGATCGGTTGAGAAACCGACATTATTACTTGGAAAAGTTATTCCACGTTGTGGAGTGAGCGTGGCGTTTTCTTTGCAAAGTAGGTATTTCAAGCGAGGTTGTTTGAGAAGTCGGTTGGCGAACTCAATGCCGAAGTTAAAGGCATTCCCATGGATAGCCCCGGCATCTTGAAAGGTGAACTCTGACATGTGGCTGGAGTAGTAGTATCCTCTGAAGTTCTGCTTGGTTTGTGCTCGATCTTGCTTTGACTTTCTGTTGTGCAAGAGTTGACCAAGATGTGAGTCTCTCCACTTCTTCTTGTAGTGTAGTTACCGTACTCACGAGTTCAACGTTTTCTTGCTCAAAATTCTCCATTACTTTTCTTCTTTTGATCGGTATCGTTATTCGAGGTAGGCTACGGACACGATCGAGAAACTCTAACAGCGACTTGACAATTTTTTCTATCTGGAAAATGATAGTTCAAAGCTGTGAATGATTAGACTCTAGATGATAGACTTAAATGCAAAGTATGATGCATGAATATGATTGTAAAGAAAGAAATTTCAAAGAATTTACGCTAAACGAGATATTTCGGCAAATATTTGGATGGAAAACACAAATTTTATTGATTAATGAAGGAAGATTACAATAATTGTTTTTTTGGAGCATTGCTCACACAAATGATAAAATAAATGATAAAATTACAAACTAAATTAAACTAATTAAGCGTCTTCGTCGGGATGGCGATCAAAAGCTTGATCGACTTGACAGTTTCCTTCCCATAGTGAGCTTTTAGTTTGGCTTTCTCGCTTTTAGCTTGCTAATGACTCTCTTCCACTCGTTGGGAGCGGGCTTGTTGGTTGTCATTTCTCGAGCTTTCTTTTCCTTTCCTTGGCGTATTTGGATGGCGTTATCCTTACGCGAATCTTCTCATCTTTCTCCATGAGCCATTCATCCACGGAAGTAGGCGTCTTTTCATGATCTTTGACTTGCTTCTTGAGCTTCTCATTCTCAAGGTTAGTCTTAAGGAATTTTCTTTCCAAGCTTCTTTCTCAAACCTTATCTTGGTCAAGGCTTCTTGGTATTCTCCCACAGCTTCAGGGAAAATTTGTCGATTTGGAAGCGATTGAGAACATGGGATCCTCATAAGCGTAAGGCATTGAATTCCTTCGCTCTTTTCTTTATCAAAAGTGTAGGTTTCCATGGCTACACAATTCTTTGCCTTACCTTTTCCTTTCTTTCGGATGTGATGCCAAGCTTTAATCATCTAGCCTTCAATCCTTGAGAATCCTCTCCTTCATGATAGAGTAGCTTTCTCTTTGTAGGGAGGTTTACGAATTTGCGTATCCGGTGACGTTTTGCTAGGAATGGGTTGTAGTTGATTCCCCTTTCGCATAGATGCGTTGGCAAATTCTCCACAGCTCTCAATGATTTCCATCTCATTGTTTGCCAAAGTATACCAATGGATATCGTCGTTTGTAAGAGACATGAGTCTTCGGACCAATGCCACTCGTCTTTGTTTCGCGGAAGATAGGAGATTTAGGCGGTGTGAGACAATCCATTTGAAAAGAGGTACACAACACCGATAGTTCCGTCTCATGGCGATTCCTATGATGAATAGGGCGTGCGTGTCACCAAGCGAGTGGGAGCAGGTTTCCAATCGAGAAAGATCCTTATGGCGTTGATATCAACGAAATTTGGGACGTTGGAAAACACCAATCCATAGAGGAGTAAAGCTAAAATAGCTTCAAAGGCTACCATACTACCGCTTGAGGAGAACTTGAGAGCCTTCTCCATTAGGAACTTTGAAGTCAGTCCTAAGAGTTTTCCTCTGGTAGTTAGGTTTTTGTCTATCTCAAATTTCTTTAAGTGAGTCATTGTTGCAATGACTTATGACTTGGGAATGGCTTCCAAACCATTGAAGGCACCTTTGCGATCTTGAGATTCCTAGGATATCTCTTCCAAGTAGGCATCAGCGATAATCGGGGAAAGTGAAGCAATGATGGGCGGATCGTAGAATTGAACGAAAGTTTTGAGAAGTCCTTCATCAACGCTAGCGTTCAGAAGAGTTAAAAGAGTTCCATAGTGTTTTCTGAAATCCGAGGGATCTTCTACCAAGGATGCTAACTCTTTCAACTTTCCTACGTCAGGAATCCTAAAACTGTATCTTTTGGTGAATCTTCCTCTGACGTCCATCACTCTAACCTAAAATATTTTACAAAGAAAAATCTCTAAATTTTTTGGAAATGGGAAGAGAAAATGAAATTTTTTTTTGTTTTTGAATGAATGAATGCATGAATGCAGCAAACATGGTTAGTAGTTATACACACGGTCAAGCGTTCGAAGTCACGAGCATGAAGCCAACGATAAGAATCAACGGGGTTAAGTTCTAAGGGCTTATTCATACGTGAATCGGGTTCTCTGATATCTGAGCAACACTCCCCTTCAAAACATTATTGGATTTGTTGAATACTCGATGGTCCAATAATATTTTCAAGAGAAACTTCTTTGATCGTAGTATCGCATGACAATTATTCTAGCTTACACCGAATAATCTCTGCACTACATCCTAATGGCGGGATGGTTTATGTGTTCTCTGATCCACTCGACTTCTTAAGTTCTCCAGAAAATATAGCATCTTCGCAATTACTTGCTAAACCATGATACCCTCGAGACAACCTCCACTCTTGAAATATTAACTTGACATTGAGCGCTCGTATTAATACCTCCACCTAGATCTTAAAAATGTTTCTTAAATCCGGGTTAGGATTTCTTTCCATCAAGTAAAATCATGAAACAAATAAAGAAAACAAATATATGCAAAATATGAAAAGCTTATCCCTTTCTTTTCTTTTGAAAACAAAAAAACTTGGTGCTCTCGGCAGAAACGCGTTTTCTTTTTGAAAAATCAAAGTTTCAGTACTCCCAGTCGCCATTTTCTGTTCGCGTTAAAGGTGGCCTTTGAGGATCGACGTGAGTTCGGATCTTGATGCATAACGATTTAAATCTTTTGATTTGTTTATAAAGATGCCGCGAGCATCAAGCTTTATTATTTTCAACACAAGAAAGATGATTTAATGATTATGAAAAGGGGAAATTGAAATACCCTCAATTGATATTGGTATGCGTAACGACTAGCGCAAACTAGACATAGCATTGGGAGATTCGAGTAAGGGGATTGTTATATAAAGGGAATAGATGGAGCACCCTAAATATGTAGTTATCTACACTTTATATATGAATATGTTTGATATGTTTGTGTGTTTTAATTGCTATTTCTATGATTGGGAAAGTTTCTCCTTTGGGATTTTAAGATCGATGATTATGTGGGATTCTAGGTTTTGTTATTATTGTGCTCGCAAAGATTTGTGGATCTTCGCATACATATCCCTAGTGGAATCGAGCATTTGTAGCTCGGATCTACAAGGTTCTATGGTTTGTTTGGTGCGAGGGAGAAGAAATTTGCTCGGCAAGGATGAGACCTTGTGCCTCACGTATTCTCAAAGGATGTTGAGAAAGTCGAGCAATCGTTTCCCTTATGCTAGTGGAAAGCAGCGGGATGTTAGTAAGAGACAGACAAATGTCATCTTAATGAAAATGTATCTAATCTATTTCATCACATACATTTTGAAAAGTTTGATTGATTAAAATCTTTATCGTAAGTTATAGGTGTTTTGCTTGAGTGTACAAGCGTTACCACTTACATGTTTAAGAAAGATGAAAAGATGATTTAAATCTTTTAGCTGTAAGTATTGGGTGTTTTACTTGAGTGTACAAGCGTTACCACTTACAATTAAGAGATGTTTTTGTTTGAAAATAGTTTGAAAAGAGTTTGAAAAGTTTTGAAAAGTTTTCATTGTATGTGATGTAATGGATGCGATACTTCTTCCATAGAGATGATAGATGTCTAAATCTCAGGAGAAATTGATTGGATTAAAGGGATGCTTTTAGAAGCCCATGGGTCCTTGTATTGTTAGCCCAAGAGGAGGCATTCGAGGTCATCGAGGGTCATCGAGGTCCTTGTATGAAGCTCAAGAGGAAGCTATAGGGTATGGCTGGCTTTGGCTTGAAAGTTTCACCGAAATCATCCTTTTGAATAAGAGCAATTTCACCGGAAATTTTACACTTGAAATTTGAAAGTGATTTCACGGAAACCATCCTTTCAGGTTCTATCTTAAGCGGGTGATTCTTTGTATTGGAAGCCCAATAGGAGGCTGTTAAGAGATTTCCTATCTCTTTCATTGTATGATGCCCAAGAAGGCTAAACTCAATGAGGAGTTCTTTTGAGCGAAGCCCAAGAGGAGGTGACTCAGCAGA
This sequence comes from Vicia sativa, assembly GCA_021764765.1. Classification (NCBI taxonomy): domain Eukaryota; kingdom Viridiplantae; phylum Streptophyta; class Magnoliopsida; order Fabales; family Fabaceae; genus Vicia; species Vicia sativa. Next base: position 113,702,045 of record CM038793.1, read on the forward strand.
GTGTTATCTTATATGAAGCCTAAGCGGAGGCTAACTTTCGTGGGAGAGTTTCTTTGTACAAAGCCAAGCTAAACTCTGTTGGAGATAAAAATATCTTGTATGAAGCCAAGCGGAGGCTAAACTCAACTGGGGATGAGTTATCTTGTATAAACCAGCGGAGGCTATCTTGTGGGAACCTATTGATTAGTCTAATTGTTATGTTATAACTAGCAGTTGTATAAATAGGTGTGTGTGTGTGATATGTATTCACGAGGTTTATGAAGGAAATATAAACAATGCATGATGTTTATTTACAGAGTTTATGAAATATAAACAAGTGTCGTGAAACGAGCGTTTAAAGCAGCTAACTTGATTATTCACAAGTTTGTGCATGTACAAGGAAATGAATATGTACGACGAGTTTTATGTACAAAGAAAGATGGATGTACATAGGAGGTTGGGACTTACACCATAAGGGAGGCCCATTGATTTGAAAGTAGTTTCACGAGGAAATGCTCCTTTCAATACCAATGGTATTTAGTGTAAAATGTACAGATGAAGCGGAAATGATTGATTGAAATTTTATCGTAAAGGTATCTGTATTATTTGAGATAAAAAGTTTGATATGTACAAGGAAAAGATTGTGTATGTACATAAAATGTTTGGTTTGTGTATACACAAGTGAAGTGAAAACAAGCGATCGAAGTTTATGCGTACTTGAGTATAAAATGAAATATCTATATTATACGGATGAAAATTTGTATGTGTTTTGAAAGTTTTTTTGATATGTACAAAGAAATATTATGTACATAAAAGAATGTTATGGGACTTACACGTGATGGAGGCCCATTGGTCAAGAAATTTCGCTTTCGGAAACCTTCCTTTAGAACCAATGGATTCGGTATAAACAAGCGAATGAAGAAGAAAGAAATTTGTTTATGTTTGAATATTAACAATGATGATTTGAGTATGTACAAGTAAAATTAAATATGTACATAAAGGATTGGGACTTACACCATAAGGGTGGCCCATGATCGATCGAGAAATTCGAGAGAAGACGAAATCAGTTTTATCGTATTAAATCGGATTGATCATGGTAAAAGATGCAAGTTTGATGAAATGTTTTGAAAAATGATTTGAAAATGTTTTTGAAAATGTTTTTAAATGTGAGGTTCATTTATGAAAAGTTTTGAAAAAAATCGGAAGTCGAAAACTTGAAAAATTCACCTTAAAAGGAGGTTTGAAAAGTGTTCAGAACGTCGTTTTCGGCTCGATTAAAATTTAATCAGATGAAAGTTTTTTTCTGAAAATTTTTGCACTATCACAAAATAGACACATTTATTGACAAGTGTTTAAAAAATCATCTCAAAATGAGAAGTTTTGATTGGTCAAAAAAATGTTGAAAGTTTGATAAAAACATGAAAAAATGGAAGTTTTGTAAAAAAGAATGGTCTTGGTGGGTTTTGAACCCATGACCATTGAGTGGGACGCGTGGCAAGAAGACTTAAGACCAAGCCAGGAACCACTGAGCCAAATGCGCTGAAGTGTTAGTGGACTCACACACGTGTTAACATAAGATTGGAAATTTTAAATATTTGAAAAATGAAGAACAAATGAAGATCGCGCGCAGCCTGGGTTCGTGTTTTGATTTTCAGTTTGCCAAGTCCAACCTAAAATCTTTGTTTCTCCATGAAATTCAATGATGTAAACATCAAAGTTGATCGATTTTGCACCAAGAACATGAATATGGTTGTTAATTTCATTTATATTCAGTCTATAACGATTTAGGTTTCGAAGAACATGATGAACCCTAAACTGAAAATCTTAAATTAAATCATGTAGTTGATGATTGTTTGATTTTATTGAGGGTTATCAATCGTTATGAGTCGAGAAAACAATTGGCCAAGAGTTTTGTCAAAAGAATCAAGGAATCATGATAACCAAGTTCGTGTTCATACACGGAAAATGAGAATCGAATTACAGGCAAAGCGTGTTTCTAGTTGTTGTTTCTTGATTGTGTGAGCTCAACGGCATGTAAGGAAGCTATGTGAGTGGTGCGCATCATGGATTCATCTGGATCATCCTGCTCAAGTCGACCTGCACAGTTCAAAATGGCAGCTGGATTTGAAATAAATCGTGTTACGGATGATTGTTCTTGTTTTGGATCACTCATATGATGTTCATGGAAGGTGTTAGGATGCTCACAACGAATTAATCCAACCAAACTTGATTTGAATCCTATGGCAGTTTGCAAGTTTTGAAAATATGAAAATGGCTGATTTTAAGCTTAGTTCAATTTGATTTTAAGCTTGTAAGTTTGATAGTGATTATGCAACATGTATGACACCAAATTTCATCATGGTTTTAGCTCAAATTCAAAATGCTATGTTTTCTCAATTTGCACTATATTACTTGATTTTCAAGAAAGTGAAAGAAAGCATGAATTTGTATTGTTTTTGGTGTTGATTTAGGCTTGAAATGTGACCCTTTTATAGGCAAGAGGTTCTGAAAATGTTAGGCAAGAAGGACAAGCCATTTGGTGATTCATGGATTGCTTAAGGGCAAGAATGGTATTTCAAAAGCAAAGGAACCTTCCTTTTTACCATGTGCTATATTTTTACATTTTGATCCAATCCTTTCAATTATCACTCTAGGCTGATATTTATCAGTTCATCCATCCACTTGGCAAGGTTAGAAAGCTTCTAGATGAAGAAACTTAAAAATGACCTATAATTTGATGTTTTGAACTTTGAAAATCAAGTTTCATGGAGCCTTATGTTTCAATTTCAAAAGTATAGCTAGACTCCATGGATTTGAGAGTTCTTTGACATTTTGGAAATATCTTTCCACAAGCTACAACTTTCATGTTTTGAGTTTTTTCAAATTCAAATTGGAACTTGGTGAAAAAATGGCTTGAAATTTGGAAAAAGTAAGAAATTTCAACACTTAGAAAAATTTCTAAGTATAAAAACTTTTGACTTTTTGTTGACTTTTCAAATTCTTTGATTTTTTATGATCATGATGGATCATTTGAAGTATTTTGATGTTGGAAAAAGTTTTGTTTTGAAAAATTTGTCCAAAAGTCAAAGTTTGACTTTTCTGTGCAGATGAAATTTCATCAGATGTTTCTGAAAACGACTGATGAATTCTGTGAACCTCTATGATGTTTTGAATCCAGAAATTAGGTCAAGATGTTGTATCTAAGATATAATGACCAATCTCTATCCAAAAAATTTATTTCTTGTTCAAAAAGTCAGAGAATTCTCATGCCCGATCAAAACCCTAATTGGTCGATCCTCGATTGATCTGTGAGAAAATTTGATATCTGAGGATTGAAGGTTGATGATTTGATCAAGATAGATCAAATAAGATGAGAAAATCTCAAACCCTAATTGGTTAGCTCTTGAATCAGATGAAAATCTGATGAAACCCTAATTTTGACCTGTGAATGCTACACCCGATTAATGTTGTTTGAACTGTTAGTTGTGCAATGATGCAAATGTAAGGTGGTATATTAGGTCAAAATTTGGGGTATGACAACCTACTCAGAATTGGTCGTTTTTGTATTGTTACGTTCCTTTAGAATAGTGTCATCCATACCATTAGTTGGTAGGTAACCCCATTCGTTGGATGTAAGAGGGACATTCGAAGGGACATCGGATGGTCATCGAAAGCAACTTGTAGGAAGTATCCTAGCACATTTGAAGGGACTATCATCATTTTTCGTAGGCGACAATCGAGGGTCAAGATCATGTATTCGGTGGCGACATCGTGGGTCTCATGATCTTTGTATCGAAGGGACTATGATGATTTGTTTGAAGGCAACGGTGCTAGAATACCTCTGCGTTCGAGGGACATGACCGATTGAATTCGTAAAGGCAACGAGAGAGAATTACCCTAAGGGTGCATGTGTGAAAAGAGTGTGTTGATTCAGATATTTTATCTTGAAAATTAGTGGGCTATGTCGATTTTAGTCTTGCCATACACGCCTAATTACTAGCAGTTTATAGGGTGCGGAAATTAAAATGCGGAATGTAAAGATGCGGAAAGGTATATGTCCTACGCTATTACATGGCTTTGGGGCAGATACATAATTTAAACTTGCGGAAAATAAAAACCTAATTTAAACTATTACATCCCATGAGCAGTTACATTATTGGATAAATAAAAGCGATAAAAGCCGTCTAAAGCGGAATAACACATGAAAAGATAAGAAATCGGAAAAAACGAGAGAAATCGAATAATAGAAAAAATGTTAGGAAAAATGCAAGTTTTTGAATGAGAAAAATTTGACATGCTGGAAATAACATAAATATGCTAAAATAATTTTTTGGGATTTTTTGGATGCGATTGAATAATTTAAAATGAATTAAAAGTGATTTAAATGCAAAATTATGAATAAAAATAAATATGCATGCAAAATTATATTTTTTAATTTTATAAATTAAATAAAGGTTTTCTGGAAATAATGTAAAAAGAAAAATAATTTTTGGCGTTTTTTAATGCATGATAAAAAATATTGAAAAGAAATTAAAATGATGCAAAATATTAAATAAAATAGAAATATGAAAATATTGAGTTTTGTAAAAGAGAAAAAACCAAATGGTCTGGCATGGTTGAGCTGGAGACATGTGAGCATCCATCAACAGAAGCATGTAACCAACTGAGCCAAGTGTGCAAGCATATTTGGAAACAGAGTGAGTGGATTACAACACGCGTCGCTTTTCCATTGCCACGAGCTCGCGCCAATTCATCGTCTTCTTCGTTTTGAAATTTTAAAATCCGGTATTGCTCGGCGCTATGTCCCAACAAAATCAAAACCCAGCATACATAATATAAATAAGTTCTAAGGCCATGGTTCGATTCACGAGATCATTCGAGCGCATTGGTATAGGTCTCATGGTCCAATTTTTTCCATTTAAGAGAAACCCTAAAGCGGCATGGGAAACCCTAACAATGGTGATCGTGTTCACGGCCATGGAAATTCAATTAGAGTGCCCGAGCTTGCAAACACATCACTAATCACAAAACAAACACAAAACATGTTAATAATGCATGAATAACAGAATCGATTTTGAAATTCTCAAGAACAAACCAAATTCAATTTCTTGTTTACGGATGGTTTTGATCAAAGTAAAGGTTTGGATCGACTCGGGAGGTATCAAGGAATGTGTTGGACACCTCAAAATTGATTAAACTTATTGGAAATAGGATTGCACTTTGCTTGTTTGCCACGGTTTTTGAGCTTGGAATAGGGTTCTTGAGTCAAATTTTCTACCGTAATCGTGTGGTATGCATCATGTATATATAGTAGAAGGATTCGAGTTGTTTTGGGAAAGAATTAATCAATGATCAATGCCAATCAAATTTGATTTTTACAAAATCAAATCTTCAAATTTGAATCAATTCTCAATCTAATCTTGCCATATCCATCAAATTTCGAAAATTGCTGGCTTTTAATGAGTTGATTGGATACCAAGGAAGAAATAAAAATCAAGTTTGCAATTAATTTTGATTTTATACTCTATTTTTAAATTTAATTTGTATTTAAATGAATAAATTCCAAATTAAATAGAAAAATAAAATAAAAATTCGTGGCATTGGGCTTGAATATTCCTAATGGTGTGAGGAATAAGTTTGGATGATGAAAAAGTAGGCCCATTTGCAAAGTTTTTGATTTTTAGAAGTATTTCTCTTTGTGCACTTCTTCAAAATTGCCCAACTTGTGAATGATGTATCTTGCTCAAGTTTCCACATTTTTTAGTGTTCTTGGACTTTTTAGAAAGCTCTAAGAGTCCTCTAACCAACCTTTTTGGTCTCATCTCAATTGGAGTTTCCATGCTCAATATATCTTCAAAACAAAATGTTGACTTTTTGTTGACTTTGAAAATGACCTGTAATGTTTTGAGCCATACCTCTCAAATGAAGCATTTTTTGGGCATTCTTGTGAGACATGAATTTGTAGAGAATTTAATTTCCTTCTAAACAAGAGGTGGTGGAAAATTTTTTGAGAAAGTATGAAGAAGTTATGATCAGTCAAAGTTCAGTTGACTTTTCATCTAGAAACCCTAATTTAGAAAGTTTGACTTTTGAGCAAATCTTGAGTTTTCTTGATGAATCATGATCAACCCTTGATCAAATGATGAATCTAACTTCAAAATGAGGATGTTGACCAAAAATCATGAAGTTTGTTGTATGTTGACCACAGTTGACTTTTGTCAATCAAGCGATTTTCAACCATCCGAGCAATTATAAGGCTTGAAACTTGACATGGAGAATCTTTGAAGCATATGAGGAGGCATGATGAACATTGGAGATGTTGGAAATACAATTTGATCTTGAGGATCACCAAACCCTAGTTTGGGTTGATTGTCTAGGAGAGTTTGTCGATCAACTCTTGAGGAATCCTTGAGTATGGATGTATGGAATATCACGAGAAGATGGAGGGCAAATTTTGGGGTATGACACACTCCTTATTATGTATCTGCCCCAAGCCATGTAATAGTCTAGGGTTTACTTTCTGCACCTCTATTATTACACATATTTAACCGCTAGTAATTAGGCATGTATGGCAAGACTAAATTAAACAACAAAGACCACTTATAATCACAAGATAAATATCGAATACAACACACTTTTGCACTCACTCACACCTTAGGGTATGCTCTCTCGTTGCCTTCGAAATGGTGGTCATGTCCTCTAAAGTAGGTATATGTTAGCTAAGGCTCACGAATAATATCATCACAGTCCTTCAAATTCAAAGATCATAGTCCTCGATGACCCTCGATTGTTTCCTCTGAATATATGATCTCGTCCCTCGGTTGTTGCCAGCGCGATGATGCTGTGCGAATATGCTAAGGTATCCCTGAATGTTGCCTTCATGACCATATGATGACCCTACGAGCGTCCTTTACATCCAATGAATAAGATTACCTACCAACTAATGGTATGGATAGCCTTATTCTAAAGGAAGCAAAATAACATGGAAACGACCATTCTAAGTAGGTAATAAGACTCTTTTGCTTGCTCCAATCAATTCAAAAATATTTTTCACACCTCACACTATTTTCAAACACTTTGTATACATTCCAGCGTGAATCATTACAAAGTTAAATACTTTTTCAAAACAAAACATTTCCAAACACTTCGTATACATTCCCGTGAGAATCATTACGAAGTCATAGAGAAATGACTTTCAAACACATCTTTTCAAACACACACGCAGAAAGAAAGTTTCAAAGTGAGCTAAGCAATTAAGAGCCCGTAGATAACTATAGATGGAAAGCGTGCTAATACCTTCCCTTTTCATAACTTCCCCCGTACTCAGAATCTAACGAAGGTATTTTCCTGTTCTTTTCTCCTTCCCTTAATTGGATAAAAGAAAAGTCGGTGGTGACTCTTACTATCCGCAACATTTGCGATAAAACGCAAAATAAACAAGTCAATTCTCCCACCGTGTTAGAGAACTGGCAACTCTACTGGGGAAATACCCTAAAGAGAGGCTACCCTAGGGATTTAGATCACTTTATTGCTTTCATTGTTTGACTTATCTACTTTACTTTTAAGGGTTGCTGGGTATTATACTTGTGGGGGATCCTACACCCGAATCCATATTTCCTTAGGTAAGCAGCAAAAATCATCGCGATTGTTAGGCGTATACCGAAACAGTAAAAATGATGGCTATGTTAGTGCGACACTTTGGATGTCCTGATGCTCCTCATGTTCAGTTGAGGAAAGTATTTGGCATCTGTGTGGTGTCATAAGCACTAACTCAACTTTTAGAACCCTAACTGACCCATCTTGGCCATTAGAAGGTAGTGATATGGCCGGCTTCAGTGCAGACTAAGGTTGGTATATACTCGATGCTACGCTCATTAAGATTCGACTTTAGGGATTTTGGTTGACTACTTGGTAGTCGTATTGAAATAAAGCCTCGAAAGATCAATGATATGAGACAGGTTGAACCCACTTAAACTCTGGTAGGGTAGACACCTATACATCATGCAAGCCTTAAACCTAGGGCTATTGTGTGAATTGCTTGTTCTTGTTACTTATTTTAAACATGACATCATAACATCATAACATCATAACATCATATCATTTCTAACTATTTTAAGGACCTAGGGATTTATCTTTTCTCTGTTTTGTAGGAGTTATGGCTTCCAAGAAGACTATCGAATGAACTTCATGGGTATACCTTCTCAACTCAAAATTAGATTCAAAGTTCCATCATGCCCAGTTTATCAAAAGGAATGGTTATCTACTTCACTTGGTTATCTCCAGTTTTGAAGAAGATATGATGCACATCGTATTCCAGTTCTTCGATCCGAAACATCACTGCTTTACATTCCCAGATTATCAGTTGGTGCCTACATTGGAAGAGTTCTATAAGCTACTTGGGATACATATCCTTGATCAGATACCATCCATCGATTTAGAAAAAGCTACATTGGAAGAGTTCTCAAAGGTTGATGTCACTCTCTCATTCAAATATTCGTTGGTGTCTTTTTTCTCAAAAGGACTTCACTTTCATTAAGCGTTGTGGGGAATTCCCTAATGTACCTCCTTGGCATAACGGTTATCACTTACAACCTTCTTTAGCTCGTCAATTTGGTTATGCTCGAAGAGATGGTCCTCATGATATGTTTCTGCAAGACATTGTGTTTGACTACGAAAACGATCTCTAGAACTACCATCGAAGATGTGTGCACGGTTGGGGCATGGTGAAGAAGACTGATACCAAGACTTTGGGGCACAAAAATTCCTTGGGAACCTTACCTCAAATGGGTGCGAGCTCGAGCTCAAAACCTCATGATGTCATTTACAGCTGTTCTACCAGTGGTTATGGAACATGTTGCGGAAGGTGACAAACCCTATACCATTCTCCATACAGACATGCCTACTAATTTTGAAGACTTGAAGAGATCCTGGATTCAACTTAAAGAAGAAAGGGATACCTTCGAAGCTCAATGTCATGCATGCGAGAAAAAGGTATTAGAGTTGATGAAGCTACTTCACAGAAGCGAAGCATCAATACCTACTTCAACACAAAGAGGAAGCGTCCATGGGAGACCAACGCTCTAGGAATTTTCTTTTATTTGTTTAAACTTTCATTTGCACTTTCTAAAAAGTAAACTAATAAAAAGTTTTTTTGTGCTTGCTTAAAAAACATAAATTCCTAAGGTCCTTGAAAACATTGCATTGCATAACATCGTATATCATGGCATAACATTTCATAACAGGTATATTGAAGACCAGTTTTCTTATTCTCTCATTGTTTATTTCAGCTGAAATGACTCTTGAATAGACTGTCAAAGATCTCCAAGCTCAGAACGCCCAATTTCAGGAGATGTTCACCAATTTGGCCCAAGGCCAGAAATATCTAAAGAAGCTCATCACTAGAAAGAAGAAGACCATTGGTATTCTCAACATGGGAAGAAATCACAAAGGACCAGTCAAGGTGATTAGATAGCTCGAATTCTCAGACAAGAGCGACGAAACTGAAGGAAGTATCAAAAACAATGAAGGAAGCCATCATGAGTCTGAAAATAGAGAAGAAGACTATATGAGTGAGCAGTATCTTGATGACAAAAAATACATGCAACTTGAAGACCGTCCGAATAAATGGAAAATCTAAAATGTTAGGGCTTAACTTTGATGATCACGAGTCTTGTTCTGGTGTGGTAATTCCCATGAGTTTAAAGTTCTTACCTTTGCCAAGTATGATGGCATCTCTGGCCTGAAGCTGCATCTGATGTCCTATGTTCAGAAGATCCATCCTCATATTGAAGACAGGAAATTTTGGATCCATTTCTTTCAAGAGAGTTTATCCGAACTCGTTGGAGTGGTATTATCAGCTAAAGAGTACCCACATTCATACCTGGAATGACTTAGTAGATGATTTCTAAAAGAAGTACCAGTACAATGTTGAATTGGCACCTACCTACATGCAACTACAGAGCATCTCTATGGGTCGTGACGAGAAGTTCAAAGTATGCCCGAAATGGAGAGATTTAGCGGTGAGTTCAACCACCCTTATATAATAAGGAATTGATTGATATGTTCATGGGAACAGCGAAGGCCCATTCTTCAATCATCGATTGACAAGTCTTCAATTTGGATTCACCGAGATCTGATACCGGAGAAAAGCGTAAGCGGGAATCAAGGCGGAAAAATACAAGTAGAGTCATCTTCAAACGCGCAAAAGGCCTTTTGGTGGTAAGAATGAAGTCAATGTTGTGTATGGTCAAAGAGCCGTGACAAAGCGATCGCACTCAATCGGTGGGGAAGTCCGATCTCGATCCAGCGCCGCTGCACCTGACAACGCGTAGCGAGCGCCAAGAAGACAATTACAAAGAACAACATGCCGTTATCTCAAGCACTACAACACATGTTAAAAGCACAACTTATTACTTTGGGGATCCTCCTCAACACGTCAACACTTCCTCTCCAAAGTATAATCCTAATGCATGGTGTGCATGCCACTCCAACAACCTAGGGCACGACACCAACAACTATTGGGCCCTAAAGAACAAGATTTAAGAAATGATTGAAGCAAGGGAAATTGAATTCGACCCTCCCGTCGAAACTCCAAATGTGATCAACGCACCAATGCGACCATGGTAAAAGTTCCAATGCTATTGAGAATGACTCCTATGTTTATGATGTGAGCGAGATGACTATTCCTCGATTACTATCAAGAAAAATTTCTTTGTAGGGGTGTATCTCAGGGGTTCCGGACATTTGTCGTTGGTGTGCAATTGAATTTGAAGGATGTGCTTGGTTGAAGAGTATGGACAACCGAGAAGCGTTATTTATAAAACCTCCATCTGTGGAGAATTTGTGTGAAGATGTTGCTAAAAATATGAAAATTGAAGGCACAAGCAAAGCTATGCGAAATCTAGGATACCTTGGGCAGCCAAGTGGAAAGTTTGATTTCATGGTTAAATATACGCTCACGAAAGTTACGATTCAATCGAAGACATCAAAGCAACCGTATCGGAGACGATTACCCATAAGAGTATCTTGATGTGAACACAATAAGGATCATCTTTGGCCATCCTGCACCTAGAGTGGCACCCACGATTATTACCTCCCCAAACCAATACCATATTCCTCTAACAAAGCTATACCTTGGAGTTATGGAGCGAAGTTTACTATCATGGCGTCAAGCAAAAACCTGACCATTGAAGACATTGCGGTTGGAGCTACCAATCCTAACATCGACAACATCACCGGATCAAGCAAGGTAACCAGAACCGAAAGAGTATTTTCCCCAGAGATATATCCTCCGAAAGACACTACTACACCAATTTGCATTCATGCTATCGAACCAATTCCCGAAGCTAGAGGGAAAGAAAAAGTAACTCATCCTGATCAGATAGAAGTACCAAATGAAGTTCTTGAGGATACCTCCGCAAGAAATGGAGGAAATTAGAAGATCGTCAAGAAAGCGACTACAATGTTGTGGAGCAGTTGGGACAAACTCCGTCCAAGATATCCACGCTAGCTCTGCTATTGTGCTCTGAGGCTCATACTAAAGCCATAGTAAAGTTTCTAAAGAATGCTCACATACCACAAGACACTACTGTTGATCAATTCGAAGGTTGTATTTCTAGCCTGACCGCCAACAATGGTTTAGATTTCTCTGATGCTGATTTAACTCCTACCAGAAGGAAACACAACAAAGCCTTGCACATCTCCATTGAATGCAAGGGCACTACATTGTCTCACGTAATGGTGGATACTGGTTCTGCTCTGAATGTTCTGCGAAGAGCGCTCTTGACCGACTTAATGCTGAAGAAGTGGTCATGAAGCCCAGTGACATAATCGTAAGTGCTTTTGATGGTTCGAAAAGAATAGTACTTGGAGAGCTCAACCTGCCAGTTAAAGTCGGTTCCCAGACTTTTGACTCTACTTTCTTTGTCATGGACATTCGTCCAGCATATTCTTGCCTACTCGAACGCGCTTGGATACATGGGGCGGTCTTTATCACCTCTACCTATCAAGTGAAGTACCCGATGAAGGGGAAGATTGTTAGAGTATGCGGTGAAGAAGAATATATAGTAAGCCATCTGAAGTCATTCTGATACATCGAAATGGAAGGTGAATTCATCGAAACCCCCTGTCAGGCTTTTGAAGAAATTCCACGAGTCATGCCTGTTGACTCTCCTGTCACTCCTAAATTTACTAGAGTTCCACCGAAGATGGCCTCACTAAAAGATGCCAAAGCTGTGGTTGAAGAAGGAGGTTGTACTATTTAGGGTCAGCTCCCCGATTTTCCATTCAAATCTGACAAGACTGGTTTAGGCTTCACTATCAAAGGTCGGGAAGATGATACAGAGAGCGTCTTGCAAACTTCCTTTCCACATCAACAAAAGCGGAGTCCATGCTATAGAGAAAGACGATGGAGACTTTGACATCAACAATTGGATCTTCCCAACTCCAGACGACGGACTCAATAATTGGAAGACTGGAGATGTTATACCAATCTCCTTTAGATAGGAGTAATTTCTTTTTCTGCTTTTATGCTTTCGAACAATAAAATTTAAGCTTAGTGCCTTGCCCGGGGCACCACGTCTCGTTTGTGAGGATTGTTATTTGTCATTCGTATATTTTCATTCAATAAATCATTGGAATTTTGCATTCAAATATTGTGCTCTTTGTCTTTCTTTTTACTTTATCACCCTTTCAAAAAGCTATGTGTTTTTACACACACATAATACACTCTGATTCACCCGAATCTAAGTGATAACGACTTTGCTAATGCTAAATATGACTTCCATAATCCAATCTACCAAGCCGAAGAAGTTGAGGAAGATTGTGAAGTTCGAGGAGAACTTTCAGGCTACTAGCAGGAAGAATAGGTTATCTGACCACACGAGGCCGGTCGAGGTTGTGAATCTAGAAGTCTTGAGCGAAGGAAATCAAGATAGGAGTAGGTCTTGAGAACAATGTCGAGAGAGATTGGTCAGATCTGCGAGACTATATCGAGATTTTGCTTGGTCCTCGAAGACATGCGAGTTTAGACATTGACATTGTGGTACACCGACTACGGACGAAAGAAGGCTTTCTCCTGTGAAGCGAAGGTTAAATCGTATCGTCCTAAGATGTCAGAAAATCAAAGATGAGGTTATGAAAGCAGTTCAATGTCGATTTCCTACGATACTTCTTATCCACAGTGGGTTGCGACGTGATGCCCGTACCTAAGAAGGATGGCAAAGTGCGCATGTGTGTGGACTCTGAGATCGAGCAGAGCAAGTCACGAAGGCGATTTTCCACTTCCTCATATTGATGTCTTGGTTGATAACACCGCTCAACACAAGGTTTTCTCCTTCACGGATGGTTTCTCGGTTATAATCGGATCAAAATGGCTCGAAGACATGGAAAAGACTACTTTCATTGCATAATAAGGCACATTCTGTTACAAAGTCATGTGGATTCGAGCGAGGAAGGCGCGGGCATATTTCAGCGTGCCATGGTAGCTTTCTTTCATGACATGATTCATCACAAAATAGAGGTCTACGTCGACGACATGATAGCTCTATCATAAACTAAAGAAGAACATCTCGATCATTTGCGAAAGCTGTTTGATAGACTGAAGAAATACAAACTAAGACTTAATCCTAACAAGTGCACCTTTGGAGTCAGATCCGATAAACTCCTGGGATTGGTTGTTAGTCGTAAAGGTATTGAAGTTGACCCTACCAAGGTTAAATCTATTCAAGAAATGCCATCCCCCCGTATCGAGAAGGAAGTCAGAGGTTTCTCGGGACGATTAACGGCTACTTGTGAACCAATCTTCAAGTTACTGAAGAAAGATCAAGTAGTGGAATGGAGCGACGATTTCTAGAGCTTTTGAAAAATCAAGGTACCTATAAAATCCTCCTATCCACGATACCCCACCAAAGCAAGACCTCTTATCATGTACTTGCGATATTAGAGAACTCAATGGGGTGTGTGTTGGGGAAACATGGCGAGTGCAGTGAAAAGAGCACGCAATGTACTACCTTAGCAAAAGTTCTGATTTTGAAACAAGATACTCACGACTTGAGAAAACTTGCAGTAACTGGCTTGGGCTGCTCACCGACTAAGATAGTATATGTTGACTCACACTACCTTGTTGATCTCTAAGATGGATCCGATAAAATACATATTCGAGAAACCTGCTCTCTCCGGAAGAATAGCAAGATGGCAAACGATCTTTTGGCTCATCAAGCCATAGATGAATATCAGTCTATGCATTTCGAATTTCCAGACGAGGATATTATGTTAGTCATTGATTGCGAAGAACCAGGACCAGACGAAGGACTTGAACCAGGATCAGGGACCATGGTCTTTGATGGAGGCTCAAACTCACATGCCTTTCATAGAAGGACTTTGTTTCAATGCTGTTGCACCAACAACATGGCCGAATCTGAGCGTGCATCATGGGTATCGAGCTGCGATTGACATAAGAATCAAATTCTTGCAAGTGTATGGAGATTTAGCTTTAGTGATGAATCAGTTAAAGGTGATGGGGATCGAAGCATCAAACCTCATTCCATATCGGGAGCATGTGTTGAGTCGATCCTTACTTCAAAGAAATCACTTTTGATCACATCCACGAGAGAGAATCGGTTGGCGGGGCGCATTGGCTACCATGTCATCTATGTTCAAGGTTAGATGGGACAAAGCTCCCAAATCATCATCGAAGACTAGAAAACCATCCTCTGTTGTGAACTTGATACGAAGAGAGACCCTAGTTCTACAAAGTAAAGAGGTATCTCGAGGCTCAGGAATATCCCGCAGGGGCATTTGTCAACGATAAGAAGTTCTTAAGAATATTCGCTTCCAAATTCTTTCTCAACAATGGCATCTTATATAAGTGCAATCACGAGTTGTGCTTACTCCGCCGTGTAGATCAGAAAACAACAGAATGGATCATGGAAGAGTTACACGAAGGCGCATTCGGTACCCACTCTAGTGGACATACAATGGCTAAGAAGATTCTAGGAGCAGGTTACTATTGGTCCACCATGGAAGTTGATTGTTATCGCTATGCTCGATCTTGTCACAAATGCCAAAGATACGCATATAGAGTGCACGTACCTCCAGTTCCATTGAATGTTCTGACCGCTCCGTGGCCTTTTGCAATGTGGGGCATTGACATGATTGGAGAGATCAAACCCACCACTTCCAATGGAGATTGTTTCATCCTCGTTGCCATTGATTACTTTACCAAATGGGTAAAAGCAGCCTCGTTCCCATCTATTACCAAGAATGTTGTGGCTCTATTAAGTCAAGCATAATCTTATTTGTCGGTACAACGTCCACAGAAAGGATCATCACGGATAATGGTACCAATCTCAACAACAAAATGATCACCGAACTCTGCGGATTCAAGATTAAGCATCACTGACTCTTCTCCATATCGACCGAAAATGAAGGCGCATGGAAGCCGCCGACAAGAATCTCAAGAAGATCATACAAAGATGACGGTGAACTATAAGGATTGGCATGAGATGTTGCCATTCGCTCTCCACGGTTACCGCACTACAGTACGAACATCTACGGGGGCAACCCCCTTCTCTCTCGTATATGGTATGGAAGCAGTCCTACCCATCGAGGTTCGGATGCCCTCAACTAGAGTACTCCAGGATGCAGAGTTAGACGAAGATGAATGGGTCCAGACTCGCCTTGACCAAATCCACTTGATCAACGAAAAATGACTCGCAGGCATCTGCCATGGACAAATATACCAGAGGCGAATGATCAGAGCATTCAATAAAAAAGTCAAGCATTGAGTCTACCAAGTTGGTGATCTAGTAGTCAGCATCATTCTTCCACAAGGTGACCCTAGGGGAAAATGGGCTCCCACCTATGAGGGACCATTTGTAGTCAACACAGTATTTCCTGGCGGAGCCATGATACTTAGCACTATGGATGGAGAAGACTTCCTACACCCTGGGAATGCAGACATAGTCAAAAAATACTATGCATAAACGAGACTCGCTAGGTTGAGTGGCCTAGGAAAAAATAAGGGCATCCTGGCGAACCAAAAAGGTTCAGGAAAAAGTTAAGGATATACAAAAAATGTACACCGAAGTCGAAAACACGCGGCTTTGGAAGCAGGTATCGATGGGCTGAAAACTTGAAAGGCGATGTGATGGTTTTTTTATCGGTTGTTTTAAAAAAGACACTCGACGTTGGATCGAGGTTTGAAATTTAATTAAGAAAGTGTTTTAAGGTTTGATACGGGAGGAAGTGAGACGGAATCGGGTTATGATTAATTAAGTATATGGACTTAATTAACCTTACGAGGATAGATCTTATCCCCAACTATGAGACCCTTGTGCATGGATAATTGGTATTTGTGTGTCTGGTGAACGACTTTGAGATTTTTGTATACGATGTGCGGATAGCAAGAGTCGCCACCGACTTTTCTTTTATCCAATTAAGGGAAGGTAAAAAATCTGAAAAAAGACCTTCGTTAGATTCTGAGTAAGGTAGAAGGTTATGAAAAGGGAAGGTATTAGAACCCCTTTCCATCCGTAGTTATCTACGGGCTCTTAGTTGCTCTTAGATCACTTTAAAATTGTGCTTTCTGTGTATTTGACAAAAATGTTTTGAAAAGGCATTTCGCTTTGACTTTGTAATGATTCATGTAGGAATGTATACAAAGTGCTCGGAAATGTTTCGTTTTGAAAAGAGTTTGAACTTTGACAAAAGTGTGAGGTGTGAAAAGGATTTGTTTGAGCAAGCAACTAAAAGTCTTATTACCTACTCAGAATTGGTCGTTTTCGTGTTGTTTCACGTTCCTTTAGAATAGTGTTATCCATACCATTAGTTGGTGGTAACATTAGATTGGATGTAGCGGAAATTCGAAGGGACATCGGATGGTCATAAAAGACAACTTGTAGGAAGTATCCTAGCACATTCGAAGGGACTATCATCATTTTTCGTAGGCGAAAATCGAGGGTCAAGACATGTATTCGTAGGCGACATCGTGGGTCTATGATCTTTGTATCGAAGGGTCTATGATGACTTGTTTTGAAGGTAACGGTGCTAGAATACCTCTACGTTAGAGGGACTTGACCATTTAATTTGTAAAGGCGAGGAGAATTACCTAAGGGGTGCATGTGTGAAAAGAGTGTGTTGATTTGGGTATTTTATCTTGAAATTATGAGTGAGCTATGTCGGTTTATCTTTCCATACGCCTAATTTCTAGCAGGTTTATAGGGTGCGGAAAATAAATGCGAAAAGTAAAGTCGGAAAAGATAAAGTCCTACTATTACATGGCTTTGAGGAAGATACATAATTGAAAGTGCGGAAAAGAAAAGTCCTAATTAAACTATTATATCCCATAGGCAATTACATAATTGAAAAGAAAAGCGATAAAATCGTCAAACGATATAACACTGTGAAAAGATGGAAATCGGAAAGCGGAAGAAAATTGCATAAGAGAAAATGTTAGTAAAAATAAGTATTTTGAATGAGAAAAAGTTTTGGGTTAATAACATATATATGATAAAATAAATTTTGGTAATTTTTGGAATTGATTTGATAATTAAAAACAATTAAAAACCATTTAAATGATAAAATAGCAATTAAATTAAATATGCATGCAAAAACAATATTTTAATTTTAAAATTAAATAAACATTTTCGATGATTATGCAAAAATAAATATTTTGGTGTTTTTAAATGCATGATAAAAATATTAGAAGATAAAATAAAATGGATGGAAAATATTAAAGAAAAATAAGAAATAGAAAAATATAAGTTAGTTTGTAAAGAGAAAAAAGCATTGGTCTTGCCGAGGATCGAGCGGAGACCTTGGAATGCATCTTCACATATAGCATACTTAACCTTTGAGCCATTGTGCATTTAGTGTTTGGAAATTGAACCAATGGTTTATAAGTGCAGCGTGTCGAGATTTAATTCAAACCACGATTAATAATAGGGCCCGATTATTTACAGTATGTACTTACTCCAATTACTTCGTGTCAAGAGATGTTATCACCTCCAATTACCTTAGGAACACAATGGAATGGTTTTGGATGGCTGAAAGTGGATGGAACTTGGATTCAAATTATGAACTGGAAAAATTTAGCAAAATAACGGTTGTTGTTGGGGCTAGGGTTTCGTCCCTTTTCTTGGCAATGTCTTAGGTATTTATAGAGTGTAATCTTTGGAGCAAAAGAAGGAAAAAGATTGGGTATTGATGTGAAATAAATTCCTTTCAAATAAATTAAATTTTGGAGAAAAATTTTATTTTCTCTTCCATATGCAAGCTGTACGAAATTGGCAAGTATTATATAGGCTATCTTGGACCTCAAGTTTGATAGAAATTCAATCCTTTTGAAAAAATATCTTATTTTCATATTTTATATAATTTAAATTTGAATTAAATTGTTTTAAATTCAAAAATAAATCAATAAAATAGAAAATGGTCATGGCAAGCATCAATAGGTCACAAATAATATTATGATCAAGTTTGGATCATAAAATTATAGGCCCGTTTGGAAAATTGGATTGACAAATATCTCCTTTTGTGCAATTGTTCAAAAATGTCCAACTTGAATGGTGTATTTTGCTCAATTTTCCACATTTTTGAATGTTCTTGGACTTTTAGAAGCTCAAGTGTCTATAAACAACCTCTTTGGTTTCATCTCGATTGGAGTTTCCATGCTCAATAAATCTTCAAAACAAAATGTTGACTTTTTGTTGACTTTGAAAAAGGACACAGCAATGTTTTGATCCATACCTTCCAAATGAAGCATTTTTTGAACATTCTTGTGAGACATGAAGTTGTAGAAATTGAATTTCCTTCAAATGAGGAGGTGGTGGAAGAATTTTGAGAAAGTATGAAGAAGTTATGCTCGATCAAAGTTCGGTTGACTTTTGAGCAAATCTTGAGTTTTCTTGATGAATCATGATGACCCTTGATCAAATGATGAATGACTTCAAAATGAGGATGTTGACCAAAAATCATGAAGTTTGGTATATGTTGACCACGATTGACTTTTGTCAATCTGGTGATTTTCGACCATCGAGGCAATTATGCGAAATTTGACTTGTGAGGCTTGAAACTTGACATGGAGAATCTTTGAAGCATATGAGGAGGCATGATGAACATTGGAGATGTTGGAAGTCCATTTTGATCGAGGATTACCAAACCTAGTTTGGGTTGATTGTCTAGGAGAGGGTTTATCAATCGACCCTTGAGAATCCACGATCATGGATGTATGAAATGTCTTGAGAAGTAGGAGGGAAAAATTTAGGGTATGGCATTGCTATTCAATCTTCTTGTCTTTGGAAGGTTAGATTAGATTGCGCCTTTTAGTATTGACCAGGGGTAGAAGATGATTGAACACTCGAGTACACAATTTACTTTCATTTGCTTCTTGATGTGTGAATGGGCTTAGGATGCCATTCAGTTAAGAACTTGATGGGGAATGATCGTCAGCTAGACTCGAGATTGTTGTTTGAATAGGAGAGGCTGGTGGAGATGGGCTTAAGATGCCATGGAAAGATTGATCTTTGGGAGTGAAGCTGCGCTAGGCTCTGTAGGCGTTATGGAAATGACAAGAGCATGGAGATGGGCTTAAGATGCCATCCGGAAGGAGTCATCGTTAGACTTCATTTCATCTTGAATGAAGTTATTGGTTTGTATTGGTTTTTAACCAAATATGCACATTTGAAAGTGGAGAAATGTGAGAAGTAGTGGAGATGGGCAAGATGCCATCAGAAGCGGTGCATGCTAGACTCTGTAGTTCTTGTTGATAATAAGTGAGAGTTGGCAAAATGTGGATAGCTTCCCTTTATTGTGCTTGGTGCGATCAATGCACATTATCGGAGGATAACTTGTGATCGTTCGAGATAGTTTCCCGTCGCTTGGGCATTAATCCTGATCCGTTGCCGAAGGACAACTAGAGCGACGTTCGAATATTTTTCCCGTCACGGCGGGCATTAATCTGGACCAATTGTGGAGGACAACTAGGGTGGTCGTTCGGATAGTTTTCCCGTCGGCTCCGGCATTAATCCAAACCTATTGGTTTTGATGACTTTCACTGTTTTGGAAAAAACAAAGAGACTTTGATAGGGTATCGTTAGTTTTATGCAAAGTATGATGCATGACAATGTATGATGGCATATGCATATATTATGGCTTTTATGAGTAATGTATGAATGATAGATGTTGTGGTATTTCAAAACATATCCATCTTGAAGAAGATGTGGATGCTCTCCTTGAGGACTTCGACTTGGTTTGGGGATGAGCGGGCGAAAACCACTTTTGAAAGAGAAGAAAGATACCCTTGATTCCTTAGTGCACTACTAACAAGTCTTGAGCCTAGATATTGTTGAGGATGGTAGAGATCGAGAGACGCGCTGCTGAGGATCTCGTGCATAGACCCTGTTGGGGAGAATCTAGGAGGTACTCTACTGGGGATCTTGCGCATAAATCCGGCTGGAGAGTATTTGATAGTTGCTGGGAGACCGGGTTAGAAGGATCTGGAGCCTGTTGGAATCTCTGGCTGGGGAATAGGAAGATGTAGGTTTCCTCCAACGCACTATCTGAACAAGTCTCAGGTTTGGATACTGCTGCTGCCGGGGAAATGATGATTGCTGAGAGACATTCTACTGGGGATACCTCTGCGGGTGATGAATCGTTACTGCTTGGAAATCCGTGGTCACATGGTTTTAGTAAGTGGAATCCTTTGCTTTCGGGGATTGCGTCTACTCCCATTTGGGGTGGGTGAGGACACCTCTGTGGGAATCATGCTCTACGGGGAATGTTTTGGTGACCTTCGTCGTCATTTCAATTCTTGAAGCTGTAGTAATTACTTTCGTATGTTCACACTTCGCATGTTTAAATAGATTTTTATTGTTAGATGCATATAATCATTCAAAAGCGTTGGACTTTATGCAAACAACAACGTTAAATTGTAAAGAGAAGAAACTTGTATTTATTTGAAATATAGTATGGCCAAGTGGTTTATACACAAGAAATGTAAAAGCTATCGCGAAACAATCTAGTTAAGTTCCAACTATGCTAGTACTCATATTGACTATCTCGTCCCTTTAACATCGTTAGAAAGTGAGTAGGTGATTGTAGCCATTTGAATCTTGAATCTTGATAGTAGTGCAGAGTAGATAGGTGTCTGGAGAGACATAGTCGTATGCTTAAATCCTAACTTTTGCCTAGAGCCCTTCGGGTTTCGATCTGTCAGGGATACCCTTTTTGCCCAACGCATTTGGGTTTCGACTTCTTAGGGTGTACATGTTTTGTATATATCCTTAACTTTTGCACGAACCCTTTTGGTTCGCCGGGATGCCCTATTTTTGCCTAGGTTAAATCGACCTGGCGGGTCTCTTTATCGTAGTATTTTGACTATATCTGCGTTCACGAGGGGTGTGGAAGTGTTCACCATCCATGGTGTTAAGTATCATAGCTCCGGGGAAAATCTTCTTGACTACAAATGGTCCCTCATGGGTGGGAGTCCATTTGCCCTGGGATCACCTTGTGGAAGAGATGATGCGCTTGCTAGGTCACCGACTTGGTAGACTCGGTGCTTGACTCTTTGTTGAATACTCTAATCATTCGTTTCTAATAGATACATCCATGGCGGATGGATGCGAGTCGTTTCATCAATGATTAAGTTGAATCAAAGGCGAGTTTGGACCCATGGTCTCGCTAACTCTCGTATCTGGAGGACCACGGTTGAGGAGTGCTCTGAACCACGATCGGTGGGGTACTTCCATACCATATACAAGAGAAGGGGTTGCCTTTTGATGTCCGTCTTGGAGTGCGATAACCATGAAGGGCAAATGGTAACATCTCATGCCAATCTTTGTAAGTCCTTGTCATCTGCATATAATCTTCTTAATATTCTTGTTGGCGGCTTCACAGCGCCATTCATCTTAGGCGATAAGGAGAAGAATTGTGATGCTTGATCTTGAGCTACGTGCGAGTTCGGTGATCATCTTGTTGTTGAGATTAGAACCATTATCTAAGATAATCCTTCGGGAGCCATACCAGATAGATAAGATTATGTGATGAATCAAACCACGACATTCTTGGTAACAGATGCAAGCGAGGTTTGCTTATGAGTGAAATAGTCAATTGCCACAGGGATGAAGCGGTGTCCGTTGGAAGCAATGGGCTTGATTTCTCCAGATGTCAATGCCCATTGCAAAGGCCAGGAGGTATTAGAACGTTCGGAGCCTTTGGAGGTGCGTGCACTTTGCCGCATAATCGGCATTTGTGACAAGATGGCGTGGCGGTGACAATCGGCGTCCATGGTGGACCAATAGTAACTGTTCTCAAAATATTCTTAGCCATCGTATGACCCTTTGAGTGAGTACGAAATGTAGCCTTGTGTAACTCTTCCATAATCGTTCAGCTGTTTTCGATCTACCGGTGAGTAAGCATAAGTCGTGATTGCGCTTGTACAAGATGTCGTTCTTGAGAAGAATTTGGATGTGAATCTCCAAGACTTCTTATCATTGTGGATGCCCTGAGATATTCTGAGTCTCGAGATACCTCTTCATCATAGTACCAGGTTTCTCTTACGTCAGTTAAAGCTGTAATATCTTAGGTTCGTCAAATTTCTCAATGATTATATGGGGAGCCTCGTTGTCCCATCGACCTTGAACATAGATGACATAGTAGCCAATCGCACCCTTATTGATTCTCTCTCGTGGAATATGATTGAAGTGATCTCTTCAGTAGGGGATCGAACTCGGAACATGCTCTCGATAAGGAATGAGATTGGATTTTAAATCCCTCGCCCTTAATCGGTTGATCACTAAAGTGGAGTCTCCATATACTTGCAGAACTTGATTCCTAAGTCGATATGACCTTGATACCCGTGATGCAGCCGTACCGGCCGTATTATTGGTGCAAGTGAAAACATGTCGGGCGGTGAAAGGGTATCTCCTCACTGTGGGGGACGTAATGATGGCACCAATGCCATTGGCAAGTGCGTTTGAGGCTCCATCAAGACCATGGTCCCAGGATCCTTGAGGTCCTTAAATACAGGCACAGTTCTTCGCAATCTGTAACTAGTAAAACATCTTCGTTTGGATTTCGAAATTGCATGGTGATAGTCATCTCTGACTTGATAAGGCAAATGATGGCTACTACACTTCCTTTGATCGCTTTTGAGAAGTGTCTTTGGATGTAAATATTCGGTCAAGATCATTTGCCATCTTGCTATTCTTGGGAGGCGGTTTCTCATATATGTATTTTATCGGATCCATCTTAGAAATCAACAAGGTAGTGTAAGTCAACATATCTTGTCTTAGTCGTGACGATGACAGCGTTGCAAGTTTTCTCGAGTTGTGAGTATCTTGTTTCACGGTCGGTAAACTTTTGCTAGGTAGTATATTGCATACTCTTTTAGAGCGGACTCGTCATGTTGCTAACACACACCACATTGGGTTCTAACTGTCAAGTACATGATAAGTGGTCTTCCTTGGCGACTGTCGGGGATAGGAGGATTACATGGGTACTCCTTGTTATTTTGTCAAAAGCGATGCAGCGATCGTCGTTCGATCGCGAGACCTCGACTTCCTTCTCGGTCAGGGATGGATGTCTTGAATACCTTTAACCTTGGCGGAATCAACCTCGATACCTTTTGACCATGACAACCCCGAGGAGTTCAAGATCGGCTCGAAGGTGCACTTGTTGGGATTAAGTCTCGATCTGTACTTCTTGACCTATCGAGCGGTTTAAAGTAGATGATCAAGATGTTCTTCTTAGGTTTGTGATGGAGCTATCGTCGGCGTAGACCTCTATCTCGTGATGAATCATGTCATGAAATAATGTCACCATAACGCGATAAGTGGCGCCCGCGTTCTTTAGTCAAGCGGCGTAACCTTATAGCGAGAAAGTGCCCCGTTATGTAGCGAAGTAGTCTTCTCCATGTCTTGAACCATTTTGATCCGATTGTAACGGAGAAACCATCCATGAAGGAGAAACCTTATGTTGGCGGTGTTGTCAACGAACATCAATATGAGGAGTGGAAAATCGTCTTTTTCTACTTTGTTCGGATCTGTAATCCTCACACATTCGTACCTTGCCATCCTTCTTGGAAGCACGGCACCACAGCAACCATTGTGGATAGGAATTAACGGCTAGAAGCCGTGATTGTTGCATAACCCGGCTTTGATTTTCTCTACATCTCGGGGCATCGCGGCCAGACATACATTTGATAGGGAGAAAACCTTAACTTGTCGTGTCGGTGTACCTGATATCAATGTCTAAACGGCATGTCTTGTATGACCAAGCAAAACCTCAATATAGTCTCAGCATCTGAACCAACCTTTCTTTAACTTGTTCTCAAGACCGCTCTATCTTGATCTCTTTTACTGTCTTCGTTCGTACCTAAATTCACAACCTCGACTGCTCTTGTGTGTTGTATATAACTGATTTCTTCTTCTTTGTAGCAGTCGACAAGTTCTCCGGCACTTCACAATCTTCCTCACTTTCGTCTTGGCTTGGTAGATCGGATTATCGAAGTCATATTTAGCAATAGCATATTTGTTATCAACGAGATTCGGAGTGATTAAGTGTATGTGGTGGGTGTAAAAACACATAGCTTCTTGAAGGGGTGATAAAGTAAAGAAAACAACAATTGGATGCAAAATTCCAACGATTTTATTGAATGAAAATATGCAAATGATAATAACCTCGCAAAGCGAGCCATGATGCCGGGCAAGCACTGGGCTTCAAAGTTTATTATTCAAACATAGAAATCGTAAAGCAAAACAAAACAAAGGAAATTACTCCTCTAAAAGGAGATTGGTATGACATCTTGATCTTCCATTCTCGGTCTGTCGGGAGTTGGGAAGATCCACTTGCGATGTCGTGACGTAAATGTCGTCTTCTATAGCATGGATTCCACTCTGGGCGATGCGGAAGGAAGTTAACCCGGCCGTTGGCGTATCATCTTGACCTCTGATGGTGAAGCTAAACCGGTCTTATCGGTTGAAAGGGAGATCGGGGGTGACCCCAAATAGTGTTACCTCCTTCTTGGTATGCTTGAGCATCCTTCAGCTAGGCCATCCTAGGCGGAGCTTGCAACCGGGAGTGATAGGAGAGTCCATGAGGCATGACTCTGGGTATTGTTTCAAAAGCTTGATAGGGTTCTCGAAGAATTCACCCTCTCGAGGTGTCGGAATGGTATAGATGGTGACCATATACTCTTCTTCACCACATGTTGTAACAACCTTCCTTTCAAGGATACTTGACACGATCTGGGGTAAGTAATAACGCTTTGCCCATGTATCAAGAGTAAGTGGCAGAGTAAAATTTGGATGGATGTCCATGCCAAAGCGGAGTGAAAAGTCTAAGGAGCCAACTTTGGAAGGCGTGAGCTCTCAAGTACTATTAGCTTAGAACCATCAAAAGCTCTCAATATGTCTAAGCTTGGGCGATCCTTGACATCGAGTCGATCAAAAGAGTCTTGATAGGATATTGAGGCGGTAGGTATCCACAAAACATGAGAGCAGTACCCTTGCATTCACAGAGATGTGCAAGGCTTTGTTGTGTTTCTTTCGAAGCGAAGTCAAATCGATCAAAAGCCTAGGCCGTTCTTGGCGGCGGGCTAGCAATACAAACTTGAGCTGATCGGTAGTAGTGTCTTGCAGATGCGTGAGCATTCTTGAAACTTCACCAGGCGTTAGCATGGGCCTCGAGCACAAGAAGCGAGCAAGCATGGATATCTTAGGCGGTCATCCCAACTCTTCCACAACATTGTAGTCTCCTTCTTGATAATCTTGAATTTCCTCCATTTCTTGTTGGGAGGTGTCTTTAGCAACTTCCTTTGGCACTTGGTGACGGGGATGAGTCTTTGGTTCTTTCCTACAGCAGGAATGGATTGAATAGATGGAATCTGTTTGAGTCGCGGTGTCTTTTGGAGGAGAGAGATATGGAGAGAATACTCTTCGATTTGGTCACCTTCTTGATCCGGTGATGTTGTCAATGTCGAAACGGTAGCTTCAATTGTAAGATCTTCATGGTCGAGAGGGTGCTTGCAGCGCCATGATAGTAGAACATCGGATCCATAATTCCAAGGAATAGCTTTGTCGGAGGATATGGGCGGTCTTGGAGAAGTAATAATGATAGGTTTCTCTAAGCCGGGATCCAAGGAAAATCCTTATAGTGTTAACATCGGCATATAGTCTTACGAAATCGTCACCCCATCCGGTTGCTTTAACATCTTCAATAGGAATCTTGTAGCTTTCGAGGCATTGTACTTCACCATGTAATCAAACTTTCCACTTGGCTTCCCAAGGTACCCCATGCGAGGCCTTCATTCACATCTTGATCCTCGATTTCTTATACATGTCTTCACACACTTTCTCCACGGTGGTTTCGGGAATAGTATTTCACGGTTATCCATCATGCCTTGGACCACGTCTTCTCAGCAACACAACCATCGGTGCGGATGGGCACCAACGACAATTCTCTGGGCATCCGGGTTGACCGCGACTTGCGCAAATTCTTCTTATGATCATCGGAGGAATGGTGAGTCATCATGTTGAACACGTAAGTATCTTCATGACATTATAACTTTTGTCATGGTTAGTAGGCGTGTTGATCACATTGAGTCTCAGCGGAGGTCAAACTCAATGCTTAGCTTGATCATATCTTGAATCTTGTTCTTCAAAGCCCAGCGATTGTCAATGTCGTGCCACAGGCTGTTGGGTAGTAATCACACTTAGCATTAAGATTGTATCTCGGAGAGGAAGTGTTGACACTACGAGGAGGATCCTTCAAATCGTCTCTGCTTTCAACATATGTTGCAAGGCTTGCGACAATGGCATGTTGATCTTTGTGCATCTTCGTCAGCGTTACAGCTCTGTGCGTTGTCTCGAGATTGTCTTTGATGTAGGATTAAATCACAAGCGCCAGTTAGTAGCGGTCGGTCTTGGCTCGGCTTTTCGACCATACCGACGTGGCTTCTTTCTTACCACCAAAGATCTTTTCGCAACATTTGAAGATGACTCTACATGAATCTTCCACTCTGATACCGGCTTGAATGTGTTCTCATCAATATCAGCTCGGTGAATCCGGTGAGGAGTTTCAATCGGATGATTGAAGAATGGAGCTGTCGGTGTTCCCATAAACATATCGACCGGTTCCACTATGGACAAGGGTGGTTGAAATGCCTTTCTAGATCTCTCTATACGGGCATACTCTTTGAACTTCTCATCACGACTCGTAGACATGCTTTCTGTGGTTGCATGCGGTGGGTGTCAGTCGACATTATACTCGTATTATACGTAGAAAGCATACGCTAAGTCACTCCAGTAAGGATCTGTCATTCTCTAGCGATAATACCACTCAATTGAGTTAGGACAAACTCTCTTGAAAATAGTGCATCCTGACTTTCTGTCATCGGTGTGGGGTTGATCTTACGAACAGGACTTCAAATGCGACCGGACAAGAAATGCCATCATACTTGGCTAAAGTTGGAACTTTGAACTTGGGAGGAATCACCACACCGGGGACAAGACTCGGATCATCAAAATCGATCCCGACATCTTGAGGTTTCCCACGACGTCAGGGTCAGTTGGTGCTTTACTTGTCATCTTTAGCATCAGTCTTTGGTCATTCTCATATCGATCTTCTCTCTTTCTAGGACTCACGTTGTTGCCTTCTTCATTGCCCTTGACACTCCTCGTTCTTGACACTTCCTTCAAGGAGCTGTCAGGTGACCACTTTAGGACCACCTTTGTAGCGTCTGCCCATGTTGAGAACACCACAGCTGCTACTGTTGATGAGCTTCTTTAGATCATCTTGGCCTTGGACCAAGCTAGTGAACATTTCACAGGCTGAGCTTTACGAGCACAGGATCTTTGTGTTATTCGAGGCCATTTACGCTAAAATAAATAGCGAAAAATGAAAATCGATCTTCAATGTACATTATGAGATGTTATGCCATGATATACAATGTTTATGCAAATGCAATGCAATGTTTTAAGGACCTTAGAGATTTAAATTTGTTATTCGGCACGAACAAACATTTATTAGTTCTCTTTTTATTCTTTTTTTCTTTTGAGTACAAAAGATAGTTCGGAAAAACAAAAAAAAACAAAAATCCTAAGTTCTAAGTCTCCCACAGCTTTCTCTTGGTGCGGGGTAGGCGTTGATGTTTAAGCTCCTCGTGAAGTAGCTTGGTCAACTCTAGCACTTTCTTCTAGCTTGCATATGCGAGCTTGAATGTGTCCTATCTTCTTTAAGTTAAATCTGGATCTCTTGAGTCTTCAAAATCGGTAGGCATGTCGGGATGGAGAGCGATTATAGGATTAAATCACCTATAGCAATAGGTTCCATAATTCTTGTAAAGCAGTGAATGGCATCATGAGGTTTGAGCTCGAGCTCGCACCCATTTGAGGTGAGTTCCCAAGAATGCGGTTTTGGTGCCCCAAAGTCTTGGTATCGTCTTCTTTACCATGCCCAGTATGAACCTTGACGGTAGTTACGGAGATCGTGGTTGTAAAAGTTTAGTTAGTCTTGATGACACCACGGAAGCCAAATACTATCCTCAACTTGGAAATGAGAAGAGTATCGGGACATAAAGTGCCACCACCAGCGTAGCCATCATGTTGACCGTTTTGCTATCGATCTAGCGATCGCGGACGATTATTGCTACTTACCTAAAAGGAAACTTGGATTGGTGTAGGATCCCCACAAATATAATGCGAAACAACCCTTAAAGATAAAGCAAACAAATCAATCGAGAAAGCAATAAAGTGATCTAGAAATCCCTAAGGTATTCTCTCTTCGAGTGTCTCGGTAGTCGCCCGATTACATGTCGGTGAAGCCGACTTTGAGAGATTTTTGTATCATAGTATGCGGATAGCAAGATGCAACCGACTTTTCTTTTATCCAATTAAGGGGAAGGTAAAAATCGAAAAAGACCTTCATTAGGTTGGTAAGGGAAAGTTATGAAAAGGGAAGGTAATGCACCCCTTTCCATCCGTAGTTATCTCACGGACTCTTGGATACTCTTAGATCACTTTAAAATTGTGCTTTACATGTATTTGACAAATATGTTTTGAAAAGGAATTTCG
Source organism: Vicia sativa (assembly GCA_021764765.1). Classification (NCBI taxonomy): domain Eukaryota; kingdom Viridiplantae; phylum Streptophyta; class Magnoliopsida; order Fabales; family Fabaceae; genus Vicia; species Vicia sativa. The sequence goes on from CM038793.1 coordinate 113,731,093, forward strand.
CTTTGACTTTGTAATGATTCATGTAGGAATGCATACAAAGTGTTGGAAATATTTCGTTTTGAAAAGAGTTTGAACTTTGACAAAAAGTGTGTGGTGTGAAAAGGATTTGTTTGAGCTAGCAACTAAAAGGATTGTGTTGTTTCACGTTCCTTTAGAATAGTGCTATCCATACCATTAGTTGGTAGGTAACCACCGTTGGATGTGGCGGGACACTTTCGAAGGACATCGGATGGTCATAGAAGGCAACTTGTAGGAAGTATCTAAGCACATTCGAAAGGATATCATCATTTTATGGCGACAATGGGGTAGATCTCATGTATTAAGTGAAAAGCGACATCATTGGGTCTATGATCTTTGTATCGAAGGGTCTATGATGACTTGTTTACAGAGAGCAGCGGTGCTAGAATACCTCTCGTTCGAGGACTTGACCATTTAATTGTAAAGACGAGAGAGAATTACCCTAAGGGTGCATGTGTGAAAAGAGTGTGTGTTGATTCGGTATTGTATCTTGAAATTGTGAGGTGAGCTATGTCCGGTTTTATCACTATACTTCAAATTACTAGGTT
>CM038793.1:113731758-114127977 GCA_021764765.1 Vicia sativa
TCTTGAGCTTCTCATTCTCAAGGTTAGTCTCAAGGAATTTGCTTTCCAAGACTTCTTTCTCAAACCTTATCTTGGTCAAGGCTTCTTGGTATTCTCCCAAAGCTTCAACGGGAAAATTTTTCGATTTGGAAGCGACTGAGAACATGGGATCCTCATAAGCGTAAGGCATTGAAATTCCTTCGCTCTTTTCTTTATCCAAGTGTAGGTTTCCATGGCTACACAATTCTTTGCCTTACCTTTTCCTTTCTTTCGGATGTGATGCCAAGCTTTAATCATCCTAGCCTTCAATCCTTGGGAATCCTCTCCTTCATGATAGAAGTAGCTTTCTACTGTAAAACCGGGAGGTTTACCAGAATTTGCGTATCCGAGTGACGTTTTCTAGGAATGGGTTGTATTTGATTCCCCTTTCGCACCAATGAGAGTGCGTTGGCAAATTCTCCACGACTCTCAATGATTTCCATCTCATTATTTGCCAAAGTATACCAATGGATATAAATCGTTTGTAAGAGACATGAGTCTTACGGACCAATGCCACTCGTCTTTGTTTTCGTGGAAGATAGGAGATTTAGGCGGTGTGAGACAATCCATTTGAAAAGCAGGTACACAACACACGATAGTTCCGTCTCCTTGATTCCTATGATGAATAGAGGCGTACGTGTCACCAAGCGAGTGGGAGCAGATTTCCAATCGAGAAAGATCCTTATGGCGTTGATATCAACGAAATTTGGGACGTTGAAACAACACCAATCCATAGAGGTAAAGCTAAAATAGCTTCAAAGGCTACCATACTACCGACGGAGAACTTGAGAGCCTTCTCCATTAGGAACTTTGAAGTTAGTCCTAAGAGTTTTCCTCTGGTAGTTAGGTTTTGTCTATCTCGATTTCTTTAAGTGAGTCATTGTTGCAATGACTTGTGACTTAGGAATGGCTTCCAAACCATTGAAAGGCACTTTGTCGATCTTGAGATTCCTAGGATATCGCATACTCTTCCAAAGTAGGCATCAGCGATAATAAGGAAAGTGAAGCATGATAGGCGGATCGTAGAATTGAACAAAGTTTTGAGAAGTCCTTCATCAGCGTTGCGTTCGGAAGAGTTAAAAGAGTTCCATAGCGTTTTACGAAATCAGAGGATCTTCTACCAAGGATGCTAACTCTTTCAACTTTCCTCGTCGGGAATCCTAAAGCTGTATCTTTTGTGAATCTTCCTCGGCGTCCATCACTCTAACCTAAAATATTTTACAAAGAAAAATCTCTAAATTCTTTGGAAATGGGAAGAAAATGAAATTTTTTTGTTTTGAATGAATGAATGCATGAATGCAGCAAACATGGTTAGTAGTTATACACACGGTCAAGCGTTGAAGTCACGAGCATGAAGCCAACGATAAGAATCAACGGGTTAAGTTCTAAGGGCTTATTCATACGTGAATCGGGTTCTCACGATACTACGGCTCAACACTCCCTTCAAAACATTATTGGATTTGTTGAATACTCGATGGTCCAATAATATTTTCAAGAAAACTACTGATCGTAGTATCGCATGACAATTATTCTAGGCTTACACCGAATAATCTCACTACATCCTAATGGCGGGATGGTTTATGTGTTCTCTGATCCACTCGACTTCTTAAGTTCTCCGAAAATACACGTCTTCGCAATTACTTGCTAAACACAATACCCTCAAGACAACCTCCACTGGGAAATATTAACTTGAAAGCATTGAGCGCTCACGTATTAATACCTCCACCTAGATCTTAAAATGTTTCTTAAATCCGGGTTAGGATTTCTTTCCATCAAGTAAAATCGCGAAACACACAATAAAGAAAATATATGCAAAATATGAAAAGCTTATCCCTTTCTTTTCTTTTGAAAACAAAAAAACTTGGTGCTCTCGGGCAAAGTAGCGTTTTCTTTTTGAAAATCAAAGTTTCAACGTACTCCCAGGTCGCCATTTTCTGTTCGCGTTAAAGGTGGCGCTGAGGATCGACGTGAGTTCGGATTTTTGCAGCGATTTAAATCTTTTGATTTGTTTATAAAGATGCCGAGCATCAAGCTTTATTATTTTCAACACAAGAAAGATGATTTAATGATTATGAAAAGGGAAAGTGAAATACCCTCAATTGATATTGGTATGCGTAACGACTAGCGCAAACTAGACATAACGCATTGGGAGATTACGAGTAAGGGGATTGTTATATAAAGGGAATAGATGGAGCACCCTAAATATATGTAGTTATCTACCTTTATATATGAATATGTTTGATATGTTTGTGTGTTTTAATTGCTATTTCTATGATTGGGAAAGTTTCTCCTTTGGGATTTTAAAGCGATGATTATGTGGGATTCTAGGTTTTGTTATTATTGTGCTCGCAAAGATCGTGGATCTTACGCATACATATCCTAGTGGGAATCGAGCATTTGTAGCTCGGATCTACAAGGTTCTATGGTTTGTTTGGTGCGAGGGAGAAAGAAATTTGCTCGGCAAGGATGAGACCTTGTGCCTACGTATTCTCAAAAGGATGTTGAGAAAGTCAGAGCAATCGTAGTTCCCACTTATGCTAGTGGAAAGCAACGGGATGTTAGTAAGAGACAGACAAATGTCATCTTAATGAAAAATGTATCTAATCTATTTCATCACATACATTTTGAAAAGTTTGACTGATTAAAATCTTTATCGTAAGGGTGTTTTGCTTGAGTGTACAAGCGTTACCACTTACATGTTTAAGAAAGATGAAAAAGATGATTTAAATCTTTTAACTGTAAGTATTGGGTGTTTTACTTGAGTGTACAAGCGTTACCACTTACAATTAAGAGATGTTTTTGTTTGAAAATAGTTTGAAAAGAGTTTGAAAAGTTTTGAAAAGTTTTGATTGTATGTGATGTAATGGATGAGATACTTCTTCCATAGAGATGATAGATGTCTAAATCTCAAGGAGAAATTGATTGGATTAAAGGGATGCTTTTAAGAAGCCCATGGGTCCTTGTATTGTTAGCCCAAGGAGGCATTCGAGGGTCATCGAGGGTCCTTGTATGAAGCTCAAGAGGAAGCTATAGGGTATGGTGGCTTTGGCTTGAAAGGGATTTCACGAGAAATCATCCTTTTGAATAAGAGCAATTTCACCGAAATTTTACTCATTGGGAATTTGAAAGTGATTTCACCGGGAAACCATCCTTTCAGGGTTCTATCTTAGCGGGTGATTCTTTGTATTGGAAGCCCAATAGGAGGCTGTTAAGAGATTTCCTATCTCTTTCATTGTATGATGCCCAAGAAGGCTAAACTCAATGAGGAGTTCTTTTGAGCGAAGCCCAAGAGGAGGTGACTCAGCAGTGTTGTCTTATATGAAGCCTAGCGGAGGCTAACTCTGGGGAGAGTTTCTTTGTACAAAGCCCAAGAAAGCTAAACTCTGTTGGAGATAAAATATCTTGTATGAAGCCCAGCGGAGGCTAAACTCAACTGGGATGAGTTATCTTGTATGAAGCCAAGCGGAGGCTATCTTGTGGGAACCTATTGATTAGTCTAATTGTTATATTATAACTAGGCAGTTGTATAAACAGTGTGTGTGTGTGATATGTATTCACGAGGAGTTTATGAAGGAAATATAAACAATGCATGATGTTTATTGGTTTATGAAATATAAACAAGTGTCGTGAAATGAGCGTTTAAAAGCAGCGCAACTTGATTATTCACAAGTTTGTACGTACAAGGAAATGAATATGTACAGACGAGTTTTTATGTACAAAGAAAGATGGATGTACATAGGAGGTTGGGACTTACACCATAAGGGGCCCATTGATTTGAAAGTAGTTTCACGGGAATAATGCTCCTTTCAATACCAATGGTATTCGATGTAAAATGTCGGATGAAACGAAATGATTGATTGAAGTTTTATCGTAAAAGTATCTGTATTATGTACAGATAAAAGTTTGATATGTACAAGGAAAAGATTGTGTATGTACATAAAGAATGTTTGGTTTGTGTATACACAAGTGAAGTGAAAACAAACGATCGAAGTTTATCATAGTATAAAAGAAGTATCATATTATATACGATGAAAATTTGTATGTGTTTTGAAAGTTTTTTATATGTACAAAGAAATATTATGTACATAAAAGAATGTTATGGGACTTACACGTGATGGAGGCCCATTGGTCAAAAAATTTATTTCGAAGAAACCTTCCTTTAGAACCAATGGATTCGATAAACAAGCGAATGAAAACGAAAGAAATTTGTTTATGTTTGAATATTAACAATGATGATTTGAGTATGTACAAGTAAAATTAAATATGTACATAAAGTTGGGACTTACACCATAAGGGTGGCCGTGATCGATCGAGAAATTCGAGAGAAGGAAATCGATTTATCGTTTTAAATCGGATTGATCATGGTAAAAGATGCAAGTTTGATGAAATGTTTTGAAAAATGATTTGAAAATGTTTTTGAAAATGTTTTGAAATGTGAGGTTCATTTATGAAAAGTTTTGAAAAAAATCAGAAGTCGAAAACTTGAAAAATTCACCTTAAAAGGAGGTTTGAAAAGTGTTCGGAACGTCGTTTTTGGCTCGATTAAAATTTAATCAGATGAAAGTTTTTTTCTGAAAATTTTTGCAATATCACAAAATAGACACATTTATTGACAAGTGTTTAAAAAATCATCTCAAAATGAGAAGTTTTGATTGGTCAAAAAAATGTTGAAAGTTTGATAAAAACATGAAAAAAATGGAAGTTTTGTAAAAAAGAATGGTCTTGGTGGGTTTTGAACCCATGACCATTGAGTGGGACGCGTGGCAAGAAGACTTAAGACCAAGCCAGGAACCACTGAGCCAAATGCGCTGAAGTGTTAGTGGACTCACACACGTGTTAACATAAGATTGGAAATTTTAAATATTTGAAAAATGAAGAACAGATGAAGAGCATACATGACACAGGTTCGTGTTTTGATTTTGTTTGCCAAATCAACCTAAAATCTTTGTTTCTCCATGAAATTCAATGATGTAAACATCAAAGTTGATCGATTTTGCACCACGAACATGAATATGGTTGTTAATTTCATTTATATTCAGTCTAGAACGATTTAGGTTTCGAAGAACATGATGAATCCTAAACTGAAAATCTTAAATTAAATCATGTGTAGTTGATGATTGTTTGATTTTATTGAGGGTTATCAATCGTTATGAGTGCGAGAAAACAATTGGCCAAGAGTTTTGTCAAAAGAATCAAGGAATCATGATAACCAAGTTCGTGTTCATACGGAAAAATGAGAATCGAATTCGGGCAAGCGTGTTTCAGTTGTTGTTTCTTGATTGTGTGAGCTCCAACGGCATGTAAGGAAGCTATGTGAGTGGTCTGCATCATGGATTCATCTGGATCATCTGTTCAAGTCGACCTGCACAGTTCAAAAATGGCAACTGGATTTGAGTAAATCGTGTTCTGATGATTGTTCTTGTTTTGGCTCACTCATATGATGTTCATGGAAGGTGTTAGGATGCTCACAACACAATTAATCCAGCAAACTTGATTGAATCCTATGGCAGTTTTGCAAGTTTTGAAAATATGAAAATGAAAACTGATTTTAAGCTTAGTTCAATTTGATTTTAAGCTTGTAACAAGTTTGATAGTGATTATGCAACATGTATGACACCAAATTTCATCATGGTTTTAGCTCAAATTCAAAATGCTATGTTTTCTCAATTTGCACTATATTACTTGATTTTCAAGAAAGTGAAAGAAAGCATGAATTTGTATTGTTTTTGGTGTTGATTTAGGCTTGAAATGTGACCCTTTTATAGGCAAGAGGTTCTGAAAATGTTAGGCAAGAAGGACAAGCCATTTGGTGATTCATGGATTGCTTAAGGGGCAAGAATGGTATTTCAAAAGCAAAAGGAACCTTCCTTTTTTTACCATGTGCTATATTTTTACATTTTGATCCAATCCTTTCAATTATCACTCTAGGCTGATATTTATCAGTTCATCCATCCACTTGGCAAGGTTAGAAAGCTTCTAGATGAAGAAACACAAAAATGACCTATAATTTGATGTTTTGAACTTTGAAAATCAAGTTTCATGGAGCCTTATGTTTCAATTTCAAAAGTTTAGCTAGACTCCATGGATTTGAGAGTTCTTGGACATTTTGGAAAGATCTTTCCACAAGCTACAACTTTCATGTTTTGAGTTTTTTCAAATTGAAATTGGAACTTGGTGAAAAAATGGCTTGAAGTTTGGAAAAAGTAAGAAATTTCAACACTTAGAAAAATTTCTAAGTATAAAAACTTTTGACTTTTTGTTGACTTTTCAAATTCTTTGACTTTTTATGATCCTGATGGATCATTTGAAGTATTTTGATGTTGGAAAAAGTTTTGTTTTGAAAAATTTGACCAAAAGTCAAAGTTTGACTTTTCTGTGCAGATGAAATTTCATCAGATGTTTCTGAAAACGACTGATGAATTCTGTGAACCTCTGTGATGTTTTGAATCCAGAAATTAGGTCAAGATGTTGTATCTAAGATATAATGACCAATCTCTATCCAAAAAAGTTATTTCTTGTTCAAAAAGTCAGAGAATTCTCATGCCCGATCAAAACCCTAATTGGTCGATCCTCGATTGATCTGTGAGAAAATTTGATATCTGAGGATTGAAGGTTGATGATTTGATCAAGATAGATCAAATAAGATGAGAAAATCTCAAACCCTAATTGGTTAGCTCTTGAATCAGATGAAAATCTGATGAAACCCTAATTTTGACCTGTGAATGCTACACCCGATTAATGTTGTTTGAACTGTTAGTTGTGCAATGATGCAAATGTAAGGTGGTATATTAGGTCAAAATTTGGGGTATGACAGATGCCCCTATTTAAGTTTCTTTAACCTGAGAGATGAAGATGAATATCTTCGTTTTGATAGGTGTAGAGAGACTTAAATATCAGAATACGCAAAATTTGGACCTAAGATACCAAAAGATGCGGATGATGCAAAATGATCGCAAAAAGTTTTACCCTAAAGGATATCAAAGAAATGACACAGTGAAGGGAAATTTGTGAATACGTCCCTGCTAGGGAAAGAATGATTCACAGAATATGTGAACATTTGTTTCGTTTTGGGAAACAAAGAGATTACCTTCTGTCAGCCTTGTGACAATGTTTAAGGTAAGTGAAGATGATATTACCAATTATCAGCCCTGTGATAGTTTATGGTAATGAGTTTTGAAGATATTACCAATTATCAGCGAAGTGATAACTATAACAAGGTAAATCTTGAGAAATGAGTTGTTGCGTATTCAGCTTTGTGAATAACAGACAGTGTTCTATCCAGGAATGAACTGGAAAGAAAGAAGTTAATCAAAACATTGTTCCCAACGAGGGATAATCTCAGCTGGCGAATGTGATAGAGAGAAGAAAATGTATTTCTCTGCTTGGGGACTTTGCCGGGGAAAAAGGAAGACATATCTTTTCTGTTTGGGAATACTCCGTTGGGGAAAAAAGAAAAAAGTATCTTTTCTGTTTGGAGATATTCTACTGGGAACAGACTCGTACTCGTATGAGTAAGTATGATTTATACCAGTGATTTGGAAGCAAACATTTTGAGAGATGCAAAAAATGCAATGAATGATGCTATTATGTATGAATGTCATGAATTTTATATGCATGCTAACAATACTTGACAAAGACACTAAAGAGATATTTGGGAAAAGGACCGCGTCACAGTTCGAACAAATACTTGGTGAAAATTGCAGCAATGGTGCAGATATTCACTAATGAAGAATTTGAGTTGCATGTTTTAAACTTTCCGAGAAAGGTATTTCATTGGCAACATGGTCGGGGATTCTTTTTGGATAAGAATACCGTCCTTTGATGATTTCTGCTGAGGAGAAGACTGCTGTAGCAGTTATGTTATCCTTCGGAGATCAAAACACTCATGGAGAAACTGTTGAAGTTATTTCCGTGTTCATAGTTTCAAAGGAGAATTTTGCTTTTGTTTCAAAATTTTGAAGTAAAAATTCATTTAAAACATTTTAGTTTCAAAAAGTGATTTTTACAATAAAAACGTTATTTTGCAAAACAGAATAAAATAGGGATTGCAAAATAAAGGCACAAGGCTCAAATTTATTGATAGAATGGTAATCAGCCAAAGGCGTGATTCCATGGACTATTTACAAAAGTTGGAAATGATAATTTATTAGAAAAGGCTACATTGAAAGCAAATAACCGCTACCATCCTAACAACTTTGAATTCCAATGCTTGTTGCTTGGAAGAATTGATTGAAGATCCGTTGATGGAAGATTCTTCATGTGGACAACATTCAAAATAGCTATTACTTTGTCATTTTGTATCCTTGTTTTGCCTAGATCGCCTTTTCGGTTTTCGATCTATCGGGATAATTCATTTATTGTCTCTAATTTTTGCACGGATCGCCTTTTCGGGTTTCAATCCACCGACGCTCTTTTTGCCTAAGCCGCCCTTTTCGGGTTTTCGACTTACCGATTCTTTTGTTTTTAGACAAAGTATTTTTTTGCGTCGGCATTCACGAGGATACGGGAGTTCATCGTCGTCCATGGTTGTGAGAGTCATAGCATCGCAGAAGCTTCTCTTGACTATGTATGGGCCTTCGTAATTAGGAGTCCATTTGCCCTAGAATCTTTTGAAAAGACAGATCTTTTTAAGCAGTCGCCTTCTTGGAATTCACGAGTCGGACCTTTTTGTCGAAAGCTTTCTTCATTCTTCTTTGATAGAGTTGTCCGTGACACGAGGCGGTCGCGCTTTTCTTCAATTAAGTTCGGTTGGTCGTACCTACTTTGACACCATTCGGCCTCGGATAACTTAGTTTCCATGAGAACTCTCATTGTGGGATCTCAACTTCTACGGGAACCTTGTTCCATGCCGTATACTAGAGAAAAGGTTGCCCTGTTGAAGTGCGTCTTGAGTCGATACCCATGCGAGAAAATGGCGGCATTTCGTGCCGGTCTTTGTAAGTGATGACCATTTTACGGGCGATCTTTTGATGTTCTTGTTGGCAGCTTCAACAGCGCCGTTCATCTTTGGCCGGTAAGGAGATGAGTTATGATGCTCAATCTTGAATTCCTCACACAGTTCTTTCATCATTTTGTTGTTCAAGTTAGATCCATTGTCTGTAATGATCTTGCTCGGAACTCCATATCGGCAAATGAGGTTGTTCTTGATGAACCTCACAACCACTTGTCTTGTGGCGTTGGCGTGATCTTGCTTGACCCATTTGGTGAAGTAATCAATAGCCACTAGAATGAAGCGATGTCCGTTGGACGCTTTTGGTTCAATCATTCCAATCATGTCAATGCCACACATGGAGAACGGCCACGGAGAGGAGAGAACGTTGAGTAGAGTCGGAGGCACATGGATCTTATCTGCGTAGATCGGCACTTGTGACATCTTTTAACGTGTTTGCGCAATCAGATTCCATTGTTATCCATAGTATCCTCTTAAGATCTTTACGGATATTGCATGCCCATTTGAATGGGTTCCAAAGGACCCTTCATGCACTTCATGGATGATTGTATGCTTCACATCGATGCATCGAGCGAACCATGTCGAAGTTTCTTTTGTATAGAACATCTTCATTGAGGAAGAAATTCCTGGAAAGCCTCCTTAGAGTTTTCTTATCCTTGTACGATGCCCCGAGTGGGTACTCTCGTGTTTGAAGGAAACGTTTGATGTCGTGAAACCACGGCTTATCGTCGAAGCTTACATTGCAAACATATATGCGGTCTTTCAAGGCGTCGATCACGAATTCTAGGCATATCATTCCAATCATTGACTTTGAACATGGAAGATAGAGTAGCCAAGGCGTCTGCCATCCGATTTTGCTCTCGAGGGATATGATGCAGTTCTACTTTGTTGAAGAAAGTCAACAACCGTCTTGCATAACCTCTGTAAGGAATTAGACCAAGATGATGAGTTTCATACTTGTATTTAATTTGATTGATCACAAGGGCTGAATCCCCATATATATCAAGGATCTTGATCCTCAAGTCGATGGCTTCTTCGATACCCATGATGCATGCTTCATATTCTGCTATGTTGTTGGTGCAATCAAATAGCAATCTAGCGGAAAACGGGATATGAGAACCCTCGGGAGTGATGAGGACTGCCCCAATTCCATTGCCAAAAACATTTACGGCTCCATCGAAGACTAGGCCCCATCTGGATTCTGGATCTGGTCCTTCTTCGTGTAGTGGTTCGTCACAATCTTTCATCTTCAAGTACATAACATCCTCGTCTGGGAAATCAAACTTGAGAGATTGGTATTCGTTGAGTGGTAGATAAGCCAAGTGATCGGCGAGAATGCTTCCTTTAACGCTACGGGCGCGGTCTTGGATGTTATATTCAGATAATAGCATTTTCCATCGAGCGATTCTCCCGGTTAAGGCAGGCTTTTCAAAAATGTACTTGATTGGATTCATTTTGGAAATTAACCAAGTCGTGTGATTGATCATGTATTGGCGAAGACGTTTTGAAGCCCATACCAAAGCACAACATGTTTTCTCGAGCATGGAGTAACGAGTTTCACGGTCGTGAACTTCTTACTCGGTAGTAGATGGCATGCTCCTTCTTACGGTTTCGTCTTGTTGTCTAAGTCGCAGCCATGGACTCTTCTAGTGCGTGGGTATATGATCAATGGTCTTCCTTCCTTTGGAGGGATCGGTATTGGTGGTTTTGCGGTATTCTTTGATCTTGTCGAATGCTTTTGGCAATCATCCACACAACCTTTTGATCTTTGCGTAGAAGTTTGAATATTAGCCCGCAGGTAGCAGTCATCTGAGAGATGAATCTGGAGATATAGTTTAATCGTCCAAGAAATCCTCTTACTTGCTTTTCCGTACGTGGCGTAGGCATTTCCTGAATAGCCTTGACTTTGTCGGGGTCAACTTCAATTCCTCTTTGACTGACGATGAAACCTAGGAGTTTTCCTGATCTTACCCCAAAGGTGCATTTGTTAGGATTCAGGCGGAGCTGAAACTTCCTTAGTCGTTGAAACAACTTTAAGAGATAGTCTATATGTTCCTCTTCAGTGTCGGACTTTGCTATCATGTCGTCCACGTAGACCTCGATCTCTTTGTGCATCATATCATGAAAGAGAGTAGTCATTGCCCTCTGGTAAGTTGCGCCTGCATTCTTTAATCCAAATGGCATTACCTTGTAGCAAAAAGTGCCCCATGGCGTGATGAAAGATGTCTTCTCCATGTCTTCGGGAGCCATTCTGATCTGATTATAACCAGAGAACCGTCCATGAAGGAAAAGGCGTTGAATTTGGCGATACTATCCACTAGCATGTCGATATTCGGAAGTGGGAAATCGTCTTTTGGACTAGCTTTGTTCGGATCCGTAGTCAACACACATTCGACCTTTCCATCTTTCATGGATCAGTACTATGTTGGCTAGCCATTGAGGATACTCGAAGTGACAAGGAAACCAGGTCGGTGTTTTAAACTTCCTTTTAATTTTCTCACCATTTCGGGATGAACTCTCCTCGATTTTGCTTAGCGGCGGACATTCTTGTCTTAACGGCAAGTGATGCTCCACGATCTTTGGTATCCAAACCGGCATGTCTGGTAAGACCAAGCAAACACATCAACGTATTCTTTGAGAAGACTTATCGGTTTGCCTTTGACACTCTTTGTTGAGTGAAGCTCAATATTGACTTCTTTTGTATCTTCCTCGGAACCCAAGTTAATTGCTTCTAGAGGTTCTTTGTGAGGTGAATGATCCTTTCCTCGTGCTTTAGCGATCTAGAAATTTCATCAGGATCTCTTCTTCAACTTGTTCTTGGTAATTCACGGGAATTTCAAAGTTGAGAAAGAGCGTAGATTCTTGCTTTCAATGGATTTGTCCATTTGTTTAATCTGCATTTTGATTTATGTTTGATTAAAAAAGTTTTTATCATCATTTTTTTTTAAAGTTAATGTGAAAGTGTCATGATTAATTTTTTATTATGATTTTTTTTTTTTAAGATTTTTTTTTTATTATGTTTTTAGGATTATCATTTCGGAAAAGGTAAAAATGAAAATAAACACAGTGTGGAAACAAAACAACGCATTTTATTTATGTTTCACAATATGAGCAGGGCCTAAAATACAAACTCATTTGTCTTGGGCAAGACAAAGAGAAATTATTTAAAAGCTAAACCCTATAAAACATCTCTTCGCTTTGGGCGAGCGAGTTCAAAACAAAAGCAAAGATAAACTACTTAGAGCTATGAACATTAGTCCTAACTTCAGCGGGTTTCTAATAGTGACGAACTCCTTGGAAGTCGAGGTACTCGGGTAATTTTCCGCTTGGTTTAACCCTCGAGTAAACTTTGATTCTTTGGGCGGGCTTTGAAGACTACGGGCGATGGCCTTTGCCTTTGGTCTTGCTAAAGCGATCTTCTTGATTCTGATCGGAAAGTATGAGAGATAGCCTTTGTACTTCTGTTGATCTTTGTGTTGAATCTGGGATATTCCTTCCGGTCTTGAATGAAGAGACTCGTTGTCGTGACACTTTCCGCATCGTATCTGAATCATACTCTTGATCTTGATGATCATGTTGATGTAGTGGTAACGAGGATCGGCTTGGTGAAATCCACAGGCGTGTTGAAGCGAGATCTTCATTTGGGACCTCGATCATTGATTAGTTTGAGAAGGCAGTATTCCTCTTCGATTGACTAGGGTAGTCAAAGTCATCACCCCATCCGTGGGTTGGATATCTTCGATCCGGATTTTTGAGCTTTACGGAGTATTTCACCATGTAGTCGTATTTGCCACTTGGTTCTCCCAAGGTATCCCAAATTCGGAGGGTGGTGGATTTTCATGTTCTTTGCGAGGACATGTCTTTGAATTGATCGATCGGTGCATATGATTCCTCTTGAGACACATACTCGGGCTATTCAAATAAGTGCTCCACTCTTGATTCGGATGGATCATCTTCATCCTCTTCAATGGTTACAACATTAACCTCTTGCGGAGCAGGGTTTAAGAAACCTCCACTATGAAATACTTCCTTGATCGGGAAAGTGTTTCATCTTTACATTTTCTTTGGAGGATACGGTGTGAACCCGAGTCAGCTTCGTTTCATTCTTGGCGGGTTTGATAACTTGTCCCCATCCTCGAGTATTGCCATCTTTCACCATTTGTGCCGCTTCTTTATATGAAGAGATAGATGATCTGTTTTAATAGATTCATCTTCTAACGGATTTTACGGTAGCTTCAATGTCATTGGCGTTGATGAAGGAAAAAGCGGACGATAACACAAGTAAAGCTTGTTCACCGATGGTCACCAACTTTCCATTCTTGTGAATTTTAATTTCGATGGAGAATAGAATTCTTGCATCGTGGATCAAGGTCTTCCTAGCAAGCAACTATCTGCGGTACGTCCATGACTTGGAGCGTAATTTTGAAAGTGTGAGGCCAATTGTCATTGGGAGATCAACTTCCCAATAGCGACTTTCTCGATCCATCGAGCTCTTACTATGATGTCGTTGAACTTCATTGGCGTTTCTTTGTAAGCTAAGCGAGCGGCGTCGTTTTGGCATTACGTTTAAAGGCGAACTGTATCCACCAATACATTGGATAGGGAATCGTGGCAAATCATCGAGATGTGCAAGGCCAAGTTGTGATCTTTCCTTCTTAGGAAGTTCTTCGTCACTAAAACTCGATTATTGCGGTGTTATGTTGGAGCGATCCTCAAATTGGTGCAGTAGTCACATCGTGATCCACATAAGCTGGTCTAGTACTCTCATCAAAGCTTCTCGGTGAGCTTGAGTTAAGGAGTAAAGGCAGTATTGAAATTTTGAAGGAGTGCATGAATTGGTCTACGACTCGATATTCGCTCTTCTTGATTAGTTTCAGTATCTCGTCAAAGTCTGAGTTGATGTTGGTTCCATCAGTAGAACCAATGTTTGTACCTGGGTTAACAATGGGAATCGTTGCAGGATTCTCAGAAGATATGCTAACTGGGTTTTTTTTAACAACAGGAATTGCAGGCGATCTTGGTGCTAATGGAGCGTGTACTCGTCCACTTCGCGTTACTCGTCCGATTTCTGTTATATTGACATTAACTGGAAGTGTAGGCATGGGTTTCTCCTTCCCATCCTCTATCAAGGTTGCATTGTACTAGTAAGGAATTGCTCTGGTAGAACTGTACAGAACAGGACCAGGTGGGCAAATCACCAAAGGAGATGTTGGAATGGTGGAACCACTGTACGTGATCTCCACATGCTCGGGTATGTTGAAACAAGGGATCACAATGTTTACTTCGGGATTTTCCGAGTTGATATCTGAGACTAAAAGCTCATGCGGAAAATGCCCTATTGTATTTACGTCATGGTCGTCTCTATTTCTGTAAATTTGTAGGTCACCAATGTCTAACAAATGCTGGATATCTGCTCTTATGGTGGGACATCCATGGATATTCTTGGAGCAGATATAGCAAGTTGCATAATTGTGCTTAGTGAAGGTACTCATTTCTTTGTATGCTTCATGGAGATGCAGTTTCCTTTGACTAAGTTTACATACGTGACAAGGTACTGTCTGTATTCCTTAGAATTAGATTCGAGTGTCCACTATGGTGGGAAGTGGATTGGCATGCACATTCGGACTTGTGTTTACGAAGGAAAGAAGATTAGCCTTCACTAATCTCTACTTACGCCTTCATGCTATGCAATGCTCAAGGTCATGGCACGGTGCCCTTGGTGAAAAGGGCAAGATCGTCAACCTTGTACCACCATGGTAGTTTTCGGATCGGGGTGGTAACCTTGTCGTATTAGATTCCTTTCTATCGGTAGCAGTAAAGTTACGTATGCGTCATTGGAATTGGATCGAAGGTGACCGAGGCGTCGGTTTTGGTTGTGGCTAGCTGTTGTCGAGGTTGAGTTTGTTGATTTTGTTGAAATTGCGGAGCAATTCCTGGAGTTGTGTTGACAGAGGGTGCTATCAGCTACCTGTCGTTGTTGGATGACATTCTTACGTGGTTTCCCTCGGGATACCATTCCTACGTCATGTCCTTTTTTCCTTGGGAAACTGGTTTTAACTTTCTTGGTATTACTAGAAGATCCTACTTCCTTGGTTAGACGTCCTGTCCGAACCCCTTCTTCTAGTCGCATTCCCATGCTTACCATTTCGTTGAAATCTCCGGGAGCACTAGCGATCATTCGCTCATAGAAGAATGAGTTTAGAGTATTCAAGAACACCTTAGTCATCTCTTTCTCTTCCAAGGGCGGGTTGACTTGGGCAGCAATTTCCCTCCATCGTTGCGCATATTCCTTGAATGTCTCTCTTTCCTTTTGAGACATGGGCGGAGTTGATCCTATCGAGCCATATCAAGTTGAATTTGTATTCTTTGGATAAAGGCTTTACCTAGGTCGTTGAATGTTTGGATACTCGTCTTTGTCTAAACCCATATACCACTTGATGCGGCACGGTGAGACTATCACGGAAGTAATGGATCAACGTGATGATCCTCATTGTCGTAGACATTTTCCGGCATACATCGTGAGATGACTTTGCGGACGGAGTTTCCTTTGTACTTTTCAAAGTCGGGGACTTTGAATTTTGCGAGTATTTTTCGCGAGGAACTAAGCAGGATCACAGGCGTTTTTCAAACAATTCTTTCCCTCGAATCGTTTTATCTCAAGGCATTTTGAGGAGTTGTTCTGGAGATTCTCCATTGAACCACAGTGTTAGTGCTATTTCTGGAGTGTGATGAACTTCTTATGCGGCGTGCACTACGGAAGTTGAGTTCAACATGATCGGTTGAGAAACCGACATTATTACTTGGAAAAGTTATTCCACGTTGTGGAGTGAGCGTAGCGTTTTGCAAAGTAGGTATTTCAAGCGAGGTTGTTTGAGAAGTCGGTTGGCGAACTCCAATGCCGAAGTTAAAGGCATTCCCATGGATAGCCCTACGGCATCTTGAAAGGTGAACTCTTGCTGGCTGAGTAGTAGTATCCTCTGAAGTTCTTTGCTTGGTTTTGACTCGATCTTGCTTGTTGTAGCAGAGTTGACCAAAGATGTGAGTCTCTCCACTTCTTCTTGTAGTGTAGTTACCGTACTACGGAGTTCAACGTTTTCTTGCTCAAAATTCTCCATTACTTTTCTTCTTTTTGATCTGGTATCGTATGTTCGAGTAGGCTACGGACACAGTCGAGAAACTCTAAGACGCGACAGCTTGACAATTTTTTTTCTATCTGGAAAAATGATAGTTCAAAACTGTGAATGATTAGACTCTAGATGATAGACTTAAATGCAAAGTATGATGCATGAATATGATTGTAAAGAAAAGAAATTTCCAAAGAATTTACGCTAAACGAGATATTTCTGGAAAATATTTGGATGGAAAAACACAAATTTTATTGATTAATGAAGGAAGATTACAATAATTGTTTTTTTTTTTGGAGCATTGCTCACACAAATGATAAAATAAATGATCAAATTACAAACTAAATTAAACTAATTAAGCGTCGTCGGATGGCGATCAAAACTTGATGCGACTTGACGAGTTTCCTTCCATAGTGAGCTTTTAGTTTGGCTTTCTCGGCTTTTAGCTTGCTAATGACTCTCTTCCATTCGTTGGGAGCGGGCTTGGTTGTCATTTCCTCGAGCTTTCTTTTCCTTTCCTTGACGTATTTACGGATGGCGTTATCCTTACGGCAAATCTTCTCATCTTTCTCCATGAGCCATTCATCACGGAAGTAGGCGTCTTTTCATGATCTTTGACTTGCTTCTTGAGCTTCTCATTCTCAAGGTTAGTCTTAAGGAATTTTCTTTCAAGGCTTCTTTCTCAAACCTTATCTTGGTCAAGGCTTCTTGGTATTCTCCCACACTTCAGCGGGAAAATTTGTCGATTTGGGCGATTGAGAACATGGGATCCTCATAAGCGTAAGGCATTGAATTCCTTCGCTCTTTTCTTTATCCAAGAAGTGTAGGTTTCCATGGCTACACAATTCTTTGCCTTACCTTTTCCTTTCTTTCGGATGTGATGCCAAGCTTTAATCATCCTAGCCTTCAATCCTTGGAATCCTCTCCTTCATGATAGAAGTAGCTTTCTCTTGTAAAGGAGGTTTACGAATTTGTATCCGAGTGACGTTTTGCTAGGAATGGGTTGTATTTGATTCCCCTTTCGCACCAATGAGAGTGCGTTGGCAAATTCTCCACACTCTCAATGATTTCCATCTCATTATTTGCCAAAGTATACCAATGGATATAAATCGTTTGTAAGAGACATGAGTCTTACGGACCAATGCCACTCGTCTTTGTTTCGCGGAAGATAGGAGATTTAGGCGGTGTGAGACAATCCATTTGAAAAGCAGAGGTACACAACACACGATAGTTCCGTCTCCTTGCGATTCCTATGATGAATAGAGGCGTCGTGTCACCAAGCGAGTGGGAGCAGGATTTCCAATCGGAAAGATCCTTATGGCGTTGATATCAGCGAAATTTGGGACGTTGAAACAACACCAATCCATAGAGGAGTAAAGCTAAAATAGCTTCAAAGGCTACCATACTACCAGCTTCAGAGAACTTGAGAGCCTTCTCCATTAGGAACTTTGAAGTCAGTCCTAAGAGTTTTCCTCTGGTAGTTAGGTTTTTGTCTATCTCAAATTTCTTTAAGTGAGTCATTGTTGCAATGACTTATGACTTGGGAATGGCTTCCAAACCATTGAAAGGCACCTTGTCTGATACTGAGATTCCTAGGATATGCGCATACTCTTCCAAAGTAGGCATCAACTGATAATCAGGGAAAGTGAAACAGCGATAGACTGGATCGTAGAATTGAACGAAAGTTTTGAGAAGTCCTTCATCAACGCTAGCGTTCAGAAGAGTTAAAAGAGTTCCATAGTGTTTTCTGAAATCCGAGGGATCTTCTACCAAGGATGCTAACTCTTTCAACTTTCCTCGTCGGAATCCTAAAGCTGTATCTTTTGGTGAATCTTCCTCTGACGTCCATCACTCTAACCTAAAATATTTTACAAAGAAAAATCTCTAAATTTTTTGGAAATGGGAAGAGAAAATGAAATTTTTTTTTGTTTTTGAATGAATGAATGCATGAATGCAGCAAACATGGTTAGTAGTTATACACACGGTCAAGCGTTCGAAGTCACGAGCATGAAGCCAACGATAAGAATCAACGGGGTTAAGTTCTAAGGGCTTATTCATACGTGAATCGGGTTCTCACGATAATCTGAGCTCAACACTCCCCTTCAAAACATTATTGGATTTGTTGAATACTCGATGGTCCAATAATATTTTCAAGAGAAACTACTTTGATCGTAGTATCGCATGACAATTATTCTAGGCTTACACCGAATAATCTACGCACATCCTAATGGCGGGATGGTTTATGTGTTCTATCCACTCGACTTCTTAAGTTCTCCGAAAATATAGCATCTTCGCAATTACTTGCTAAACACAATACCCTCAAGACAACCTCCATGCGGAAATATTAACCCGAAAGCATTGAGCGCTCACGTATTAATACCTCCACCTAGATCTTAAAATGTTTCTTAAATCCGGGTTAGGATTTCTTTCCATCAAGTAAAATCGAAACACACAATAAAGAAAACAAATATATGCAAAATATGAAAAGCTTATCCCTTTCTTTTCTTTTGAAAACAAAAAAACTTGGTGCTCTCGGAAATGCGTTTTCTTTTTGAAAAATCAAAGTTTCAGCGTACTCCCAGTCGCCATTTTCTGTTCGCGTTAAAGGTGGCGCTGAGGATCGACGTGAGTTCGGATCTTACATGCATAGCGATTTAAATCTTTTGATTTGTTTATAAAGATGCATGAGCATCAAGCTTTATTATTTTCAACACAAGAAAGATGATTTAATGATTATGAAAAGGGAAAGTGAAATACCCTCAATTGATATTGGTATGCGTAACGACTAGCGCAAACTAGACATAACGCATTGGGAGATTCGAGTAAGGGGATTGTTATATAAAGGGAATAGATGGAGCACCCTAAATATATGTAGTTATCTGACTTTATATATGAATATGTTTGATATGTTTGTGTGTTTTAATTGCTATTTCTATGATTGGGAAAGTTTCTCCTTTGGGATTTTAAGAACGAGATTATGTGGGATTCTAGGTTTTGTTATTATTGTGCTCGCAAAGATTTGTGGATCTTACGCATACATATCCCTAGTGGGAATCGAGCATTTGTAGCTCGGATCTACAAGGTTCTATGGTTTGTTTGGTGCGAGGAGAAAGAAATTTGCTCGGCAAGGATGAGACCTTGTGCCTACGTATTCTCAAAAGGATGTTGAGAAAGTCAGAGCAATCGTAGTTCCCACTTATGCTAGTGGAAAGCAACGGGATGTTAGTAAGAGACAGACAAATGTCATCTTAATGAAAAATGTATCTAATCTATTTCATCACATACATTTTGAAAAGTTTGACTGATTAAAATCTTTAATCGTAAGTTATAGGTGTTTTGCTCGAGTGTACAAGCGTTACCACTTACATGTTTAAGAAAGATGAAAAAGATGATTTAAATCTTTTAACTGTAAGTATTGGGTGTTTTACTTGAGTGTACAAGCGTTACCACTTACAATTAAGAGATGTTTTTGTTTGAAAATAGTTTGAAAAGAGTTTGAAAAGTTTTGAAAAAGTTTTCATTGTATGTGATGTAATGGATGCGATACTTCTTCCATAGAGATGATAGATGTCTAAATCTCAAGGAGAAATTGATTGGATTAAAGGGATGCTTTTAAGAAGCCCATGGGTCCTTGTATTGTTAGCCCAAGAGGAGGCATTTCGAGGGTCATCGAGGGTCATCGAGGGTCCTTGTATGAAGCTCAAGAGGAAGCTATAGGGTATGGCTGGCTTTGGCTTGAAAGGGATTTCACCGAGAAATCATCCTTTTCGAATAAGAGCAATTTCAAAATTTTACACATTGGGAATTTGAAATTGATTTCACGGAAACCATCCTTCGAGGTTCTATCTTAGCGGGTGATTCTTTGTATTGGAAGCCCAATAGGAGGCTGTTAAGAGATTTCCTATCTCTTTCATTGTATGATGCCCAAGAGAAGGCTAAACTCAATGAGGAGTTCTTTTGAGCGAAGCCCAAGAGGAGGTGACTCAGCAGGAGTGTTATCTTATATGAAGCCTAGCGGAGGCTAACTCGTGGGAGAGTTTCTTTGTACAAAGCCAAGAGAAAGCTAAACTCATTGGAGATAAAAATATCTTGTATGAAGCCCAGCGGAGGCTAAACTCAGCTGGGGATGAGTTATCTTGTATGAAGCCCAAGCGGAGGCTATACTGTGGGAACCTATTGATTAGTCTAATTGTTATGTTATAACTAGACAGTTGTATAAATAGGTGTGTGTGTGTGATATGTATTCACAGGAGTTTATGAAGGAAATATAAACAATGCATGATGTTTATTTACAGATTTATGAAATATAAACAAGTGTACGTGAAACGAGCGTTTAAAAGCAGCGCAACTTGATTATTCACAAGTTTGTACTGTACAAGGAAATGAATATGTACACGGACGAGTTTTTATGTACAAAGAAAGATGGATGTACATAGGAGGGTTGGGACTTACACCATAAGGGAGGCCCATTGATTTGAAAGTAGTTTCACAGGGAATAATGCTCCTTTCAATACCAATGGTATTTAGTGTAAAATGTACAGATGAAACGGAAATGATTGATTGAAATTTTATCTGTAAAAGGTATCTGTATTATTTACAGATAAAAAGTTTGATATGTACAAGGAAAAGATTGTGTATGTACATAAAGAATGTTTGGTTTGTGTATACACAAGTGAAGTGAAAACAAACGATCGAAGTTTGTCTGTACTTGAGTATAAAATGAAGTATCTGTATTATGTACAGATGAAAATTTGTATGTGTTTTGAAAGTTTTTTTTTGATATGTACAAAGAAATATTATGTACATAAAAGAATGTTATGGGACTTACACGTGATGGAGGCCCATTGGTCAAAAAGAAATTTCTCGAAGAAACCTTCCTTTAGAACCAATGGATTCGGTATATAAACAAACGAATGAAAACGAAAGAAATTTGTTTATGTTTGAATATTAACAATGATGATTTGAGTATGTACAAGTAAAATTAAATATGTACATAAAGGATTGGGACTTACACCATAAGGGTGGCCCATGATCGATCGAGAAATTCGAGAGAGGAAATCGTTTATCGTATTAAATCGGATTGATCATGGTAAAAGATGCAAGTTTGATGAAATGTTTTGAAAAATGATTTGAAAATGTTTTTGAAAATGTTTTTAAATGTGAGGTTCATTTATGAAAAGTTTTGAAAAAAATCGGAAGTCGAAAACTTGAAAAATTCACCTTAAAAGGAGGTTTGAAAAGTGTTCAGAACGTCGTTTTCGGCTCGATTAAAATTTAATCGATGAAAGTTTTTTTCTGAAAATTTTTGCACTATCACAAAATAGACACATTTATTGACAAGTGTTTAAAAAATCATCTCAAAATGAGAAGTTTTGATTGGTCAAAAAAATGTTGAAAGTTTGATAAAAACATGAAAAAATGGAAGTTTTGTAAAAAAGAATGGTCTTGGTGGGTTTTGAACCCATGACCATTGAGTGGGACGCGTGGCAAGAAGACTTAAGACCAAGCCAGGAACCACTGAGCCAAATGCGCTGAAGTGTTAGTGGACTCACACACGTGTTAACATAAGATTGGAAATTTTAAATATTTGAAAAATGAAGAACAAATGAAGATCGCGCGCAACCTGGGTTCGTGTTTTGATTTTCGCCAAGTCCAACCTAAAATCTTTGTTTCTCCATGAAATTCAATGATGTAAACATCAAAGTTGATCGATTTTGCACCAAGAACATGAATATGGTTGTTAATTTCATTTATATTCAGTCTATAACGATTTAGGTTTCGAAGAACATGATGAACCCTAAACTGAAAATCTTAAATTAAATCATGTGTAGTTGATGATTGTTTGATTTTATTGAGGGTTATCAATCGTTATGAGTGCAGAAAACAATTGGCCAAGAGTTTTTGTCAAAAGAATCAAGGAATCATGATAACCAAGTTCGTGTTCATACCTGGAAAAATGAGAATCGAATTCTGGGCAAACGTGTTTCTAGTTGTTGTTTCTTGATTGTGTGAGCTCCAACGGCATGTAAGGAAGCTATGTGAGTGGTCTGCGCATCATGGATTCATCTGGATCATCCTGCTCAAGTCGACCTGCACAGTTCAAAAATGGCAACTGGATTTCGAAGTAAATCGTGTTACAGATGATTGTTCTTGTTTTGGATCACTCATATGATGTTCATGGAAGGTGTTAGGATGCTCACAACACGAATTAATCCAACCAAACTTCAGATTTGAATCCTATGGCAGTTTTGCAAGTTTTGAAAATATGAAAATGAAAACTGATTTTAAGCTTAGTTCAATTTGATTTTAAGCTTGTAAGAAGTTTGATAGTGATTATGCAACATGTATGACACCAAATTTCATCATGGTTTTAGCTCAAATTCAAAATGCTATGTTTTCTCAATTTGCACTATATTACTTGATTTTCAAGAAAGTGAAAGAAAGCATGAATTTGTATTGTTTTTGGTGTTGATTTAGGCTTGAAATGTGACCCTTTTATAGGCAAGAGGTTCTGAAAATGTTAGGCAAGAAGGACAAGCCATTTGGTGATTCATGGATTGCTTAAGGGGCAAGAATGGTATTTCAAAAGCAAAAGGAACCTTCCTTTTTTTACCATGTGCTATATTTTTACATTTTGATCCAATCCTTTCAATTATCACTCTAGGCTGATATTTATCAGTTCATCCATCCACTTGGCAAGGTTAGAAAGCTTCTAGATGAAGAAACTTAAAAATGACCTATAATTTGATGTTTTGAACTTTGAAAATCAAGTTTCATGGAGCCTTATGTTTCAATTTCAAAAGTATAGCTAGACTCCATGGATTTGAGAGTTCTTTGACATTTTGGAAATATCTTTCCACAAGCTACAACTTTCATGTTTTGAGTTTTTTCAAATTCAAATTGGAACTTGGTGAAAAAATGGCTTGAAATTTGGAAAAAGTAAGAAATTTCAACACTTAGAAAAATTTCTAAGTATAAAAACTTTTGACTTTTTGTTGACTTTTCAAATTCTTTGATTTTTATGATCATGATGGATCATTTGAAGTATTTTGATGTTGGAAAAGTTTTGTTTTGAAAAATTTGTCCAAAAGTCAAAGTTTGACTTTTAGATGAAATTTCATCGGATGTTTAAAGATGATGAATTACGTGAACCTCTATGATGTTTTGAATCCGAAATTAGGTCAAGATGTTGTATCTAAGATATAATGACCAATCTCTATCCAAAAATTTATTTCTTGTTCAAAAGTCGAGAATTCTCATGCCCGATCAAAACCTAATTGGTCGATCCTCGATTGATCGTGAGAAAATTTGATATCGAGGATTGAAGGTTGATGATTTGATCAAGATAGATCAAATAAGATGAGAAAATCTCAAACCCTAATTGGTTAGCTCTTGAATCGGATGAAAATCTGAAACCCTAATTTTGACTGTGATACTACACCGATTAATGTTGTTTGAGCATTAGTTGTGCAATGATGCAAATGTAAGGTGGTATATTAGGTCAAAATTTGGGGTATGACAACCTACTCGAATTGGTCGTTTTGTATTGTTACGTTCCTTTAGAATAGTGTCATCCATACCATTAGTTGGTAGGTAACCCCATTCGTTGGATGTAAGAGGGACATTCGAAGGACATCGGATGGTCATCGAAAGCAACTTGTAGGAAGTATCCTAGCACATTTGAAGGACTATCATCATTTTCGTAGGCGACAATCGAGGGTCAAGATCATGTATTCGGTGGCGACATCGTGGGTCTCATGATCTTTGTATCGAAGGGACTATGATGATTTGTTTGAAGGCAACGGTGCTAGAATACCTCTGCGTTCGAGGGACATGACCGATTGAATTCGTAAAGGCAACGAGAGAGAATTACCCTAAGGGTGCATGTGTGAAAAGAGTGTGTTGATTCAGATATTTTATCTTGAAAATTAGTGGGCTATGTCGATTTTAGTCTTGCCATACACGCCTAATTACTAGCAGTTTATAGGGTGCGGAAATTAAAATGCGGAATGTAAAGATGCGGAAAGGTATATGTCCTACGCTATTACATGGCTTTGGGGCAGATACATAATTTAAACTTGCGGAAAATAAAAACCTAATTTAAACTATTACATCCCATGAGCAGTTACATTATTGGATAAATAAAAACAGTAAAAGAAACCGTCTAAAACGGAATAACCTGTGAAAAGATAAGAAATCGGAAAAAACGAGAGAAATCGAATAATAGAAAAAATGTTAGGAAAAATGCAAGTTTTTGAATGAGAAAAATTTGACATGCTGGAAATAACATAAATATGCTAAAATAATTTTTTGGGATTTTTTGGATGCGATTGAATAATTTAAAATGAATTAAAAGTGATTTAAATGCAAAATTATGAATAAAAATAAATATGCATGCAAAATTATATTTTTTAATTTTATAAATTAAATAAAGGTTTTCTGGAAATAATGTAAAAAGAAAAATAATTTTTGGCGTTTTTTAATGCATGATAAAAAATATTGAAAAGAAATTAAAATGATGCAAAATATTAAATAAAATAGAAATATGAAAATATTGAGTTTTGTAAAAGAGAAAAAACCAAATGGTCCTGGCATGGTTCGAACTGGAGACATGTGAGAGCATCCATCAACAGGAAACGCCTTAACCAACTGAGCCAAGTGTGCAAGCATATTTGGAAACAGAGTGAGTGGATTACAACACGCGTCGCTTTTCCATTGCCACGAGCTCGCGCCAATTCATCGTCTTCTTCGTTTTGAAATTTTAAAAATCCAGCGTCGGCCATTGCTCGACGCTATGTCCCTGGCAAAATCAAAAACCCAGCATACATAATATAAATAAGTTCTAAGGCCATGGTTCGATTCCTGAGATCATTCCGAACGCATTGGTATAGGTCTCATGGTCCAATTTTTTCCATTTAAGAGAAACCCTAAAACGGCATGGGAAACCCTAACAATGGTGATACGTGTTCCTGGCCATGGAAATTCAATTAGAGTGCCGAGCAAACACATCACTAATCACAAAAACAAACACAAAACATGTTAATAATGCATGAATAACAGAATACGATTTTGAAATTCTCAAGAACAAACCAAATTCGAATTTCTTGTTTCTGGATGGTTTTGATCAAAGTAAAGGTTTGGATCGACTCAGGAGGTATCAAGGAATGTGTTGGACACCTCAAAATTGATTGAAAACGACTGGAAATAGGATTGCACTTTGCTTGTTTGCCACGGTTTTTTTTGAGCTTGGAATAGGGTTCTTGAGTCAAATTTTCTACCGTAATTCGTGTGGTATGCATCATGTATATATAGTAGAAGGATTCAGAGTTGTTTTGGGAAAGAATTAATCAATGATCAATGCCAATCAAATTTGATTTTTGTACAAAATCAAATCTTCAAATTTTGATCAATTCTCAATCTAATCTTGCCATATCCATCAAATTTCGAAAATTGCTGGCTTTTAATGAGTTGATTGGATACCAAGGAAGAAATAAAAATCAAGTTTGCAATTAATTTTGATTTTATACTCTATTTTTAAATTTAATTTGTATTTAAATGAATAAATTCCAAATTAAATAGAAAAATAAAATAAAAATTCGTGGCATTGGGCTTGAATATTCCTAATGGTGTGAGGAATAAGTTTGGATGATGAAAAAGTAGGCCCATTTGCAAAGTTTTTGATTTTTAGAAGTATTTCTCTTTGTGCACTTCTTCAAAATTGCCCAACTTGTGAATGATGTATCTTGCTCAAGTTTCCACATTTTTTAGTGTTCTTGGACTTTTTAGAAAGCTCTAAGAGTCCTCTAACCAACCTTTTGGTCTCATCTCAATTGGAGTTTCCATGCTCAATATATCTTCAAAACAAAATGTTGACTTTTTGTTGACTTTGAAAATGACCTGTAATGTTTTGAGCCATACCTCTCAAATGAAGCATTTTTTGGGCATTCTTGTGAGACATGAATTTGTAGAGAATTTAATTTCCTTCTAAACAAGAGGTGGTGGAAAATTTTTTGAGAAAGTATGAAGAAGTTATGATCAGTCAAAGTTCAGTTGACTTTTCATCTAGAAACCCTAATTTAGAAAGTTTGACTTTTGAGCAAATCTTGAGTTTTCTTGATGAATCATGATCAACCCTTGATCAAATGATGAATGTGACTTTAAAATGAGGATGTTGACCAAAAATCAAAAAGTTTGACTGTATGTTGACCACAGTTGACTTTTTGTCCAATACAACTGATTTTCAACCATCTGAGCAATTATAAGGCTTGAAACTTGACATGGAGAATCTTTGAAGCATATGAGGAGGCATGATGAACATTGGAGATGTTGGAAATACAATTTGATCTTGAGGATCACCAAACCCTAGTTTGGGTTGATTGTCTAGGAGAGAGTTTGTCTGATCAACTCTTGAGGAATCCTTGAGTATGGATGTATGGAATATCCTGAGAAGATGGAGGGCAAATTTTGGGGTATGACACACTCCTTATTATGTATCTGCCCCAAAGCCATGTAATAGTCTAGGGTTTACTTTCTGCACCTCTATTATTCTGTACATATTTAACCGCTAGTAATTAGGCATGTATGGCAAGACTAAATTAAACAACAAAGACCACTTATAATCACAAGATAAATATCTGAATACAACACACTTTTTGCACTCACTCACACCTTAGGGTATGCTCTCTCGTTGCCTTTCGAAATGGTGGTCATGTCCCTCTAAAGTAGGTATATGTTAGCTAAGACGCTCACGAATAATATCATCACAGTCCCTTCAAATTCAAAGATCATAGTCCCTCGATGACCCTCGATTGTTTCCTACGAATATATGATCTCGTCCCTCAGTTGTTGCCAACGAAAACTGATGATCGTCTGTGCGAATATGCTAAGGTATCCCTGAATGTTGCCTTCTATGACCATATGATGACCCTACGAACGTCCCTTTACATCCAATGAATAAGATTACCTACCAACTAATGGTATGGATAGCCTTATTCTAAAGGAAGCAAAATAACATGGAAACGACCATTCTAAGTAGGTAATAAGACTCTTTTGCTTGCTCCAATCAATTCAAAAATATTTTTCACACCTCACACTATTTTCAAACACTTTGTATACATTCCAGCGTGAATCATTACAAAGTTAAATACTTTTTCAAAACAAAACATTTCCAAACACTTCGTATACATTCCCGTGAGAATCATTACGAAGTCATAGAGAAATGACTTTCAAACACATCTTTTCAAACACACACGCAGAAAGAAAGTTTCAAAGTGAGCTAAGCAATTAAGAGCCCGTAGATAACTATAGATGGAAAGCGTGCTAATACCTTCCCTTTTCATAACTTCCCCCGTACTCAGAATCTAACGAAGGTATTTTCCTGTTCTTTTCTCCTTCCCTTAATTGGATAAAAGAAAAGTCGGTGGTGACTCTTACTATCCGCAACATTTGCGATAAAACGCAAAATAAACAAGTCAATTCTCCCACCGTGTTAGAGAACTGGCAACTCTACTGGGGAAATACCCTAAAGAGAGGCTACCCTAGGGATTTAGATCACTTTATTGCTTTCATTGTTTGACTTATCTACTTTACTTTTAAGGGTTGCTGGGTATTATACTTGTGGGGGATCCTACACCCGAATCCATATTTCCTTAGGTAAGCAGCAAAAAATCATCGCGACTGTTAGGCGTATACCGAAACAGTAAAAATGATGGCTATGTTAGTGCGACACTTTGGATGTCCTGATGCTCCTCATGTTCAGTTGAGGAAAGTATTTGGCATCTGTGTGGTGTCATAAGCACTAACTCAACTTTTAGAACCCTAACTGACCCATCTTGGCCATTAGAAGGTAGTGATATGGCCGGCTTCAGTGCAGACTAAGGTTGGTATATACTCGATGCTACGCTCATTAAGATTCGACTTTAGGGATTTTTCGGTCGACTACTTGGTAGTCGTATTGAAATAAAGCCTACGAGAAAGATCAATGATATGAGACAGGTTGAACCCACTTAAACTCTGGTAGGGTAGACACCTATACATCATGCAAGCCTTAAACCTAGGGCTATTGTGTGAATTGCTTGTTCTTGTTACTTATTTTAAACATGACATCATAACATCATAACATCATAACATCATATCATTTCTAACTATTTTAAGGACCTAGGGATTTATCTTTTCTCTGTTTTGTAGGAGTTATGGCTTCCAAGAAGACTATCTGAATGAACTTCATGGGTATACCTTCTCAACTCAAAGAATTAGATTCAAAAGTTCCTGATCATGCCCAGTTTATCAAAAGGAATGGTTATCTACTTCACTTGGTTATCTCCAGTTTTGAAGAAGATATGATGCACATCGTATTCCAGTTCTTCGATCCGAAACATCACTGCTTTACATTCCCAGATTATCAGTTGGTGCCTACATTGGAAGAGTTCTATAAGCTACTTGGGATACATATCCTTGATCAGATACCATCCATCGATTTAGAAAAAGCTACATTGGAAGAGTTCTCAAAGGTTGATGTCACTCTCTCATTCAAATATTCGTTGGTGTCTTTTTTCTCAAAAGGACTTCACTTTCATTAAGCGTTGTGGGGAATTCCCTAATGTACCACTCCTTGGCATAACGGGGGGTATCACTTACAACCCTTCTTTAGCTCTACGTCAATTTGGTTATGCTCGAAGAGATGGTCCTCATGATATGTTTCTGCAAGACATTGTGTTTGACTACGAAAACGATCTCTAGAACTACCATCGAAGATGTGTGCACGGTTGGGGCATGGTGAAGAAGACTGATACCAAGACTTTGGGGCACAAAAATTCCTTGGGAACCTTACCTCAAATGGGTGCGAGCTCGAGCTCAAAACCTCATGATGTCATTTACAGCTGTTCTACCAGTGGTTATGGAACATGTTGCGGAAGGTGACAAACCCTATACCATTCTCCATACAGACATGCCTACTAATTTTGAAGACTTGAAGAGATCCTGGATTCAACTTAAAGAAGAAAGGGATACCTTCGAAGCTCAATGTCATGCATGCGAGAAAAAGGTATTAGAGTTGATGAAGCTACTTCACAGAAGCGAAGCATCAATACCTACTTCAACACAAAGAGGAAGCGTCCATGGAGACCAACTCTAGGAATTTTCTTTTATTTGTTTAAACTTTCATTTGCACTTTCTAAAAAGTAAACTAATAAAAAGTGTTTTTGTGCTTGCTTAAAAAACATAAATTCCTAAGGTCCTTGAAAACATTGCATTGCATAACATCGTATATCATGGCATAACATTTCATAATGTATATTGAAGACCGTTTTCTTATTCTCTCATTGTTTATTTCAGCTGAAATGACTCTTGAATAGACTGTCAAAGATCTCCAAGCTCAGAACGCCCAATTTCAGGAGATGTTCACCAATTTGGCCCAAGGCCAGAAATATCTAAAGAAGCTCATCACTAGAAAGAAGAAGACCATTGGTATTCTCAACATGGGAAGAAATCACAAAGGACCAGTCAAGGTGATTAGATAGCTCGAATTCTCAGACAAGAGCGACGAAACTGAAGGAAGTATCAAAAACAATGAAGGAAGCCATCATGAGTCTGAAAATAGAGAAGAAGACTATATGAGTGAGCAGTATCTTGATGACAAAAAATACATGCAACTTGAAGACCGTCTGAATACTGTGGAAAATCTAAAAATGTTAGGGCTTAACTTTGATGATCTGAGTCTTGTTCCTGGTGTGGTAATTCCCCGCAAGTTTAAAGTTCTTACCTTTGCCAAGTATGATGGCATCTCTGGCCTGAAGCTGCATCTGATGTCCTATGTTCAGAAGATCCATCCTCATATTGAAGACAGGAAATTTTGGATCCATTTCTTTCAAGAGAGTTTATCCAGAACTCAGTTGGAGTGGTATTATCAGCTAAAGAGTACCCACATTCATACCTGGAATGACTTAGTAGATGATTTCTAAAAGAAGTACCAGTACAATGTTGAATTGGCACCTACCTACATGCAACTACAGAGCATCTCTATGGGTCGTGACGAGAAGTTCAAAGAGTATGCCCAGAAATGGAGAGATTTAGCAGGTAGAGTTCAACCACCCTTATATAATAAGGAATTGATTGATATGTTCATGGGAACACTGACAGGCCCATTCTTCAATCATCTGATTGACAAGTCTTCAGCTGGATTCACCGAGCTGATACCGATAGGAAAACGTATTGAAGCAGGAATCAAGAGCGGAAAAATACAAGTAGAGTCATCTTCAAACGCTGCAAAAAGGCCTTTTGGTGGTAAGAATGAAGTCAATGTTGTGTATGGTCAAAAGAGCCGTGACAAAACTGATCGCACTCAATCGGTGGGGGAAGTCCTGATCTCCAATCCCGCGCCAGCACAACCTGCACAAAACAACGCGCGTAGCCAGAACGCGCCAAGAAGACAATTTACAAAGAACAACATGCCGTTATCTCAAGCACTACAACACATGTTAAAAGCACAACTTATTACTTTGAGGGATCCTCCTCAACACGTCAACACTTCCTCTCCAAAGTATAATCCTAATGCATGGTGTGCATGCCACTCCAACAGCCTAGGGCACGACACCAACAACTATTGGGCCCTAAAGAACAAGATTTAAGAAATGATTGAAGCAAGGGAAATTGAATTCGACCCTCCCGTCGAAACTCCAAATGTGATCAACGCACCAATGCCTGACCATGGTAAAAGTTCCAATGCTATTGAGAATGACTCCTATGTTTATGATGTGAACGAGATGACTATTCCTCTGATTACTATCAAGAAAAATTTGCTGTAAGCCGGTGTATCTCCAGGGTTCCCGGACGACTGTCGTTGGTGTGCAATTGAATTTGAAGGATGTGCTTGGTTGAAGAGTATGGACAACCGAGAAGCGTTATTTATAAAACCTCCATCTGTGGAGAATTTGTGTGAAGATGTTGCTAAAAATATGAAAATTGAAGACGCAAGCAAAGCTATACCCGAAATCTAGGATACCTTGGGCAGCCAAGTGGAAAGTTTGATTTCATGGTTAAATATACCGCTCCTGAAAGTTACCAGATTCCAATCGAAGACATCAAGGCAACCGTATCGGGAGACGATTACCCATAAGAGTATGCTGATGTGAACACAATAAGGATCATCTTTGGCCATCCTGCACCTAGAGTGGCACCCCTGATTATTACCTCCCCCAAACCAATACCATATTCCTCTAACAAAGCTATACCTTGGAGTTATGGAGCCGAAGTTTACTATCATGGCGTCAAGCAAAAACCTTTGACCATTGAAGACATTGCAGTTGGAGCTACCAATCCTAACATCGACAACATCACCGGATCAAGCAAGGTAACCAGAACCGAAAGAGTATTTTCCCCAGAGATATATCCTCCGAAAGACACTACTACACCAATTTGCATTCATGCTATCGAACCAATTCCCGAAGCTAGAGGGAAAGAAAAAGTAACTCATCCTGATCAGATAGAAGTACCAAATGAAGTTGCTGAGGATACCTCCAAGCAAGAAATGGAGGAAATTCTGAAGATCGTCAAGAAGAGCGACTACAATGTTGTGGAACAGTTGGGACAAACTCCGTCCAAGATATCCACGCTAGCTCTGCTATTGTGCTCTGAGGCTCATACTAAAGCCATAGTAAAGTTTCTAAAGAATGCTCACATACCACAAGACACTACTGTTGATCAATTCGAAGGTTGTATTTCTAGCCTGACCGCCAACAATGGTTTAGATTTCTCTGATGCTGATTTAACTCCTACCAGAAGGAAACACAACAAAGCCTTGCACATCTCCATTGAATGCAAGGGCACTACATTGTCTCACGTAATGGTGGATACTGGTTCTGCTCTGAATGTTCTGCCGAAGAGCGCTCTTGACCGACTTAATGCTGAAGAAGTGGTCATGAAGCCCAGTGACATAATCGTAAGTGCTTTTGATGGTTCGAAAAGAATAGTACTTGGAGAGCTCAACCTGCCAGTTAAAGTCGGTTCCCAAGACTTTTGACTCTACTTTCTTTGTCATGGACATTCGTCCAGCATATTCTTGCCTACTCGAACGCCCTTGGATACATGGGGCAGGTGCTGTCACCTCTACCCTATATCAGAAGCTGAAGTACCCGATGAAGGGGAAGATTGTTAGAGTATGCGGTGAAGAAGAATATATAGTAAGCCATCTGAAGTCATTCTGATACATCGAAATGGAAGGTGAATTCATCGAAACCCCCTGTCAG
The DNA here is from genome assembly GCA_021764765.1 of Vicia sativa. Lineage (NCBI taxonomy): Eukaryota > Viridiplantae > Streptophyta > Magnoliopsida > Fabales > Fabaceae > Vicia > Vicia sativa. Next base: position 113,764,092 of record CM038793.1, read on the forward strand.
GCTTTTGAAGAAATTCCACGAGTCATGCCTGTTGACTCTCCTGTCACTCCTAAATTTACTAGAGTTCCACCGAAGATGGCCTCACTAAAAGATGCCAAAGCTGTGGTTGAAGAAGGAGGTTGTACTATTTAGGGTCAGCTCCCCGATTTTCCATTCAAATCTGACAAGACTGGTTTAGGCTTCACTATCAAAGGTCAGAAGATGATACACCGAGAACGTGCCGGCAAACTTCCTTTCCACATCAACAAAAGCGGAGTCCATGCTATAGAGAAAGACGATGGAGACTTTGACATCAACAATTGGATCTTCCCAACTCCAGACGACGGACTCAATAATTGGAAGACTGGAGATGTTATACCAATCTCCTTTAGATAGGAGTAATTTCTTTTTCTGCTTTTATGCTTTCGAACAATAAAATTTAAGCTTAGTGCCTTGCCCGGGGCACCACGTCTCGTTTGTGAGGATTGTTATTTGTCATTCGTATATTTTCATTCAATAAATCATTGGAATTTTGCATTCAAATATTGTGCTCTTTGTCTTTCTTTTTACTTTATCACCCTTTCAAAAAGCTATGTGTTTTACACACACATAATACACTACAGATTCACCCCGAATCTCGTCGATAACGACTTTGCTAATGCTAAATATGACTTCCATAATCCAATCTACCAAGCCGAAGAAGAAGTTGAGGAAGATTGTGAAGTTCCAGGAGAACTTTCCAGGCTACTACAACAGGAAGAATAGGTTATACAGCCACACGAGGAGCCAGTCGAGGTTGTGAATCTAGGTACTGACGAAGACAGAAAGGAAATCAAGATAGGAGTAGGTCTTGAGAACAATGTCAGAGAGAGATTGGTCCAGATGCTGCGAGACTATATCGAGATTTTTGCTTGGTCCTACGAAGACATGCCAGGTTTAGACATTGACATTGTGGTACACCGACTACGGACGAAAGAAGGCTTTCTCCCTGTGAAGCAGAAGGTTCGTCGTATGCGTCCTAAGATGTCCGAGAAAATCAAAGATGAGGTTATGAAACAGTTCAATGTCGATTTCCTACACGATACTTCTTATCCACAGTGGGTTGCGAACGTGATGCCCGTACCTAAGAAGGATGGCAAAGTGCGCATGTGTGTGGACTACCGAGATCTGAACAGAGCAAGTCTGAAAGACGATTTTCCACTTCCTCATATTGATGTACTGGTTGATAACACCGCTCAACACAAGGTTTTCTCCTTCACGGATGGTTTCTCCGGTTATAATCAGATCAAAATGGCTCCCGAAGACATGGAAAAGACTACTTTCATTGCATAATAAGGCACATTCTGTTACAAAGTCATGTCGTTCGAACAGAAGAACGCCGACGCCATATTTCAGCGTGCCATGGTAGCTTTCTTTCATGACATGATTCATCACAAAATAGAGGTCTACGTCGACGACATGATAGCTCTATCATAAACTAAAGAAGAACATCTCGATCATTTGCGAAAGCTGTTTGATAGACTGAAGAAATACAAACTAAGACTTAATCCTAACAAGTGCACCTTTGGAGTCAGATCCGATAAACTCCTGGGATTGGTTGTTAGTCGTAAAGGTATTGAAGTTGACCCTACCAAGGTTAAATCTATTCAAGAAATGCCATCCCCCCGTATCGAGAAGGAAGTCAGAGGTTTCTCGGGACGATTAACGGCTACTTGTGAACCAATCTTCAAGTTACTGAAGAAAGATCAAGTAGTGGAATGGAACGACGATTTCTAGACAGCTTTTGAAAAAATCAAGGAGTACCTATAAAATCCTCCTATCCTGATACCCCCTGCCAAAGCAAGACCTCTTATCATGTACTTGACAGTATTAGAGAACTCAATGGGGTGTGTGTTGGGGAAACATGACGAGTCTGGTCGAAAAGAGCCTGCAATGTACTACCTTAGCAAAAAGTTTACTGATTTTGAAACAAGATACTCACAGCTTGAGAAAACTTGCAGCGCTTTGGCTTGGGCTGCTCACCGACTAAGATAGTATATGTTGACTCACACTACCTTGTTGATCTCTAAGATGGATCCGATAAAATACATATTCGAGAAACCTGCTCTCTCCGGAAGAATAGCAAGATGGCAAACGATCTTTTGGCTCATCAAGCCATAGATGAATATCAGTCTATGCATTTCGAATTTCCAGACGAGGATATTATGTTAGTCATTGATTGCGAAGAACCAGGACCAGACGAAGGACTTGAACCAGGATCCCGAGGGACCATGGTCTTTGATGGAGGCTCAAACTCACATGCCTTTCACCGACAGACTTTGTTTCAACTGCACCAACTGCACCAACAACATGGCCGAATACGAAGCGTGCATCATGGGTATCAGAGCTGCGATTGACATAAGAATCAAATTCTTGCAAGTGTATGGAGATTTAGCTTTAGTGATGAATCAGATTAAAGGTGATGGGGATACGAAGCATCCAAACCTCATTCCATATCGGGAGCATGTGTTGAGTCTGATCCCTTACTTCAAAGAAATCACTTTTGATCACATCCCACGAGAAGAGAATCAGTTGGCAGACGCATTGGCTACCATGTCATCTATGTTCAAGGTTAGATGGGACAAAGAAGCTCCCCAAATCATCATCGAAAGACTAGAAAAACCATCCTACTGTTGTGAACTTGATACAGAAGAGAGACCCTAGTTCTACAAAGTAAAGAGGTATCTCGAGGCTCAGGAATATCCCGCAGGGGCATTTGTCAACGATAAGAAGTTCTTAAGAATATTCGCTTCCAAATTCTTTCTCAACAATGGCATCTTATATAAGTGCAATCACGAGTTGTGCTTACTCCGCCGTGTAGATCAGAAAACAACAGAATGGATCATGGAAGAGTTACACGAAGGCGCATTCGGTACCCACTCTAGTGGACATACAATGGCTAAGAAGATTCTAGGAGCAGGTTACTATTGGTCCACCATGGAAGTTGATTGTTATCGCTATGCTCGATCTTGTCACAAATGCCAAAGATACGCATATAGAGTGCACGTACCTCCAGTTCCATTGAATGTTCTGACCGCTCCGTGGCCTTTTGCAATGTGGGGCATTGACATGATTGGAGAGATCAAACCCACCACTTCCAATGGAGATTGTTTCATCCTCGTTGCCATTGATTACTTTACCAAATGGGTAAAAGCAGCCTCGTTCCCATCTGTTACCAAGAATGTTGTGGCTCTATTCGTCAAGCATAATCTTATTTGTCGGTACAACGTCCCTGAAAGGATCATCACAGATAATGGTACCAATCTCAACAACAAAATGATCACCGAACTCTGCGCGCAGTTCAAGATTAAGCATCACAACTCTTCTCCATATCGACCGAAAATGAAGGGCGCAGTGGAAGCCGCCGACAAGAATCTCAAGAAGATCATACAAAAGATGACAGTGAACTATAAGGATTGGCATGAGATGTTGCCATTCGCTCTCCACGGTTACCGCACTACAGTACGAACATCTACAGGGGCAACCCCCTTCTCTCTCGTATATGGTATGGAAGCAGTCCTACCCATCGAGGTTCAGATGCCCTCAACTAGAGTACTCCAGGATGCAGAGTTAGACGAAGATGAATGGGTCCAGACTCGCCTTGACCAAATCCACTTGATCAACGAAAAATGACTCGCAGGCATCTGCCATGGACAAATATACCAGAAGCGAATGATCAGAGCATTCAATAAAAAAGTCAAGCATTGAGTCTACCAAGTTGGTGATCTAGTAGTCAAGCGCATCATTCTTCCACAAGGTGACCCTAGGGGAAAATGGGCTCCCACCTATGAGGGACCATTTGTAGTCAACACAGTATTTCCTGGCGGAGCCATGATACTTAGCACTATGGATGGAGAAGACTTCCTACACCCTGGGAATGCAGACATAGTCAAAAAATACTATGCATAAACGAGACTCGCTAGGTTGACTGGCCTAGGAAAAAATAAGGGCATCCTGGCGAACCAAAAAGGTTCAGGAAAAAGTTAAGGATATACAAAAAAATGTACACCCGGCAAGTCGAAAACCTGCAAAGGCGGCTTTGGAAAAACGGGTATCCCAGTAGACTGAAAACTTGAAAGGGCAGTGTGATGACTGGTTTTTTTATCGGTTGTTTTAAAAAAGACACTCGACGTTGGATCGAGGTTTGAAATTTAATTAAGAAAGTGTTTTAAGGTTTGATACGCGAGGAAATGAGACATGGAATCGAGTTATGATTAATTAAGTATATGGAATTAATTAACCTCGTGAGGATAGATGCTCTTATCCCCAACTATGAGACCCTTGTGCATGGAAAATGCGTATGTGTGTAATACGGTGAACTGACTTTGAGATTATTTGTATCGCAAATGTGCGGATAGCAAGAGTCGCCACCGACTTTTCTTTTATCCAATTAAGGGAAGGTAAAAAGTACAGAAAAAGACCTTCGTTAGATTCTGAGTAAGGTAGAAGGTTATGAAAAGGGAAGGTATTAGAACCCCTTTCCATCCGTAGTTATCTACGGGCTCTTAGTTGCTCTTAGATCACTTTAAAATTGTGCTTTCTGTGTATTTGACAAAAATGTTTTGAAAAGGCATTTCGCTTTGACTTTGTAATGATTCATGTAGGAATGTATACAAAGTGCTCTAAATGTTTCGCTTTTGAAAAGAGTTTGAACTTTGACAAAAGTGTGAGGTGTGAAAAGGATTTGTTTGAGCAAGCAACTAAAAGTCTTATTACCTACTCAGAATTGGTCGTTTTCGTGTTGTTTCACGTTCCTTTAGAATAGTGTTATCCATACCATTAGTTGGTAGGTAACCCTATTCGTTGGATGTAAGCGGGAAATTCGAAGGGACATCGGATGGTCATAAAAGACAACTTGTAGGAAGTATCCTAGCACATTCGAAGGGACTATCATCATTTTTCGTAGGCGAAAATCGAGGGTCAAGACATGTATTCGTAGGCGACATCGTGGGTCTATGATCTTTGTATCGAAGGGTCTATGATGACTTGTTTTGAAGGTAACGGTGCTAGAATACCTCTACGTTCGAGGGACTTGACCATTTGAATTTGTAAAGGCAACGAGAGAGAATTACCCTAAGGGGTGCATGTGTGAAAAGAGTGTGTTGATTTCAGGTATTTTATCTTGAAATTATGAGTGAGCTATGTCCGGTTTTATCTTTCCATACACGCCTAATTTCTAGCAGTTTATAGGGTGCGGAAAATAAATTGCGAAAAGTAAAGTGCGGAAAAGATAAAGTCCTACGCTATTACATGGCTTTGAGGAAGATACATAATTGAAAGTGCAGAAAAGAAAAGTCCTAATTAAACTATTATATCCCATAGGCAATTACATAATTGAAAAAGAAAAGCGATAAAAATCGTCCGAAACGATATAACCTGTGAAAAGATGCGAAATCGGAAAACGGAAGAAAATTGCATAAGAGGAAAATGTTAGTAAAAATAAGTATTTTTGAATGAGAAAAAGTTTTTGGGTTAATAATAACATATATATGATAAAATAAATTTTTGGTAATTTTTGGAATTGATTTGATAATTAAAAAACAATTAAAAGCCATTTAAATGATAAAATAGCAATTAAATTAAATATGCATGCAAAAACAATATTTTTAATTTTAAAAATTAAATAAACATTTTTCTGATGATTATGCAAAAAATAAATATTTTTGGTGTTTTTTAAATGCATGATAAAAATATTAGAAGATAAAATAAAATGGATGGAAAATATTAAAGAAAAATAAGAAAATATGAAAAATATAAGTTAGTTTGTAAAAGAGAAAAAAGCATTGGTCTTGCCAGGGATCGAACTGGAGACCTTGGAGTGCATCTTCACATGCCAACGCCTTAACCACTGAGCCATTGTGCATTTCGTGTTTGGAAATTGAAACCAATGGTTTATAAGTGCACGCGTGTCAAGAGATTTGAATTCAAACACAGTCAGCAAGCCGGGCCCAGTTATTTACGAATGTGTACTTACTCCAAATTACTTACGCGTGTCAAGAGATGTGTACTTACTCCAAATTACCTTAGGAACACAATGGAATGGTTTTGGATGGCTGAAAGTGGATGGAACTTGGAATTCAAAAATTGCAACTTTGAGAAAAATTTTAGCAAAATAACGGTTGTTGTTGGGGCTAGGGTTTCGTCCCTTTTTCTTGGCAATGTACTAGGTATTTATAGAGTGTAATGCTGGAGCAAAAAGAAGGAAAAAGATTGGGTATTGAATGTGAAATAAATTCCTTTCAAATAAAATTAAATTTTGGAGAAAATTTTATTTTCTCTTCCATATGCAAGCTAGCACGAAATTGGCAAGTATTATGGGCTATCTTGGACCTCAAGTTTGATAGAAATTCAATCCTTTTGAAAAAAATATCTTATTTTCATATTTTATATAATTTAAATTTGAATTAAATTGTTTTAAATTCAAAAATAAATCAATAAAATAGAATGTGGTCATGGCAAGGCATCAATAGGTCACAAATAATATTATGATCAAGTTTGGATCATAAAATTATAGGCCCATTTGGAAAAAATTGGATTCTGACAAATATCTCCTTTTGTGCAATTGTTCAAAAATGTCCAACTTCTGAATGGTGTATTTTGCTCAATTTTCCACATTTTTGAATGTTCTTTGACTTTTTAGAAAGCTCTAAGTGTCCTATAAACAACCTCTTTGGTTTCATCTCAATTGGAGTTTCCATGCTCAATAAATCTTCAAAACAAAAAGTTGACTTTTTTGTTGACTTTGAAAAGGACCTGTAATGTTTTGATCCATACCTTCCAAATGAAGCATTTTTTGAACATTCTTGTGAGACATGAAGTTGTAGAGAATTGAATTTCCTTCAAAATGAGAGGTGGTGGAAGAATTTTTGAGAAAGTATGAAGAAGTTATGCTCAGTCAAAGTTCAGTTGACTTTTGAGCAAATCTTGAGTTTTCTTGATGAATCATGATCAACCCTTGATCAAATGATGAATGTGACTTTAAAATGAGGATGTTGACCAAAAATCAAAAAGTTTGACTGTATGTTGACCACAGTTGACTTTTTGTCCAATACAACTGATTCTCAACCATCTGAGCAATTGTCTGAGGGAATTTGACTTGTGAGGCTTGAAACTTGACATGGAGAGTCTTTGAAGCATATGAGGAGGCATGATGAACATTGGAGATTTTGGAAGTCCATTTTGATCTGAGGATTACCAAACCCTAGTTTGGGTTGATTGTCTAGGAGAGGGTTTGTCTAATCAACCCTTGAGGAATCCCTGATCATGGGTGTATGAAATGTCTTGAGAAGTAGGAGGGAAAATTTCTGGGTATGACAGCTGCCCCTGTTCAATCTTCTTGTACTGGAAGGGTTAGATTGGCATGTTCGCCTTTCGTGACCGAGAGGTAGAAGATGATTGAACACTCGAGTACACCTGAAAATTTGCACTCGCTGCTTGCTGATGACGCGGGAATGGGCTTACAGATGCCATTCGGAGAAGTTGGAGACTTCGCTGGGGAATGAGTCGTACGCTAGACTCGAGATTGTTGTTTGAATAGGAGAACTGGTGGAGATGGGCTTAAGATGCCATCTGGAAAGATTGATGCTGGGGAGTGAACTGTACGCTAGGCTCTGTAGACGTTTATGGAAATGACAAGAGCATGGAGATGGGCTTAAGATGCCATCCGGAAGGAGTCATACGTTAGACTTCGTGCTCATCTTCGAATGAAGTTATTGGTTTGTATTGGTTTTTTAACCAAATATGCAGCATTTTGAAAGTGGAGAAATGTCGACAAGTAGTCGGAGATGGGCTTAAGATGCCATCCAAGGCAACTGGGTCGTATGCTAGACTCTGTAGTTGCTGTTGATAATAAGTGAGAGTTGGCAAAATGTGGATAGCTTCCCTATTGTGCTTCGGGTACTGATCCAATGCCTGTTATCGGAGGATAACTTGTGATCGTTCAGATAGTTTTCCCGTCTGGCTTCGGGCATTAATCCTGGATCCGTTGTCGAAGGACAACTAGGGCGGCCGTTCAGATATTTTTCCCGTCTGGCTTCGGGCATTAATCCTGGACCAATTGTCGGAGGACAACTAGGGTGGTCGTTCAGATAGTTTTCCCGTCTGGCTCCGGGCATTAATCCTAGACCTATTGGTTTCAGAAGTGACTTTCACCTGTTTTGGAAAAAACAAAAGAGACTTTGATAGGGTATCGTTAGTTTTATGCAAAGTATGATGCATGACAATGTGTATGAATGGCATATGCATATATTATGGCTTTTATGAGTAATGTATGAATGATAGATGTTGTGGTATTTCAAAACATATCCATCTTGAAGAAGATGTGGATGCTCTCCTTGAGGACTTCTGACTTCCGTTTGGGGATGAAGCGGGCGAAAACCCTGCTTTTGAAAGAGAAGAAAGATACCCTTGATTCCACCGATGCACTACCTAACCAAGTCTTGAGCCTAGATATTGTTGAGGATGGTAGAGATCGAGAGACGCGCTGCTGAGGATCTCGTGCATAGACCCTGTTGGGGAGAATCTAGGAGGTACTCTACTGGGGATCTTGCGCATAAATCCGGCTGGAGAGTATTTGATAGTTGCTGGGAGACCGGGTTAGAAGGATCTGGAGCCTGTTGGAATCTCTGGCTGGGGAATAGGAAGATGTAGGTTTCCTCCAACGCACTATCTGAACAAGTCTCAGGTTTGGATACTGCTGCTGCCGGGGAAATGATGATTGCTGAGAGACATTCTACTGGGGATACCTCTGCGGGTGATGAATCGTTACTGCTTGGAAATCCGTGGTCACATGGTTTAGTAGAGTGGAATCACTGCTCGGGGATTAACGTCTACTCCGCTGGGGGTAGGTGAGCGACACCTCTGTGGGAATCATGCTCTACGAGGGGAATGTTTTGGTGACCTTCGTCGTCATTTCAATTCTTGAAGCCTGTAGTAATTACTTTCGTATGTTCACTTTTCGCATGTTTGTAAATAGATTTTTATTGTTAGATGCATATAATCATTCAAAGAAAACGTTGGACTTTATGTAAACAACAACAGTGGAAATTGTAAAGAGAAAGAAACTTGTATTTATTTGAAATATGGCGTATGGCCAAGTAGTTTGTACACAAGAAATGTAAAAAGCTATGCGGAAACAATCTCGTTAAGTTCCAACTATGCTAGTACTCATATACTTCGACTATCTCATCCCCTTGCTGTCAGTAGAAAGTGAGTAGACTGATTGTAGCCATTTGAATCTTGAATGCTGATAGTAGTCTGGAAGTAGATAGGTAATCTGGAAGAGACATAGTCGTATGCTTAAATCCCTAACTTTTGCCTAGACCGCCTTTCGGTTTTCGCCCATCGATACCCTTTTTGCCCAAACCGCATTTGCATGTTTTCGACTTGCCGGGTGTACATGTTTTGTATATATATCCTTAACTTTTGCCTGAACCCTTTTGGTTCGCCAGGATGCCCTTATTTTTGCCTAGGTTCGTCGACCTAGCGGGTCTCTTTTATGCGTAGTATTTTTGACTATATCCGCTCGCTGTGGTGTGGGAAGTGTTCACCATCCATGGTGTTAAGTATCATAGTCTACCGAAAATATCGTTTTGACTACAAATGGTCCCTCATAGGTGGGAGTCCATTTGCCCTGGATCACCTTGTGGAAGGATGATGCGCTTGACTACTAGGTCACCGACTTGGTAGACTCTTGCTTGACTCTTTGTTGAATGCTCTAATCATTCGCTTCTAATAGATCCGCCCATGGCGATGGATGCGAGTCGCTTCTCATCAATGAAGTTAATCCGTCAAGGCGAAGTTTGGACCCAATCGCTCGCTTAACTCGTGTCCCGGAGGACCCCGTTGAGGGTATCTGAACCACGATCGTAGGACCGCCCATACCATATACAAGAGAGAAGGGGTTGCCTTTGATGTCCGTATCAGAAAGCGATAACCATGAAGGGCAAATGGTAACATCTCATGCCAATCTTTGTAAGTCACTGTCATCTTCTGATAATCTTCTTAATATTCTTGTTGGCGGCTTCCACAGCGCCATTCATCTTAGGCCGATAAGGAGAAGAATTGTGATGCTTGATCTTGAACTGCGTGCAGAGTTCGGTGATCATCTTGTTGTTGAGATTAGAACCATTATCTAAGATAATCCTTTCAGGAGAGCCATACCGATAGATAAGATTATGCTTGATGAATCAAACCACGACATTCTTGGTAACAGATGCAAGCGAGGCTGCTTCTACCCACTTGGTGAAATAGTCAATTGCCACAAGGATGAAACGGTGTCCGTTGGAAGCAATGGGCTTGATTTCTCCGATCATGTCAATGCCCCACATTGCAAAAGGCCAAGGAGCTATTAGAACATTCAGAGGCACTGGAGGTACGTGCACTTTGTCTGCATAAATCTGGCATTTGTGACAAGATCGAGCGTAGCGGTGACAATCAGCGTCCATGGTGGACCAATAGTAACCTGTTCTCAAAATATTCTTAGCCATCGTATGACCACTGAAGTGAGTACCAAATGCGCCTTCGTGTAACTCTTCCATGATACGTTCCGCTGTTTTCCGATCTACACAGCGAAGTAAGCATAAGTCGTGATTGCGCTTGTACAAGATGTCGTTGCTGAGAAAGAATTTGGATGTGAATCTCCTCAAGAACTTCTTATCATTGACAGATGCCCCTGCGAGATATTCCTGAGTCTCAAGATACCTCTTCACGTCATAGTACCAAGGTTTCTCTTCTGCATCAAGTTCATAGCAATATGCCGGTTCGTCAAATTTCTCAATGATTATATGGGGAGCCTCGTTGTCCCATCTGACCTTGAACATAGATGACATAGTAGCCAATACGTCTGCCAACTGATTCTCTTCTCGTGGAATATGATTGAAAGTGATCTCTTCAAAGTAGGGGATCAAACTCAGAACATGCTCTCGATAAGGAATGAGATTCGGATTTTTCGTATCCCACTCGCCCTTAATCTGACTGATCACTAAAGCTGAGTCTCCATATACTTGCAAGAACTTGATTCCTAAGTCAATAACAGCCTTGATACCCATGATGCACGCTTCGTATTCGGCCATGTTATTGGTGCAACTGAAACATAATCGAGCGGTGAAAGGAGTATCTCCTCCTGTAGGGGACGTAATGATGGCACCAATGCCATTGGCAAGTGCGTTTGAGGCTCCATCAAAGACCATGGTCCATCGGGATCCTTGTTCAGGTCCTTCGTCTAGGCCTGGTTCTTCACAATCTGTAACTAGTAAAACATCTTCGTTTGGAATTTCGAGCTGCATAGACTGATAGTCATCTACGGCTTGATGAGCCAAATGATCGGCTACTACACTTCCTTTGATCGCTTTTTGAGAAGTGTACTGGATGTCGTTATTCGGTCAAGATCATTTGCCATCTTGCTATTCTTCCGGAGAGAGCTGGTTTCTCATATATGTATTTTATCGGATCCATCTTAGAAATCAACAAGGTAGTGTAAGTCAACATATACTGTCTTAGTCGGCGAGCAGCCCAAGCCAAAGCGTTGCAAGTTTTCTCGAGTTGTGAGTATCTTGTTTCACAGTCGGTAAACTTTTTGCTAAGGTAGTATATTGCATGCTCTTTTCGACCAGACTCGTCATGTTGCCCTAACACACACCCCATTGAGTTCTCTAACTTTGTCAAGTACATGATAAGTGGTCTTCCTTCGGCAAAGATCGTGGATAGGAGGATTCAGGGTACTCCTTGATTTTGTCAAAGCGATCCGCAATCGCCGCTCCAATCGCCCAAGAAACCTCGACTTCCTTCTCGGTGCGGGGAGCTGGAATGTCTTGAATACCTTTAACCTTGGCGGGGTCAACCTCAATACCTTTACCACTGACAACAAACCCCAGGAGTTTTCCGAATCTGGCTCCAAAGGTGCACTTGTTGGGATTAAGTCTCACCACTTCTTCAACCTATCAAACAGCTCAGAGATGATCAAGATGTTCTTCTTCAGTTTGTGATAGAGCTATCATGTCGTCGACGTAGACCTCTATCTCGTGATGAATCATGTCATGAAATAATGTCACCATGGCACGCTGATAAGTGGCGCCCGCGTTCTTTAGTCCGAACGGCATAACCTTGTAACAGAAAGTGCCCCATTGTGTAACGAAAGTTGTCTTCTCCATGTCTTCGGGAGCCATTTTGATCTGATTGTAACCAGAGAAACCATCCATGAAGGAGAAAACCTTATGTTGAGCGGTGTTGTCAACCAGAACATCAATATGAGGGAGTGGAAAATCGTCTTTTTGACTCGCTTTGTTCAGATCTCTGTAATCCTCACACATTCGTACCTTGCCATCCTTCTTGGGCACAGGCACCACATTAGCAACCCATTGTGGATAGGAATTAACGGCTAGGAAACCGGCGTTGAACTGCTTCATAACTTCGGCTTTGATTTTCTCTAACATCTCAGGAGGCATGCGACGAACCTTCTGTTTGATAGGGAGAAAACCTTCTTTTTGTCGGTAATCGGTGCACCACAATATCAATGTCTAAACCCGGCATGTCTTCGTATGACCAAGCAAAAACCTCAATGTAGTCTCGTAGCATCTGAACCAACCTTTCTTTAACACTGTTCTCAAGACCCGCTTCTATCTTGATCTCTTTTCTGTCTTCATCAGTACCTAAATTCACAACCTCAACCTGCTCTTCGTGTGGCTGTATAACTCATTCTTCTTGCTGTAGCAGTCTGACAAGTTCTCCTGGCACTTCACAATCTTCCTCACTTTCGTCTTCGGCTTGGTAGATCGGATTATCGAAGTCATATTTAGCAATAGCATAGCTGTTATCAACGAGATTCGGAGTGATTCGGCAGTGTATCATGTGGGTGGGTGTAAGAAACACATAGCTTCTTGAAGGGGTGATAAAGTAAAAGAAAGAAAACAACAATTGAATGCAAAATTCCAACGATTTTATTGAATGAAAATATGCAAATGACAGATAATAACCCTCACAAACGAGCCATGATGCCCCGGGCAAGGCACTAGGCTTCAAAGTTTATTGTTCAAAACATAGGAAATACGTAAAGCAAAACAAAAACAAAGGAAATTACTCCTCTCTAAAGGAGATTGGTATGACATCTTCAGACTTCCAATTCCTCAGTCCTTTGTCGGGAGTTGGGAAGATCCACTTGCTGATGTCGAAGTCGCTGTCGTCGTCTTCTATAGCATGGATTCCACTCTGGACGATGCGGAAAGGAAGTTAGCCAGCACGTTCGCGGCGTATCATCTTCTGACCTCTGATGGTGAAGCCTAAACCAGTCTTGTCAGACTTGAAAGGGAGATCAGGGAGCTGACCCCAAATAGTGTTACCTCCTTCTTCGACTGCAGCTTGAGCATCCTTCAGCTAGGCCATCCTAGGCGGAGCTTTAGCAACTTCAGGAGTGATAGGAGAGTCAACAGGCATGACTCTGGGTATTGTTTCAAAAGCTTGATAGGGATTCTCGAAGAATTCACCCTCTACCTCGAGGTATCGGAATGACTGTAGATGACTGACCATATACTCTTCTTCACCACATATTGTAACAACCTTCCCTTTCACCGGATACTTCAGCTTCTGATGCAGGGTAGAAGTAATAGCGCCTGCCCCATGTATCCAAGGGCGTCCAAGTAGGCAAGAGTAAGCTGGATGGATGTCCATGACAAAGAAAACGGAGTGAAAAGTCTGGGAACCGACTTTAAGAGGAAGCGTGAGCTCTCCAAGTACTATTCGCTTAGAACCATCAAAAGCTCTCACAATAATGTCACTAAGCTTCAGGCCAATCCTTCAACATCGAGTCGATCAAAAGCAGTCTTCGGTAGGATATTCAGAGCAGAACCGGTATCCACCAAAACATGAGACAGGGTAGTACCCTTGCATTCAACAGAGATGTGCAAGGCTTTGTTGTGTTTCTTTCCGGCAGGAGTCAAATCAGCATCAAAGAAGCCTAGGCCGTTCTTGGCAGCCAGGCTAGCAATACAAACTTCGAACTGGTCAGTAGTAGTGTCTTGCGGTACGTGAGCATTCTTCAGAAACTTCACCAAGGCGTTAGCATGGGCCTCAGAGCACAAGAGCAGAGCAAGCATGGATATCTTAGACGGAGTCTGTCCCAACTCTTCCACAACATTGTAGTCACTCTTCTTGATAATCTTCAGAATTTCCTCCATTTCTTGTTAGGAGGGGTCTTTAGCAACTTCCTTTGGCACTTCTGGCTGAGCAGGATGAGTCACTGGTTCTTTCCCTCTAGCTTGGGGGAATGGATTGAATAGATGGAATGCGAGCTGGAGTCGCAGTGTCTTTTGGAGGAGAGATATCTGGAGAGAATACTCTTCCAGTTTTGGTCACCTTACTTGATCCGGTGATGTTGTCAATGTCAAGAACGGTAGCTTCAACTGTAAGATCTTCAATGGTCAGAGGGTCTTGCTTGACGCCATGATAGTAGACATCAGATCCATAATTCCAAGGAATAGCTTTGTCGGAGGGATATGGAACTGGTCTTGGAGAAGTAATAATGATAGGTGCTACTCTAGGCACAGGATCAGCAAAGGAAATCCTTATAGTGTTAACATCAGCATAGTCTTCTGGGAAATCGTCACCCCATCCAGTTGCTTTAACATCTTCAATAGGAATCTTGTAGCTTTCAGGAACAGTGTACTTCACCATGTAATCAAACTTTCCACTTGGCTTCCCCAAGGTACCCCATGCAGAAGGTACTGCTTCATTCACATCTTCAATCCTCAGTTTCTTATACATGTCTTCACACACACTCTCCACAGGTGGTTTCAGGAATAGTATTTTACGGTTATCCATCGTGCACTGGACACGTCTTCTCAACCAAGCACAACCATCAGGTGCGGATGGGCACCAACGACAATTCTCTGGGCATCCCGGGTTGACACCGGCTTGCAGCAAATTCTTCTTAACAGTCATCAGAGGAATGGTCAAGTCATCTATGTTGAACACGTAAGTATCTTCACCAACAGCATTATAACTTTTGTCATGGTTAGGCATAGGCGTGTTGATCACATTCAGAGTCTCAACAGGAGGGTCAAACTCAATCTGCTTAGCTTCAATCATATCTTGAATCTTGTTCTTCAAAGCCCAACAGTTGTCAATGTCGTGCCCTGGGCTGTTGGAGTGGTAATCACACTTAGCATTAGGATTGTATCTCGGAGAGGAAGTGTTGACACTCTGAGGAGGATCCTTCAAAGTAATCAGCTCTGCTTTCAACATATGTTGCAAGGCTTGCGACAATGGCATGTTGATCTTTGTAAACCGCTTCGTGCGCTGCTGCTGCGTTGTCTCACCGAGATTGTGCCGATGTAGGATTGAAATCACAACCGCCCCACAGTTGAGCGGTCGGTCTTGGCTCGGCTTTTCTGACCATACACAGCATTGGCTTCTTTCTTACCACCAAAAGATCTTTTCGCAACATTTGAAGATGACTCTACATGAATCTTCCCACTCTTGATACCAGCTTCAATGTGTTCTCCTGTCAATATCAGCTCGGTGAATCCGGCTGAGGAGTTTCCAATCAGATGATTGAAGAATGGGCCTGTCAGTGTTCCCATAAACATATCAACCAGTTCCCTATTGGACAAGGGTGGTTGAAGTCTGCCTGCTAGATCTCTCTACTTCTGGGCATACTCTTTGAACTTCTCATCACGACTCGTAGACATGCTCTGTAGTTGCATGCGAGTGGGTGTCAATTCAGCATTGTACTCATATTATCTGTAGAAAGCATCTGCTAAGTCACTCCAAGTAAGGATACGGTCATTCTCTAGCTGATAATACCACTCCAATTGAGTTCCGGACAAACTCTCTTGAAAATAGTGCATCCACAACTTTCTCATCATGTGGGGTTGATCTTCCGAACACGGACTTCAAATGCGCTGGACAAGAAATGCCATCATACTTGGCTAAAGTTGGAACTTTGAACTTGGGAGGAATCACCACACCGTGGACAAGACTCGATCATCAAAATTCATCCGACATCTTCGTGTTTTCCACAAGATTCGACGGTCTTCAAGTCGCTTGTACTTGTCATCTTCATCGTAGTACTGGTCATTCTCATATCGATCTTCTCTCTCTTCCTGCACTGACCGCCTTCTTCATTGCCCTGACACCCCCCCATTCACCACGACCTTCCGTTAGCCCATCTTAGACCATGGCCTGGACAAGCTAGTGAACATTTCGAGCTTTACGAGCGGAGATCTTTGATGATCGTTCAAGAGCCATTTCTGCTAAAATAAATAGCGAGAAAATGAGAAAATCGATCTTCAATGTACCTGTTATGAGATGTTATGCCATGATATGCAATGTTTATGCAAATGCAATGCAATGTTTTTAAGGACCTTAGAGATTTAAATTTGTTATTCAAGCACGAACAAACATTTATTAGTTCTCTTTTTATTCTTTTTTTCTTTTTGAGTACAAAAGATAGTTCAGAAAAACAAAAGAAAAAAACAAAAATCCTAAAGTTCTAAGTCTCCCACGGGCGCTTTCTCTTGGTGCCGAGGTAGGCGTTGATGTTTCGCTCCTCGTGAAGTAGCTTGGTCAACTCTAGCACTTTCTTCTCGCTTGCATAGCACTGAGCTTCGAATGTGTCCCTATCTTCTTTAAGTTAAATCCTGGATCTCTTCAAGTCTTCAAAATCAGTAGGCATGTCAGGATGGAGAACAGTATAGGATTCGTCACCTATAGCAATAGGTTCCATAATTACTGGTAAAACAGGCGTGAATGGCATCATGAGGTTTTGAGCTCGAGCTCGCACCCATTTGAGGTAAGGTTCCCAAGGAATGCAGTTTTGGTGCCCCAAAGTCTTGGTATCAGTCTTCTTTACCATGCCCCAAGCGTGTATGAACCTTCGACGGTAGTTCTGGAGATCGTGGTTGTAAAAGTTTAGTTAGTGCTGATGACACCACGCAGAAGCCAAATACTATCCTCAACTTGGAAATGAAGAGTATCAGGACATCCAAAGTGCCACACCAACGTAGCCATCATGTTGACCGTTTTGCTATACGTCTAACGGTCGCGACGATTTATTGCTACTTACCTAAAAGGAAACTTGGATTCGGGTGTAGGATCCCCCACAAATATAATACCCGAACAACCCTTAAAGATAAAGCAAGCAAATCAATCAGAAAGCAATAAAAGTGATCTAGAAATCCCTAAGGTATTCTCTCTTCGTGTGTCTCCACAGAGTCGCCGCGTAATACGTGAACTGACTTTGAGATTTTTTGTATCGCAAATGTGCGGATAGCAAGAGTCGCCACCGACTTTTCTTTTATCCAATTAAGGGAAGGTAAAAAGTACAGAAAAAGACCTTCATTAGATTCTGAGTAAGGGAGAAGGTTATGAAAAGGGAAGGTATTAGCACCCCTTTCCATCCGTAGTTATCTACGGGCTCTTAGTTGCTCTTAGATCACTTTAAAATTGTGCTTTCTGTGTATTTGACAAATATGTTTTGAAAAGGAATTTCGCTTTGACTTTGTAATGATTCATGTAGGAATGCATACAAAGTGTTCGGAAATGTTTCGTTTTGAAAAGAGTTTGAACTTTGACAAAAGTGTGTGGTGTGAAAAGGATTTGTTTGAGCTAGCAACTAAAAGGATTCGTGTTGTTTCACGTTCCTTTAGAATAGTGCTATCCATACCATTAGTTGGTAGGTAACCCTATTCGTTGGATGTAAGCGGGACACTCGAAGGGACATCGGATGGTCATAGAAGGCAACTTGTAGGAAGTATCCTAGCACATTCGAAGGGACTATCATCATTTTTTGTAGGCGACAATCGAGGGTCAAGATCATGTATTCGTAGGCGACATCGTGGGTCTATGATCTTTGTATCGAAGGGTCTATGATGACTTGTTTTGAAGGCAACGGTGCTAGAATACCTCTACGTTCGAGGGACTTGACCATTTGAATTTGTAAAGGCAACGAGAGAGAATTACCCTAAGGGGTGCATGTGTGAAAAGAGTGTGTTGATTTCAGGTATTGTATCTTGAAATTATGAGTGAGCTATGTCCGGTTTTATCTTGCTATACACGCCTAATTACTAGCAGTTTATAGGGTGCGGAAATAAATTGCGGAAAGTAAAGTGCGGAAAAGATAAAGTCCTACGCTATTACATGGCTTTGGGGCAGATACATAATTGAAAGTGCGAAAAATAAAAGTCCTAATTAAACTATTACATCCCACAGGCAATTACATAATTGAAAAAGAAAAGCGATAAAAATCGTCCGAAACGATATAACCTGTGAAATTGGAAAACGGAGGACACACGCCTTTCACCGACAGACTTTGTTTCAACTGCACCAACAACATGGCCGAATACGAAGCGTGCATCATGGGTATCAGAGCTGCGATTGACATAAGAATCAAATTCTTGCAAGTGTATGGAGATTTAGCTTTAGTGATGAATCAGATTAAAGGTGATGGGGATACGAAGCATCCAAACCTCATTCCATATCGGGAGCATGTGTTGAGTCTGATCCCTTACTTCAAAGAAATCACTTTTGATCACATCCCACGAGAAGAGAATCAGTTGGCAGACGCATTGGCTACCATGTCATCTATGTTCAAGGTTAGATGGGACAAAGAAGCTCCCCAAATCATCATCGAAAGACTAGAAAAACCATCCTACTGTTGTGAACTTGATACAGAAGGGAGACCCTGGTTCTACAAAGTAAAGAGGTATCTCGAGGCTCAGGAATATCCCGCAGGGGCATTTGTCAACGATAAGAAGTTCTTAAGAATATTCGCTTCCAAATTCTTTCTCAGCAATGGCATCTTATATAAGCGCAATCACGAGTTGTGCTTACTCCGCTGTGTAGATCAGAAAACAACAGAATGGATCATGGAAGAGTTACACGAAGGCACATTCGGTACCCACTCTAGTGGACATACAATGACTAAGAAGATTCTAAGAGCAGGTTACTATTGGTCCACCATGGAAGTTGATTGTTATCGTTATGCTCAATCTTGTCACAAAGTCCAAATATACGCATATAGAGTACACGTACCTCCAGTTCCATTGAATGTTCTGACCGCTCCGTGGCCTTTTGCAATGTGGGGCATTGACATGATTGGAGAGATCAAACCCACCGCTTCCAATGGACATTTTTTCATCCTCGTTTCCATTGATTACTTTACCAAATGGGTAAAAGCAGCCTTGTTCCCATTTGTTACCAAGAATGTTGTGGCTCGATTCATCAAGCATAATCTTATTTGTCGGTACAACGTCCCTGAAAGGATCATCACAGATAATGGTACCAATCTCAACAACAAAATGATCACCGAACTCTGCGCGCAGTTCAAGATTAAGCATCACAACTCTTCTCCATATCGACCGAAAATGAAGGGCGCAGTGGAAGCCGCCGACAAGAATCTCAAGAAGATCATACAAAAGATGACAGTGAACTATAAGGATTGGCATGAGATGTTGCCATTCGCTCTCCACGGTTACCGCACTACAGTACGAACATCTACAGGGGCAACCCCCTTCTCTCTCGTATATGGTATGGAAGCAGTCCTACCCATCGAGGTTCAGATGCCCTCAACTAGAGTACTCCAGGATGCAGAGTTAGACGAAGATGAATGGGTCCAGACTCGCCTTGACCAAATCCACTTGATCGACGAAAAATGACTCGCAACCATCTGCCATGGACAAATATACCAGAAGCGAATGATCAGAGCATTCAATAAAAAAGTCAAGCATTGAGTCTACCAAGTCAGTGATCTAGTACTCGAGCACATCATTCTTCCACAAGGTGACCCTAGGGGCAAATGGGCTCCCACCTACGAGGGACCATTTGTAGTCAACACAGTATTTTCTGGCGGAGCCATGATACTTAGCACTATGGATGGATAAGACTTCCCAAACCCTGGGAATGCGGACATAGTCAAAAAATACTATGCATAAACGAGACCCACTAGGTTGACTGGCCTAGGAAAAAATAAGGGCATCCTGGTGAACCAAAAAGGTTCGGGAAAAAGTTAAGGATATACAAAAAAATGTACACCCGGCAAGTTGAAAACCTACAAAGGCGGCTTTGGAAAAAAAGGGTATCCCAGTAGACTGAAAACTCGAAAGGGCGGTGTGATGACTGGTTTTTTTATCGGTTGTTTTAAAAACAATGAAGTCGCCACCAAATTTTATTTGTTCTAAAAAGAAAGGGGAAATATAGATAAAACCGATAAAATCGGATAAGGCGGTCTACGTGATCAAAAGATACGGATTCGGGAGTCAGTTATGCAAGGGGAAGGTATTAGCAACCCTTACATCCATCGTACTCGATGGGACCTGTTTATTTTTAAGTGTTTGTGTGTGTATTAAATTGCTAATGCATAAGTTATGATCGAGGAATAAAAGTGACGTGGTTTATTTATTAATATTTTGAGTTTGCCGCGGTTTCATAACCTTGTGCCTACGTATTCCGTCGTGCAATGGGAAAGTCAAAACTCTTTAGTTCCTCTCAAAAATGTTTTAAGTTGGTTGTGTTGATTTTATAAGAAAAATCGTGCATTAGACATTTCAAATGCTTGAACTTGGACTTGTTTAGTTTGTTTGAAAAGCTTAAGTCCTCATTTGTGTTTGAAATGGCTATATTGCACACTCTTTGTAGGAAAAGAGTTTTGATAGTCGCATATGAACGAAAAAGGATTGAGTGAGTCGGATTGATTTTAAGTGGGTGAAAAGTACCGAACAATAGGACTAGCATCCTACGATTCACATACTAGAAACAAGAGGAGCTCAATGCTCAACGAGTCTTCTATCATCCCAAAAGTTTTCTTCTAAAAGAGTAAAGTGAAACAAAGTTCACCTTTTTTAAGAGCCTTTAAACAATTGGATAATCATCCAATGATTTAGAGACTAGGAGTTTATTTGCACAAGTATTTAAGCAATTGGTCTAGCAACCAACGATTTAAATACTTGGGTTTTTATTGTGAAAGAGTTTTAAAAAAGACACTCGACGTTGGATCGAGGTTTGAAATTTAATTAAGAAAGTGTTTTAAGGTTTGATACGCGAGGAAATGAGACATGGAATCGAGTTATGATTAATTAAGTATATGGAATTAATTAACCTCGTGAGGATAGATGCTCTTATCCCCAACTATGAGACCCTTGTGCATGGAAAATGCGTATGTGTGTAATACGGTGAACTGACTTTGAGATTATTTGTATCGCAAATGTGCGGATAGCAAGAGTCGCCACCGACTTTTCTTTTATCCAATTAAGGGAAGGTAAAAAGTACAGAAAAAGACCTTCGTTAGATTCTGAGTAAGGGAGAAGGTTATGAAAAGGGAAGGTATTAGCACCCCTTTCCATCCGTAGTTATCTACGGGCTCTTAGTTGCTCTTAGATCACTTTAAAATTGTGCTTTCTGTGTATTTGACAAAAATGTTTTGAAAAGGCATTTCGCTTTGACTTTGTAATGATTCATGTAGAAATGTATACAAAGTGTTCAGAAATGTTTCCTTTTGAAAAGAGTTTGAACTTAGACGAAAGTGTCAGGTGTGAAAAGGATTTGTTTGAGCAAGCAACTAAAGGTCTTATTACCTACTCAGAATTGGTCATTTTCGTGTTGTTTCACGTTCCTTTAGAATAGTGCTATCCATACCATTAGTTGGTAAGTAACCCTATTCGTTGGATGTAATCGGGACATTCGAAGGGACATCGGATGGTCATAGAAGGCAACTTTTAGGAAGTATCCTAACACATTCGAAGGGACTATCATCATTTTTCGTAGGCGACAATCGAGGATCAAGATCATGTATTCGTAGGCGACATCGTGGGTCTATGATCTTTGTATCGAAGGGTCTATGAGGACTTGTTTTGAAGGCAACGGTGCTAGAATACCTCTACGTTCGAGGGACTTGACCATTTGAATTTGTAAAGGCAACGAGAGAGAATTACCCTAAGGGGTGCATGTGTGAAAAGAGTGTGTTGATTTCAGGTATTTTATCTTGAAATTATGAGTGAGCTATGTCCGGTTTTATCTTGCCATACACGCCTAATTACTAGCAGTTTATAGGGTGCGGAAAATAAATTGCGAAAAGTAAAGTGCGGAAAAGATAAAGTCCTACGCTATTACATGGCTTTGAGGAAGATACATAATTGAAAGTGCAGAAAAGAAAAGTCCTAATTAAACTATTATATCCCATAGGCAATTACATAATTGAAAAAGAAAAGCGATAAAAATCGTCCGAAACGATATAACCTGTGAAAAGATGCGAAATCGGAAAACAGAAGAAAATTGCATAAGAGGAAAATGTTAGTAAAAATAAGTATTTTTGAATGAGAAAAAGTTTTTGGGTTAATAATAACATAAATATGATAAAATAAATTTTTGGTAATTTTTGGAATTGATTTGATAATTAAAAAACAATTAAAAGCCATTTAATTGATAAAATAGCAATTAAATTAAATATGCATGAAAAAACAATATTTTTAATTTTAAAAATTAAATAAACATTTTTCTGATGATTATGCAAAAAATAAATATTTTTGGTGTTTTTTAAATGCACGATAAAAATATTAGAAGATAAAATAAAATGGATGGAAAATATAAAAGAAAAATAAGAAAATATGAAAAATATAAGTTAGTTTGTAAAAGAGAAAAAAGCATTGGTCTTGCCAGGGATCGAACTGGAGACCTTGGAGAGCATCTTCACATGCCAACGCCTTAACCACTGAGCCATTGTGCATTTGGTGTTTGGAAATTGAAACCAATGGTTTATAAGTGCACGCGTGTCAAGAGATTTGAATTCAAACACAGTCAGCAAGCCGGGCCCAGTTATTTACGAATGAACGAATCAGATCGCTCCATCGCTCCATCGTGCCACACAAGTTGTCAACCGGAGTCAACAGGTCACCGACGCCAGAGCCCTAGCTCCGGTCGTCTTCTCCGGCGACTACAAATTCCGAACCTACAAAATAAAGGAAATCGAAGGTTGAGGTTAAGGCTACCCCGCCTAAGTCGGGGTCTGCGAATCCATTGGTGGCATCAGTTTCCTCTAAAAGTGCTTGTAGACCCGGTTTCGAAGCAAGCAGGTCTAAAAAACCTAAGTATGGCAACTCATGTTTCTAACGTTCAAGAACCAAAACAATGGCCCAGATCACATATAGGGAACCTCATGAACACATTAGAACCATTAGAATCGATTAAAACACACAGATAAATAAAATGCAAAATCAAGAAAAATTTAAATATGTATGAATGTATGTAGCTCGATTCAGGCTGTTTCAACCATGGGCAATGATGTGTACTTACTCCAAATTACGTTAGGAACACAATGGAATGGTTTTGGATGGCTGAAAGTGGCTGGAACTTGGAATTCGAAAATTGCAACTTTGAGAAAAATTTTACAAAATAAGGGTTGTTGTTGGGGCTAGGGTTTCGTCCCTTGTTCTTGGCAATGTACTAGGTATTTATAAAGTGTAATGCTGGAGCAAAAAGAAGGAAAAAGATTGGGTATTGAATGTGAAATAAATTCCTTTCAAATAAAATCAAATTTTGGAGAAAATTTGATTTTCTCTTCCATATGCAAGTTAGAACGAAATTGGCAAGTATTATGGGCTATCTTGGACCTCAAGTTTGATAGAAATCCAATCCTTTTGAAAAAATATCTTATTTTATTATTTTATATAATTTAAATTAAAATTAAATGGTTTTAAATTCATAAATAAATCAATAAAATAGAATGTGGTCATGGCAAGGCATCAATAGGTCACAAATAATATTATGATCAAGTTTGGATCATAAAATTATTGGCCCGTTTGGAAAAAATTGGATTTTGACAAATATCTCCTTTTGTGCAATTGTTCAAAAATGCCCAACTTCTGAATGGTGTATTTTGCTCAATTTTCCACATTTTTGAATGTTCTTAGTCTTTTTAGAAATCTCTAAGTGTCCTCTAAACAACCTCTTTGGTTTCATCTCAATTGGAGTTTCCATGCTCAATAAATCTTCAAAACAAAAAGTTGTCTTTTTGTTGACATTGAAAAGGACCTGTAATGTTTTTATCCATACCTTCCAAATGAAGCATTATTTTGAACATTCTTGTGATACATGAAGTTGTAGAGAATTGAATTTCCTTCAAAATGAGAGGTGGTGGAAAAATTTCTGAGAAAGTATGAAGAAGTTATGCTCAGTCAAAGTTCAGTTAGAAAGTTTGACTTTTGAGCAAATCTTGAGTTTTCTTGATGAATCATGATCAACCCTTGATAAAATGATGAATGTGACTTCAAAATGAGGATGTTGACCAAAAATCAGGAAGTTTGATTGTATGTTGACCACAATTGACTTTTTGTCCAATACAACTAATTTTCAACCATCTGAGCAATTGTCTGAGAGAATTTGACTTGTGAGGCTTGAAACTTGACATGGAGAGTCTTTGAAGCTTATGAGGAGGCATGATGAACATTGGAGATGTTGGAAGTCCATTTTGATCTGAGTATTACCAAATCCTAGTTTGGGTTGATTGTCTAGGAGAGGGTTTGTTTGATCAACCCTTGAGCATGGGTGTATGAAATGTCTTGAGAAGTAGGAGGGCAAATTTTGGGGTATGATAATGTGGACCAATAATTATTCGGGTTATGATTAATTAGAGCAACAAGGGCTTTAATTGACCTTGTGAGGATGGCCATGCCCATCCCTAACTATGAGACCCTTTAGGAAATTGGCTTATGAGCCAATCAATAGAAATCAGAGTTATTTTTATATTATTTGTGTTTGGCATGTACAATGGTGAATAAATCGTACAAGCATGCAAGAGCAACTAAGTAATTATCACACAATACAACTAAAAATTTAAATAATTATTAGAGTGAATTTTTTTTATTTGATAAAAAATCGATTAATAATTTAATCGATAAATTGTCAAATAAAAACTATCATAAACTAATTATTATTGAATACATCAACCCCAAAACGAATTATTTGCATAATTAAATTAAATAATAAAGAAAAGAAGAGTTTAGAATGAGCCTGAATTGAAGCAAAACTGGGGGTGCAGGTAGAATTTCGCTGGGCCTGGAAGCAGGAACAACCCAAGTCCATGAAAGGCTCCATCTGATTTTGTGTGGTAAGTCAGTGAGGGTCTACGGCGTGCATGCAGCTCTGAGGCGTCTGATCTTTGATTCGGGAAACTCCAATGGCCATGATGGATACTTGGTTATCATGATTATTATAGGATAATATATACAAAAAATTAGAAAATAAACAAAGGTGGTGACACTTGTCACCACCATATTAGGGATTAATCAAAACTAATTAAAAAAATAAAATGAACAAATCTGCCTAACACAAAACATAATCCAAATCTCTTTCTCTCTCAATGACTTGGATCTCTCGCTCCTCTCTTTTCTCTCTGCTCGAAACCTCGCCGAAAAAAATATAGGGCAGCCGCACCGGAAATTGCCTCACGCCGGCGACGGCGACAGCGTGGCCCAAAAATGTGATTTCTTTACATTAGTTTGTTCGTCTTTCTCTCCTCTTTACTTTTTTGATACTTGATTTTGCAAATAACTTGCGGTTTTTTGTAGATCGCGAAGGGGATTTTCGGAAACCCTAGGCCTTAGATTCGCGATTTCGGCGAAGATGATGAAGATTTTGGCTTCTGTGACGTTGAATCAACCTATCTGAGGCGATACCAGATGATATGATGGCGGAGATACCGATCTTAAGCCTGTTTCGGGTGAGATTGTTCTATATAGGATTTCTTTTCCTCTTCTTCTTTCTTTCTTAAGGTTTAGTGTTTAGGGAAAATGATGATTATATGTTAGGTTTGATTTCTAAATGGCTTGTATGGTTTTTATGGTTCTTGTTCTTGCTGGCTTTTCTGTTTCTATCACTTTCTGGGAATGGTAATTGTTGCCATTAGGGTTTTCTCTTGCTTAGCCGTTTTAGGGTTTTCGATTTTGTTTGTGGCTTGCTGGCTCTCTGTTTGTCATGGTTATTTCTGAGTATTTTGGGTTTTCTAATTTAGGGTTTTCCATTTTTTGCCTTTGGTTAGGGTTGTGTGAACAGTGTGGGTGCGCTGATATTTATGCCAATTGAATTCTTATAAACAGAATTAGGGTTTTTTTTGTTTGATGGACTTTGATATTTTTCTGAGGAAAAGCCTTACGAATTTGCTTGCTGGACCTTGAGAAACAATGTTGTTTTGGGCTTTTTGGGCAACTCTAGCTTTCTTTTTTGTTCTGTTGTACTGATGTAATTTTGTACTTGCTTTTATTGCTGAACAATGATGTTATACTGAGTTCACGTGTTGCCTTTTGCACCTCCCTTTGTGAACAAACAACAAAGTTGTTGTGATTTGCAATCGAAGGTTTTTAGCCAATGCTTAATCTTGAAATTCAGATTATGAGGCTTTATGAATGATTTCCAACAAGATTTGAAAACCCTTCGAAAAACCTGATTCCTTGAACTTAACCCTAATGATGAGATTGTTTGAAATTATCATTGTCTGAATTCAATGTTGGTATTTTCTTGATCACTAACCTTTCTTTTTTTTCTTTGTGTATCATGTGATGGTGACAAGGGTGAGGACATAGCACAAAGCTTGGAGTTGGAAGAAGCTTCAAAAGAATAAGATTCGCCATTAGTGACCATAGGATTAGTTTATGGTTTCTTGTATCGTAGAAGCATAGGGCTTGTAATTAGAACACTTTGGAATTGTATCTTGTTGGTAAACCTTAGGGAGATAGGCTTGAATGTATGAAATCCTCTTGCAAAAATCTTGTAAAGCGATAATCCTCATTTGGACTTGTAATCTAAACTTTCTATTTTGTATGTCATTCATATAAATTTTGAATGTAAACTTGAATTCTCTTTGTAACACAATGGACAAATCGCTAGATCATTTAAAGTTTTACAATCCTTTAAGATTCAACATTGAAATGTCAAATAGAAAACTCCTCACATTTGGACTTGATTCGAATAAGAATTGATATTGAAAGGATATTGAAACTTTGAATGACATTAAAATTCAATTTGTAATCCAGCATATCATGTATCAATTTTATTTGGAATGTATGTCAAATTGTCTTCATTCAGATTAAAACTTGAAGAAAATTTCCCAATCGTACCAATTTGCAACATTTGCCTCAAGAACATAAAGGCTCTTAAATGATAATTGTAACAACATGCTCTTTAAAACAAAGATGTAATTGCACATGGATTCTCTTGACTTTAATCTCAATGTCTTAATTTCTCGGGCACACGAATTGATAACATGACATTGGACATAAATCCAAACTTTCCAACCTTCAAACAATTGAATCACTTTTGGTAGCATCTCAGGAACATGAATCCTTGCACACCATAATTGAATCGAATAGAAATTCTAATCACTTGATTCTCAAGAATTACACTGCACAAAAGCATTGTAACTTGAAGAGAAAGAAATCCAAAACGCTAATGAGTTCAAACCCTAATTCATGATTTATTTCAAATTCCCTTTCCGAAGGAGCAAGCACCAAAACCCTTTGTAAAAACATGTGATCAAATCCTAAACAACAAACCAAACACCTAGATATCTTATCCTATGAGATGAACCCAGATAGCTTAAAAACATGAACAGATATAATCTTGACCTAAAAAAACATGAGCCACATGAATTTGAACGAGGGTGGGAATGGATAATAGTAGGGTAA
The DNA here is from genome assembly GCA_021764765.1 of Vicia sativa. NCBI lineage: Eukaryota > Viridiplantae > Streptophyta > Magnoliopsida > Fabales > Fabaceae > Vicia > Vicia sativa. The sequence continues at coordinate 113,791,769 of CM038793.1, forward strand.
ATTTTGGGGTGCGATAGTTGCCCCTATTCAATCATCTTAAACCTGATATGTGAGAAAGATTGATAGTTTTCGAACGTTCAAGGTGGAAAAGGATTGAATACCAAAAGAATCCAAAAATTTACCCTACGTGGGATACCAAAGCCAGATAAAATACCTTGACTACAAAGTCAATGAAGGAATGCCTGAGGAGAATAAACTTGTCAAGTACCATCAGAATGCCTTAACAACATCAGTAACAATTGAGAAAAATTAGGAGATCCCAACTACACTAGGGATAACCGAGTAACCAAAATGAGCAATAACAGTAAGTTTTAATGAAAATGATATGAGAAGAAAACCGAACTTCTCAAGCGAAAAGAACAACAATAGATTAAGCCATCTCAGGACGTCTTAAAGAAAATGCTATGAGAAAGAAACCGAACTTCTCAAGCAAAAAGAAAAAAATAGATTAAGCCATCTCAGAATGTCTTAACGAAAATTCCATGAGAAGGAAACCGAACTTCTCAAGCGAAAAGAAATAAAATAAATTAAGTCATCTCAGCGATGCCTTAACGAAAATGCTTAGAGAAGAGAACCAAAATTCTCAAGCGAAAAGAAAAACAATAAATTAAGAGATTCGATATGATTGAGAATTTGTTAGAAAATTCCGAAGAGTTAAGGAATACCCACAGACCTGAACGAATATATAATTGAGAAAATGTCAGAAAAATCCCAAGGAGTTAAGGAATACCCGCAGACCGTAACGAAGATATAATTGAGATTAGTTAGAAAATTCCCAAAGAGTTAACGAATACACACAAACTTTAATGAAGATAATGATAGAGAATTTTTCAGAAAATCCCGAAGAGTTAAGGAATACCCGTAGATTTTAACGAAGATATAATTGAGAATTTCTCAGAAAATTCCCAAAGAGTTAAAGAATACCTGCAAAATTTAACGAAGATAAGATCGAGAATTTTTCAGAAAATCCCGAAGAGTTAAGGAATACCCGTAGACCTTAACAAAGATATAATTGAGAATTTTTCAGAAAATTCCCAAAGAGTTAAAGAATACTGTAACACGGTGGGAGAACTGACTTGTTTATTTTGTGTTTGATCGCAAATGTTGCAGAGAGCAAGAGTCTCCACCAAATTTTCTTATCAAATTAAGGGAAGCCGAAAAGAACAGGAAAAGACCTTCGTTAGATTCTGAGTAAGGGAGGTGGTTATGAAAAGGGAAGGTGTTAGCACCCTTTACATCCGTAGTTATCTACAGGCTCTTAATTACTTAGCTCACTTTAAATTGTTTTTTGTGTGTGTGTTTGAAAAGATTTTTGAAAAGGCATTTCGCTTTGACTTCCTAATGATTCACAGTGGAATGTATACGAAGTGTTTGGAAATGTTTTGTTTTGGAAAAGACTTTGTAATGATTCACGCTGGAATGTATACAAAGTGCTTTGAAAATGTTTGAAAGAAGTGTGAGGTGTGAAAAGTATTTTGAGCAAGCAAAAGAGACTTATTACCTACTCGGAACGGTCGTTTCTGTGTTATTTTACTTTCCTTTAGGGTAGCGCTATCCATACCATTAGTTGGTAGGTAACTATATCCGTTGGATGTAAAAGGGAAATTCGAAGGAACATCGGATGGTCATATAAGGCAACATGTAGGTATATCCTAGCATATTCGTAGGGACGATCATCACTTTTCGTAGGCAACAACCGAGGGACGAGATCAGGTATTTGTAGTTGACATCGAGGGACTATGATATTTTAAGTCGAAGGGACTGTGATGATGTATTTGTAGGCAACCATGCTAAGATATCCCTACGTTTGAGGGACATGACTGTTATTCGAAAGGCAACGAGAGAGGATACCCTAAGGGGGGTGCATGTGTAAAGAAAGTGTGTTGTATTCAGATATTTATCTTATGATTAGTGATCTATGTTGATTTTTATCTTTCCATACACGCCTAGTTACTAGCAGTTTAATAGGTGCAGAAAATAAATTGCGGAAATATAGAGGTCCTACGCTATTACATGGATTTGGGGCAGATACATAATAGGAGGTGCAGAAAGTAAAGGCGGAAATGTAAATCTACGCTATTACATGAAAATAAACTTGCAACCAATACATCCTTTCTAGAATTTAAATGCAAGAAAATAAATAGCATAAGAGAAACTATATCCTAGTATTTTTTTTTGGTCTTTTTGAAAATTAATGTTGATGTGAGAAAAAACCTAATTCTAATTGATTTTAATTAAAAACAGATTTAATGAAAATTAACCTAAATTAAACAAATTAAGTTAATTAAAAAGTATAGAAAAATTATTTGTGGAATTATCTAATTAACCTAATTTTTTAACCTAATTACTAATTAAATTAATTAGTTAATTAAAGGGGAAAACAAAAAATAAATAAAAAAGAAAACCAAAAATAGAGCTTCTGGCAGAAGCTGCCTCAGAAGCTAGGTCTTCTGTGAGTGGCGCGCCGTGGGCATCCAAAAACTAGAGTTTATGGTGGAAATCCTGCTAAGCGTGTCCAGAAGCTAGGGCTTCTGCATCTGAAAGGGTCCAGAAGGTGGGGCTTCTAGAGATTCTGCTGCTGGGGGGCGTCCAAAAGCTGGAGGTTCTGGTGCTGGAAAGATCCAGAAGCTGGAGCTTCTAGGGTATCTGGCGCTAGAAAGGGTCCAGAAGCTGGAGCTTCTGGAGATTTTGGATCTAGGACGTCCAGAAGCTGGAGCTTCTGGAGGCTCTACATTTGGAAGGGTCCAAAGGCTGGGGCTTTTGGAGATTCTGGCATTGTGGAAGTCCAGAAGCTGGAGCTTCTGGTGTTGGGGATATCCAGAAGCTGGAGCTTCTGGGGGTGTTCCTTCTGGAGACTCTGAAACCTGTAAAAAAACAATTAAAACAAACAGCAAAAGGTGGGGTTTGAACCCACGACCTGAGAGATAGAGAGAGACATAGTGCGCTTAAGGTAGACCGCTGGGGCGGTGATACATCCATTCATATTGCTGGATTCATAAATATATATGTGTTGTTTGTTCCTGAATCAAAAGCGCCGGAGCAAAGCTCCGGTCGTCTTCTCCGGCAATCTGGGAATCAGATCCTGCAAAAAATCGACAACATGAATGCAAATAGAGGACCCAACCCCTCTAATTCGTACCCCAGGAATCCAATGGTGGTGTTTTTAGAGCCTAAAAGTCTCTGTATTTGTGGGTTCGAAACTCACAGCTTCTATGCCCTAACAATGGCATCATAGGATTTAAGCGCTAAAGCACACATGTAACACGTTGTACATGTCCTAAATAATTTTATGAGATCATACAAACAAACAAAAACAGTTAGTAATGCATGGATTGAGAGAAATGATTTATAGAAAAATACCGTTGGGTGAGTGGTTTCTGGATGCTTTGGGCTCGTGTAAAGCCTAGGATTGACTCATGGGATGCTTAGGAGAGTGAATCGATGGTTGTTTTGGCTTGAGAACACCTGAAACTTGAAACACGAATTTTGCAAGTTGGTGAGAAATTTTGAGAAATTTCCAGGGTTTGTAAGAGGCTAACAATCCGTGTAAGAGGCTGCAAATTCGTTCCTTTGTCTTGTGAGGATGTTAGATATATATATGACAAGAGATTAGGTCAACAAACTTGGTAAAATATATTGCATTGAATGAAAGATATTTGATTGAAGTTTTTGAATCAAATCTTTCTTTTCCATGCTCAGTCTTCCTTAAACTCTCTTGCACGAATTTTCCAGCTTGCATTGTCAATCTTGGACGTCAAGAAACTTGGATATCAAGCCCATATGCCTTGTACCTTGTCTTAATATTTTATTTTAATTAAAATTGAATTTTAATTGTTTAATTTAAAAATAAATAAAATAAATGGAAGGAGGGCGTGTAGCTGGGCTTAGAGGCTCTTGATAATGTAAGGAATAAGTTTGAATCATAAAAAGCTAAGCCCATTTGAAAAATATTTGCTTTTGCTGAGTATTTTTCTTCATGCACCTCCTCAAAAATGCTCAACTTGCACAATTTGTATCTTGCTCAATTTTCCACATTTTTGGGTGTTCTTGGACTTTTTAGAAAACTCAAGATGTCTTGTAAACAGCCCTTTTGGTTTCATCTTCATTTAAGTTTCCATGCTCATGAAAACTTCATTGCAAAAAGATGACTTTTTGTAGACTTTTTAAAAGGACTTGTAATGTTTTGATCTATAACTTCTAAATGAAGCATTTCCAGCCCAAGCTCGTGAGATATGAAGTTATAGAGAATTGAATTCCCTTTAAAATGAGCTTTGGTGGAATTTTTTTTGATAATGTATGTGAAAGCAATGCTTGGTTGACTTTTGTCTGAAAAACCCTAATTTAGAAACTTTGACTTTTGATCAAATCTTGACTTTTCTTGAAGAATCATGATCAACCCTTGATCAAATGATGAAAAATACTCCAAAATATTGATGTTGACCAAAAATTATGAAGTTTGACTGTATGTTGACCACAGTTGAGTTTTTGTCCAACATAGCTGATTTTCAACTATCTGAGCCATTGGATGAGCAATTTTGACTTGTAAGGCTTGAAACTTGACATGATGATCCATTGATGCATATGATGAGATATGGTGACCACTTAAAGTACTGGAGATCCATCTTTACTTGAGATGTGCAAAATCCTTATTTGGATTGATTGCTTAGGAGAGGGTTTATCTGGTCAACCCTTGTGAAATCCTTGAGATTGTCTTGAGAAGTAGGAGGGCATATTTTGGGGTATAACAGTTGCCCCTGTTCAGTCTTCTTGTATCGGAAGGGTTAGATTGGTATTCTTCCCGTTTGTGACCTGAAGGTAGAAGATGATTGAACACTCGAGTACACTTGAAAAAAGAGTTGATAGGATCACTGCTCGGGGACTAACGTGATGAAGTTTAAGTGTTAGAGTACTGTTGGGAGAAGATTGTAACACTTCATTGGAGAAGATTTGCCTTTGTAGTGAGAGCGATGTCTCTGTGGGGATGTATTGGTGACTTTAGTCGTCATCTCAATTCCTGGAGCCTGTAGTAATTACCGTTTCCATTCGCTTTTCATACGTTTTTGTGAACATATATTTATTGTCAGATGCATATAATCATTCAAAGAAATCATTGGACTTTATGCAAACAACAACAAAAATAGAAAAGGAATTTGCATTAAATTTGAAATAGTGGCCTATAGTTAGGCGATTTGTATACAAGAGACGAACATCCCAGTAAGAGGATATTGTCAAAATAGTAAAAAGCTATGCGGAAACAATCTCGTCGAGTTTCAACTATGCTATTGTTCATATATTTTTGACTATCTCATCTCCTCGCTGTTAGAAGAAGGTGATTGAACGGATTTGCGCCATTCGAATCTTGAAGCTGATGGTATTGTAGTCTATAAGCAGGTGATATGGACAAGACATAGTCGTGCGGTTAAATCCCTAACTTTTTCCTAGACCGCCCTTTCGGGTTTTCAGTTTACCGGGATACCCTTTTTTGCCCAAGCTTCCTTTGCAGGTTTTCGAATTGTCGGGTGTACATTTTTGTATATATATCCTTAATATTTGCCCGAACCCTTTTGGTTCGCCAGGATGCCCTTATTTTTACCTAGGCTAGTCGACCTAGTGGGTCTCGTTTATGCGTAGTATTTTTTGACTATGTCTGCGTTCACAGGGTATGGGAAGTCTTCTCCATCCATAGTTCTTAATATCATAGCTCCGCCGAAAAACATTGTCTTGACCACAAATGGTCCTTCATAGGTGGGAGCACACTTTCCCCTGGGATCACCTTGTGGAAGAATGATGCGCTTGACTACTAGATCACCGACTTGGTAGACTCGGTGCTTGACTTTCTCGTTAAATGCTCTAACCCTTCGCTTCTGGTATATCTGTTCATGGCAGATGGATGCGAGTTGTTTATCGTCGATCAAGTTAATTTGGTCAAGGCGAGTCTGGACCCTGATAACACGAATTTATATAACATATTTGACTTAATTTTCATAGATAATGTTACTATTTTTATTTAATTATATTATTTTATTTATGTATTACGTTGGTATTTTCTATGTTTCAGGTATTTGTATTAGATAAAGGTAAATTGAGCAAAGAAATAAAATTGAGGAAAAATCTGATTAAAAAGCAAAAGCAATGAAGCAAAGGGGTGATATAGCAAAAAGGAGGAGTTAAGAAGAAAGAAATATTTATAAGACTGAGCCCAGAAGAGCAAAGCCCAGCAAGACAAGCCAAGCAAGGGACGCGTGTCCCGTGACGACCGTCACAGACTTGAGACGACCGTCTCACAATTCCCTCACATCATGGATGCGCCCGCCTCCCTTATGGGGCCCACCATCTTCAGTTCTTGGAGACCCACGTCTCCTAAGCCCTTCATGAGTGAGACCCACGTCTCCTATCCTTCCATGATGAGAGACCGACGTCTCACACTTCCTCTCTTCAATGAGACATCCGTCTCCCACGATTCTGGTAGTTTTGCACACGATCACCACTTCTCTTCGTACGAAATTGGAAAAGGCAGTTACTAACAGAGGCTATAAATACAAGTTCAAGCATCAGTGCAATGGTCGACAATTTTTACCGAACAACAGTTATTACGTTTTTTTTCCTTCGTATTTTTATTTTATTTTCAGTTTGTACTTTTATTTAATTTTCCATTTCAGTTTCTTAGTTTTGATTTTCTTTTAGTTTTAAGTTGCTATAACTTTTCTCACGATAATTTCTATCCCGGAAATTATTGTGTATTTTTCACTGATCTAACCTTACGTTGGATCTAGTGCTTTTTATTCCTTGTCGTATTTTTCTTTTTGATTCGAGAAGTCTCCGAGCAGATCCAGCCGACTTGTGGTGGAATGTTCGTTTATTTCGAAGAACAAGATTATTCCAGTATTCTTATTTTCAGGTTTTTAATATAATTATTTTATTTTATTTAAAGTATTGTGCCTGATATTTATTTATTTGATTATGGAGATGTTTAAATATATTGAACCTTATTATTTATGCATGTCTGAATTAATAAATATATCCGGCTAAACCGTGTAGGTATCGGTAGGTAATAGTAGTAAGAGTAGGAATTAAATTGTTTCTAAGCTAAAATATTAATTAACTTAAATTCTGGTTATGACTTTTTGTAATTAAAATTAATCTTTTCGTTACGAAAGTAAGATAAGTAGAATAGGTTAGGATCGAGACCACGAAAGTGTGAGGTTTTAACCGGATAGCTAAAGTTAGGCATTCGATTTAAATACAGCGAGGGCGCTTTAAAACGAATTAGATTTTGTTAAGTTTTCTAAGAATATTTTCTAAACACTTATGGGCTAGCGAGAGCAGGCATAGGGCTTTCGGAGTATAATCCGAGATAAGACCACGAAAGTGTGAGTTGAGGGTTTTTAAACTGATAATTTCTACAGAACAATTAAGTTAACCATCTTTATACACTTAGGTTCGATTTAATCCGCTTAGGTTCACTACATTACGTATCGATATCCATTTCATTTATATTTGTCCTTAACCTTTATCCAAAAGAATTATTCGCCTTAGCTGTATACCGTAACTTAGGATAAAATTAGATCGATTTATAGTCTCTATGGGTTCGATATCTTTTTAAAACTACGCGATAGTGTTGTGCACTTGCCGTCTCCCGATTTATAGACGATAAAGTCGCGATCATGTTTTTGGTGCCGTTGCCGGGGACTATTTAAGTCGATATTGTAACTCTGGTGTTACACCGTATAGACTAAGGGACTTTTATTTATTTACTATGTATAACCCAAACTTTTCCTACGCCCATTATCAGTATTTTGAGGAACCACAAGAATCCCATAGATCCGACCTTGAAGTGTTGATGTAAAACTTTAATGCTTCACAAACCTACTCTTACCCAAATTACCTCCAAAACTACCAATCCCCACATTTTGAGGAACCACAAGAAACTTATAATTTCAACCAAACTTATCCTAAACCCAATTCTCTCAATAATTGCCACACCCAATATTTTGAGGAATCACCAGAACCATATAAATCTGATCTCGAAATATTAATGGAAAATTTTAATGAAACATCTAGGATGATAGAACGCTTCGGGGAAACACAAAAAGAAACTTTAACTTACTTCCAAGACTCTGAAGAATCGCAAGATTTTACCTTCGAAACACCAATGGAGGATTCAGATGAGATAATAACTAACTCTAGGTTAGAGTCTATGATTGAGCACTTTGTAGAGACACAAACTATCCACAATGAAGAAGTAAGAAAACAAAGTCTTCAAAATAATGAAACCCTTAGCCAACTAACCATTGTGGTTGAATCCATCGCAACTCACAACATTGGTTTAAAGACTCAAATCTCCCAACTCGAACAAAACCTTCTAGGACCTTTACCCGAGGAAGATATGGATGTTGAAACAACCATTATAGAAAAAATATTTGAAAATCTAGAAAGTGATGATGAGTTTGAAGAGAGTGATATTGCGACCGAGGAAAGTTCTGACGAGGAAATAGTGGAGATTGAGAAAAATTCACCAACACCACTCGAAGAGGATGTTGTAAACGAGGTAGAGAAGGAAGCGCACATTGTAATCCCAAATCACTACACTCCACTGATTTCTTTCCCAAATTTTTTTATGGAAACTCCGGTAGACTCCCAATTTAAAATGTATGTTGCAGTATTGAAAAATATCCACACTAATTCACCACTATTTGTAGTCTTGCCTAAAAAGCGAAAATTAGAGGACCATAAAATTAAGGATATAATTACTGTTAAGAGGGTAAGGTTAACTTATGAGGCGATGGATGAAATAACTAAGCCCAACTTTGAAAAGCTTATACTTAAGATAAATTCAAAACCACAAACACAATTTCGAAAGAATGAACCACCCTACAAACGTAAGAAAAGAAAAGGTGAGAGATATGTGAGATGGCTTGATAAGTGGTCATGGAAAATCAACGAGTAGTCATTAATATTTTAAATTTCTTTCTTTTTCGTATTTTCACTTTTCTAATTTATGTTAAATTTTAAATTTTACTCGATTATCGGTTGCACCCTTTCTCCTGACACATTTGAACTATTTCCCCGTAATACCGATAATTATACTCAATTAAATAATTCACTTTAATATTTATAATTATAATTGAGTATTATTTTTAATTATCGTATTTTTCCATCAGTATACTGAATTAATATTTCCCAATATTTATCATACTAATTATAAGGCATTATATATACTAAGTTTATATATATATATATCCTATTGTTTAAAAATCTAAATCATCTATATTATATATATATACTAGTATGTAGTAGATATGCATGTAATCTAAAATATTATTCCATATCCCGTGTTCCCTCTATTCACATGCATGTCTCGTTGTCCACTGTGCCAGCCTTTAAGATTCCCTGCATGTTCAATTTTTCGTGCCATGCATGCTGCCTGGGGAGACGGTCGCCTCTTCTCCCAACACCTGATGGAGACGGGCGCCTCAGTGCTTTCCTTCTGCATGCATTCCAAACTCTTCCCAAGACGCACGCCTCTGCCATCCTCACATGCCCTTGAGACGCCCGCCTCCACGTGCTTGTCTTGACTATCATCTTTTTGAGACGGACGTCTCATCCATCTAAGGCCCCCGCCTCGAGTTTCTCCCATGCCTCGTGCGTTTTCTCTTCTGGTCTCCTTGACTGATTTGATCGTTTCGTCCGTTTCCTTCTTTTCATCTCCCAATAAAACTCATATTCAAACATCTCTTTATTATACCATTAATAAAAATATTCTTTTCATTTCCCACCATAAAATACATTCAAACTCTTCTCTTCATTTCCCAACATCATAGTATTATAATTTATTCCTCTTAAATCCTAAAAACACTATAAATAATCATCCTCATTTCTTCTCATTTCACATCCCTTCACACTTCTCCTCTTATATTTCTCTCATCCATCCATTTTTCTACCAAAATTCTTTTTCATTCCTCCTCTTATCATGGCTCCACGAAACACTCAACGTCGAGTGAAACCCGACCGACCACCACCGGATTTTTCTACCATTGTCTTCCGAGATTCCGATGATGGCCAACAACAAGCAAAATACATGAAATTCTATTCCCGTTCGGTTGTCCCCACTAAATATGTGTACACCGATTGTTTGGATACCTTGGGTATGTCGGAGAGCATAACGTTTATGCTTACAAATACGGGTCTGCTTAGTCTCTGCTCCAATCCAATCCCCACCTTCGAACCGTTCTTTCTTGAATTCCTCAGTTCATTCTCCTACATCACACCTCCTGACGATCCTTATACCACCGGCACCGCTAATTTCCGCATGTTCAACCAAGAATATTCTATTGATCAAGAAAGAATCGCTGAACTTTTACAGTTCACTAGAGGTCCGAACGTTCACCACAAACCTTTCAATCCCGAAGGCGACATTTCTTGGGATCAAGTTGGCTTCTCTCTTTGGCACGATCTAACCGGTCAACCCATAGAAAGTTGGTGAGATCTTTACGCTTCGCATATTCATAATGCCGCTCTGAGGTACTTTCACCGAATTTTCTCGAACACCATTTTTGGTAGGACCAACAACCACAAGGTCAACCAAAATGAGATGTTTCTTATTTTCTGTGCCCTCAACGGTCAAGCTGTCAACACCGCACCTTTCATGCTTAGCCACTTTTACACATGCGTTAATGCGGCAGGTACCAACCCATTTATCTTTTGTGGAATCATCTCTTCTTTAGCATTTGCTTTAGGCTTATGCAGCGAGCTTTTGTCCTTAGGACAATTTATGATGCCGACAAATCTTATAGATGTTATCTACTGTCGCGATTCTCATATCATCTCCCCGAGACAAGATGACCGGTACACTTTAATGATCAACCGACGTCTGGTGCCCGGTGTAGTGCTGCCTTGTCCTAATCAGATCGACGTCCGAATTCGCAATAACTGGCGTTTTCCTCTCAATGCACCTGCTCAGCAGCAACCTCAAGAAAATCCGGCTGCTAATTTTGAGGCCATGCAAGCCCACATGAATCGGCAAGATCAGCGATTCCTAGCAATGGAACAAAACCAAGCTGAAACCTTGCGTCTCATTCAAGAGATACAGGGCGACCAATGAGAGATACAACGCGACCAAAGAGAGATACGGCGCAAACAACGCGAGTATGCTTTCCAGAATGATCGTAACTTTGAAGCATTAAATGCTCGCATAGCGGATGCTCTTCACCTTAACGATTCTAATTCCGACCGGCGTCGACGACCTCGCACTAGAGGCAGAGGAGCAAGAGGATGAAATTTTCCAAGCGACGAGTGATCACCCTACTCCTTTCTGATTTCTCCTAGTTCTATCGCATTGAGGACAATGCTTACTTTAAGTTTAGGGGAGTCAGAACATTTCTTAGCTCGTTTTTATTTTCTTGGCTCTATTTAGTATTTCCCTTTAGTTTCCTTTCTACTTTGTATTGCAAAACTTCCATTCAATAAAATACATGTTTATGTAATTTTAATCTTTTATGTAAAATTCTCGTGCTTATTTGAATTCTTCCATTTTCTTGAGCCATAACGAAAAAATTAAAATGCATTTATTGACATACTCAACTAGTATTAAGGTTGCTTATTTTTATAAATAAGAACTCGAGCGCGACTAAAACAAAATTATTATCGTCATAACACTTCAAAACCCCAATGCGTTAGATTGATTTAAGTGCTTATTATACTAACACCTTCAGATTTAGCTTTAAAGTAATCCTGAGTAGTTTATAAAAGCAGTCGACACCGCCTTAAACGACAAACTATGTGGAGGATCGATGAATATAAGTGATTGATCAAGATTTTTAAGAGAAAGTTTTATCAGAAGATGCACTTATTAAGTTAGATGGTCCTTACCAGATCATTTAATTCAACATTTGCGGAAACTATAAAATATCTATGCAAACATCCATTATGAATTGGTTCAGTGGTTTCTGGTGCTGAACTTGGTAGGGCGGACGACGGTCCGATCCCCCGCAATTTGTAATTGGATAAAGGAGTACCAAATATAAGTACCAGAACTCCAAGTTGGATTACAAATATCAAAGTCACTAATCGGTTACTCCACTATGTGCGCGTAAGGTAAAGGGCTTAATGTGATTGCACCAGAATGAAAACGGGTGAAACGAAACGAAAGTATTTGGTCGAACTATAATACATGACTTAAATTGGTCTGCAAAAATGGGTTATCTAGTGTTATTACGGTAATTTTCGTGTCGAAATCTGAACTTGAGTTATCCAACAAAGAATTGACCTGCAACCAAGTACGAATTGAAGTGTGTTTTATATCTTCGTTTGACTTATGCTTAAATGATTTTCATTTTTACTTTTTGCTTGAGGACAAGCAAGGGTTTAAGTATAGGGGAGTTTGATAACACGAATTTATATAACATATTTGACTTAATTTTCATAGATAATGTTACTATTTTTATTTAATTATATTATTTTATTTCTGTATTACGTTGGTATTTTCTATGTTTCAGGTATTTGTATTAGATAAAGGTAAATTGAGAAAAGAAATAAAATTGAGGAAAAATCGGATTAAAAAGCAAAAGAAATGAAGCAAAGGGGTGATATAGCAAAAAGGAGGAGTTAAGAAGAAAGAAATATTTATAAGACTGAGCCCAAAAGAGAAAAGCCCAGCAAGTCAAGCCAAGCCAATGACGCGTGCCCCGTGACGACTGTCACAGACTTGAGACGACCGTCTCACAATTCCCTCACATCATGGAGGTGCCCGCCTCCCTTATGCGGCCCACCATCTTCAGTTCTTGGAGACCCACGTCTCCTAAGCCCTTCATGAGTGAGACCCACGTCTCCTATCCTTCCATGATGAGAGACCCACGTCTCACACTTCCTCTCTTCAATGAGACATCCGTCTCCCACGATTCTGGCAGTTTTTCACATGATCACCACTTCTCTTCGTACAAAATTGGAAAAGGCAGTTACTAACAGAGGCCATAAATACAAGTTCAAGCATCAGTGCAATGGTCGACAATTTTTACCGAACAACTATTATTACGTTTTTTTTTCCTTCGCATTTTATTTTATTTTCAGTTTGTACTTTTATTTTATTTTTCCATTTCAGTTTCTTAGTTTTGATTTTCTTTTTAGTTTTAAGTTTCTATAATTTTTCTCACGATAATTTCTACACCGGAAATTATTGTGTACTTTTCACTGATCTAACCTTACGTTGGATCTAGTGCTTTTTATTCCTTGTCGTATTTTTATTTTTTATTCGAGAAGTCTCCGAGCAGATCCAACCGACTTGTGGTGGAATGTTCGTTTATTTCGAAGAACAAGATTATTCCAGTATTCTTATTTTTAGGTTTTTAATATAATTATTTTATTTTATTTAAAGTATTGTGCCTGATATTTATTTATTTGATTATGGAGATGTTTAAATATATTGAACCTTATTATTTATGCATGTCTGAATTAATAAATATGTCTGGCTAAACCGTGTAGGTATCGGTAGGTAATAGTAGTAAGAGTAGGAATTAAATTGTTTCTAAGCTAAAATATTAATTAACTTAAATTCTGGTTATGACTTTTTGTAATTAAAATTAATCTTTTCGTTACGAAAGTAAGATAAGTAGAATAGGTTAGGATCGAGACCACGAAAGTGTGAGAGCGCTTTAAAACGAATTAGATTTTATTAAGTTTTCAAAGAATATTTTCTAAACACTTATGGGCTAGCGAGAGCAGGCATAGGGCTTTAGGAGTATAATCCGAGATAAGACCACGAAAGTGTGAGTTGAGGGTTTTTAAACTGATAATTTCTACAGAACAATTAAGTTAACCATCTTTATGCGCTTAGGTTCGATTTAATCCGCTTAGGTTCACTACATTATGTACCGATATCCATTTCATTTATATTTGTCCTTAACCTTTATCCAAAAGAATTATTCGCCTTAGCTGTATACCGTAACTTAGGATAACATTAGATTGATTTATAGTCTCTGTGGGTTCGATATCTTTTTAAAACTACGCGATAGGACTGTGCACTTGCAGTCTCCCGATTTATAGACGATAAAGTCGCGATCAGACCCATTCGTCTTCGCCCAATTCTGCGTCTTGGAGGACTCTGGTTGAGGGTATTTGAAACCTCGATTGGTATGACTGCTTCCATACCATATACAAGAGAGAAGGGGGTTTCCCCTGTAGATGTTCGTACTGTAGTGCGATAACCGTGGAGGGAAAATGGCAACATCTCGTGCTAATCCTTGTAAGTCACTATCATCTTCTGTATGATCTTTTTGAGATTCTTCTTGGCGGCTTCCACTGTGCCATTCATTTTTGGCTGATACAGAGAAGAGTTGTGATGTTTGATTTTGAATTGCATGTAGAGTTCGGTGATCATTTTGTTATTGAGATTGGTACCATTATCCGTGATGATCCTTTCGGGGACGCGGTACCAACAAATAAGATTATGCTTGATGAATCGAGCCACAATATTCTTGGTAACAAAAGCGAACGAAGCTACTTCTACCCACTTGGTAAAGTAGTCAATTGCAACAAGGATGAAACGATGTCCATTGGAAGCGGTGGGCTTGATCTCTCCAATCATGTCAATGCCCCACATTGCAGAAGGCCACGGAGCGGTCAGAACATTCAATGGGACTGGGGGGACATGCACTTTATCTGAGTATATCTGGCATTTGTGACAACATCGAACATAGCGATAACAATCGGCTTCCATGGTGGACCAATAGTAACCTACTCGTAGAATCTTCTTAGCCATTGTATGTCCACTGGAGTGGGTACCGAATGCGCATTCGTGTAACTCTTCCATGATTCGTTATGCTGTTTTCTGATCTACACAGCGGAGTAAGCACAAGTTGTGATTGCGCTTGTATAAGATGTCGTTGCTGAGGAAGAATTTGGATGTGAATCTTCTGAAGAACTTTTTATCGTTGACAGATGCTCCAGCGGGATATTCCTGAGCCTCGAGATACCTCTTCACTTCGTAGAACCAAGGTTTCTCTTCGATATGAAGTTCACAACAGTATGCTGGTTCGTCAAACCTTTCGATGATGATTTGGGGAGCTTCGTTGTCCCATCTGACCTTGAACATAGATGACATGGTAGCTAATGCGTCTGCCAATTGATTCTCTTCTCGTGGAATGTGATTGAAAGGGATTTCTTCAAAGTAGGGGATCAGACTTAAGACATGCTCTTGATATGGAATGAGTTTCGGATGCTTCGCATCCCATTCTCCTTTAACTTGACTGATCACTAAAGTTGAGTCTCCATATACCTACAGGAATTTGATTCTCAGGTCAATAGCAGCTTTGATACCCATGATGCACACCTGTAGGAGATGTAATGAAGGCGCCAATACCATTGCCATGTGCGTTTGAGGCTCCATCAAAGACCATGGTCCATCGGGATCCCGGTTCAGGTCCTTCATCTGGTCCTGATTCTTCGCAATCAATGAATATCAAAATATCCTCGTTTGGAAACTCAAAATGCATAGACTGATAGTCATCTATGGCTTGATGGGCCAAATGATCGGCTATTATACTTCAATTGATCGCCTTCTGAGTAGTATACTGGATGTCGTATTCGGTCAAGATCATTTGCCATCTTGCTATTCTTTCGGAGAGAGCAGGTTTTTCGAATATGTATTTTATCGGATCCATCATAGAGATCAACAAGGTAGTGTGAGTCAACATATACTGTCTTAGTCGGCGAGCAGCCCAAGCCAAAGCGCTGCAAGTTTTCTCAAGCTGTGAGTATCTTGTTTCACATTCGGTAAACTTTTTGCTAAGGTAGTAAATTGCATACTCTTTTCGACCAGACTCATCATGTTTCCCCAACACACACCCCATTGAGTTATCTGATACTGCCAAGTACATGATAAGAGGTCTTCCTTTGGCAGGTGGCATCAGGATAGGAGGATTTTGTAGGTACTCCTTAATTTTGTCAAAAGCTATCTGGCAATCGTCGTTCCATTCCACTACTTGATCTTTCTTCAGTAACTTGAAGATTTGCTCACAAGTAGCAATTAGATGTGCAATGAATCTGGAAATGTAGTTCAATCGTCCCAACAAACCTCTGACTTCCTTCTCAGTACGGGGAGCTGGCATTTCTCGAATAGCTCTAACCTTGGCAGGATCAACTTCAATACCTTTAACACTGACAACAAATCCCAGGAGTTTGCTGGATCTAATTCCAAAGGTGCACTTGTTAGGATTGAGTCTTAGTTCGTACTTCTTCAGTCTATCAAACATGTTTTGGAAATGATCGAGATGTTCTTCTTTGGTTTATGATCGAGCTATCATGTCGTTGACGTAGACCTCTATCTCGTGATGGATCATGTCATAGAATAAAGCTACCATGGCACGTTGATATGTGGTGCCAACGTTCTTCAGCTCGAACGACATGAACTTGTAGCAGAATGTGCCCCACTGTGTAACAAAAGTAGTATTTTCCATGTCTTCGGGATCCATTTTGATCTGATTGTAACTGGAGAAACCATCCATGAATGAGAAAACCTTGTGTTAAGTGGTGTTATTGACTAGGACATCAATATGAGGAAGTGGAAAATCATCTGTCACACTTGCTCTATTCAGATCTCTGTAGTCCACACACATTCGCACTTTACCATCCTTCTTAGGTACGGGAACCACGCTTGCAACCCACTGTGGATAAGAAGTAACGGCTAGGAAACCGACATTGAACTGTTTCATAACATCGACTTTGATTTTCTCTAACATCTCAAGATGCATACGACAGACCTTCTACTTCACAGGGAGAAAACCTTCTTTCGTTGGTAGTCGGTGTACCACAATGTCAATGTCTAAACCCGACATGTCTTTGTAGGACCAAGCTAAAACCTCGATATAGTCCCGCAGCATCTGGACCAATCTCTCTTCTCATTGTTCTCAAGACCCGCTCCTATCTTAATTTCCTTTTTGTCTGCGTCAGTACCTAAATTGACAACCTCGTTTGTCTCTTCATGTGGCTGTATAACTTGTTCTTCTTGTTGTAGTAGTCTGACAAGTTCTCTTGGAACTTCACAATCTTCCTCACCTTCGTCCTCAGCTTGGTAGATCGGATTATCGAAGTCATATTTAGAAATAGCAGAGCTGTTATCAACGAGATTCAGAGTGAATCTGCAGTGTATCATGTGGGTGTGTGTAAGAACACATAGCTTTTTGAAGGGTGATAAAATAAAAGAAAGGAAAAAGCAAAGTATTTAAATGCAAAGTCCAATGATTTTATTGAATAAAAATATGCAGATGACAAATAATAACCCTCACAAATGAGCCACGGTGCCCCGGGCAAGGCACTAGGCTTAAAGTTTATTGTTCAAAGTGTAAAACAAACGAAAAGCATAACAGAAAAAGCAATTACTCCTTTCTAAAGGAGATTGGTATAACATCTTCAGTCTTCCAATTGCTGAGTCCGTAGTTTGGAGTTGGGAAGATCCAGTTGTTGATGTCAAAGTTGCTGTCGTCGGCTTCTATATCATGAAATTCATTTTTGCTGATGTGGAAAGGAAGTTTACCGGCACGTTCGCGGTGTATCATCTTCTGACCTTTGATAGTGAAGCCTAAACTAGTCTTGTCAGATTTGAACGGGAGATCGGGGAGCGGACCCCAAACAATGCAACGTCCTTCTTCAACCGCAACTTTAGCGTCTTTTAGTGAGGCCATATTCGGTGGAACTCTAGTAACTTCAGGAGTGACAGGAGAGTCAACATGCATGACTCATGGGATTTCTTCGAAAGCTTGATAGGGGGTTTCGATGAATTCACCTTCCATTTTGATGTATCGGAATGACTGCAGATGGCTTACAAGATATTCTTCTTCACCGCATATTGTAACAATCTTCCCTTTCACTAGGTACTTCAGCTTCTGATGCAGGGTAAAAGTGACAGCGCCTGCCCCATGTATCCAAGGGCGTCCAAGTAGGCAAGAATAAGCTGGATGGATGTCCATGACAAAGAAAGTAGAGTTAAAAGTCTGGGAACCGACTTTAACTGGCAGGATGAGCTCTCCAAGTACTACTCGTTTAGAACCATCAAAAGCTCTTACAATTATGTCGCTGGGCTTCATGACCATTTCTTCAGCATTGAGTCGATCGAGAGCACTCTTCAGTAGAAAATTTAAAGCAGAACCAGTATCCACCAACACGTGAGACAATGTAGTGCCCTTGCATTTAATGGAGATGTGCAAGGCTTTGTTGTGTTTCCTTCCGGCAGGAGTTAAATCAGCATCAAAGAAGCCTAAACCTTTGTTAACCGTTAGGCTAGCAATACAACCTTCAAATTGATCAGCATTTGTATCTTGTGGTATGTGAGCATTCTTTAGAAACTTTAGTAAGGCTTTAGCATGGGCCTCAGAACACAACAACAGAGCTAGCATGGATATCTTCGACGGAGTTTGTCCCAATTGTTCCACAACATTGTAGTCGCTCTTCTTGATAATCTTTAAAATTTCCTCCAATTCTTGTTTGGAGGTATCCTCAACAACTCCCTTTGGTACTTCTGTATGAGTAGGATGAGTTACGCGAATTGGTGTAGTAGTGTCTTTTGGATGAGAGATCTTTGGAGAGAATACTCTTCCGGTTGTGGTCACTTTGCTACCTGGTGATGTTGTCAATGTTAGGATTGGTAGCTTCAACTGCAATGTCTTCGATGGTCAAAGGGTCTTGCTTGACGCCATGATAGTAAACTTCAGCTTCGTTATTCCAAGGTATAACTTTGTTAGTGGAATACGGTATTGATCTGGGGGAGGTAATAATCAGAGGTTCCACCCTATGCGCAGGATCGACAAAGGTGATCCTTATTGTGTTCACATCGGCATAGTCTTCTGGGAAGTCATCTCCCCATCCAGTTGCCTTGACGTCTTCGATAGGAATCTTGTAGCTTTTAGGAGCGGTATACTTCACCATGAAATCAAACTTTCCACTTGGTTGTGTAACACCCCAATTCTACCCCTCGTAATTAATAATAAAATTAGAGTTTCAAAATTTCATCCAACAAAAATTGAGGCATCACATATTCGTATTTTCATCACTTTGCATTATAATGCACTTCACAAAAATCAAAAGTCGGATATACCGATTCATATCATAATTCATCATATAACCATATGACTATTCACAGCACAGCGGATGTGTTCACAAAATATACATATCATCATGTTATCATCAATACATAAAGTTATAACATCATAAGATAGTATACATAAACTATCCTATAAAAATAATAACGTCGCCCAAATCTCGAGTGTTACTACGATCAGAGCAGAGCGACTCAAAATAAAGAGACTGAGCTAATCCTCATCATCCTCATGGATCACCTACACGTTACCAATTTAAAGGAAACGACGAAACAAGTAAAGGGTGAGATACTCCAAAACATATAATTAAAGGCATGATAAAATATATAAATAGTTTTGGAATTATAAATGATATAAGTTAATAGGAGTATGTTAACATATATCAAAACCTCACATAATTTAAATTAGCATTTAGTGTATAAAATTAACACATTAACTTCGTCACATAATCATTATACTCGTATCAACACAAGCATCATATATCATCGCAATTCAACATCATTCATCAATTAAAACCCAACGCCAAACAACTCAAACATAAACGTAACCGACTCCATGAGACACGACTATGTTATGCATGTGGTACCTGTCGCTTTGTCCATAATTAGGAACATTTGGCAAAAACCCATCGTCGCTTGGCATAAAAGCCCTCATCGCCAATGCAATGTATGTGACTCGACCATAAAAACAACACAACAAAAACATCATCCTCGCTCATCAAAATTGACATAAAGTCCACATCGCCATATTTATCCACATCAAGATAAACATATCATCGCATCGCATATCATCAAGTATTCATTAATAAATACACCGTCGCAAACATCATGTTTAATTACACCACATCATTATCAATTAATTCACCAAATTCCAAATACGGAAAAATAGTCAAAACTCCAATAATCGTTGTGAAAGCCATTCCTAATAACTGGCATTAATCATAATCGTCAACCTCGCAATCAGATTGTCCATACGTGTCTTAAATCGACTAAAACGCAATCCGGTTCAATTTAACCGTAATTTGGCCTATTTCGGGTCGTTTCATAAAAACTCATAATTTCGAAAAACTAACCTCACCACTACGTTCTACACGTCGAACTTACCTAGCACGTCAATTTTCTTTGAATTCGGAGCAACTTGCTCCATCGACAAAATTACCGAAATCGGAAAATCGGAACATAATCGGTTTCCAAATTTAATCGGCTAACTTATGTCCTAATTATTTTATTAATACCAACTAGTAGTATATGGAATTACTGAAATTGAATGAAACAGAAGCTAATCATGCAGGAATACCATTATGCAGAAAACAGAAGTTCCAAAACACAAAATACAGCAAAACAGAAAATGGCACGAAACCCCCCCCCCCCATGGCTACACGGGACGAACGTCCCAAGGGACCTAGAGAAAGGAGGCGGGTGCCTATTAGTGGGGGACGGCCGCCCCTCAAGCTGAGGTGGGTGCCTCCCCCTTGTTCATGCTATCCAACTTCTTCTCTTTCCACGGTTCAATGTATAGACATAGTTTTTCTGGTTTTTAGGTTTCACAGTTTTTCATTTCCATTCTATAACTTCTAGTTTCTACAAGCTAGAAATAAAACACCAACAATCCATACTCCTAACTTAACCTTTCTAAGTTATTTGATCAATCATTCAACCAAAACTCATGAATCAACCTATCAATTTTTCTCCAAATCCAAAATATATCCCCAAACCCTAACTATAATGAAATGGAAGATCAAACCCCTTACCTCAAATTCTTGGATGATTCTTGATGATTCAACAAATCCAACCCTCAAGCTGCTCTTGCTCTTCTTCTTCTTCCTCCAAAACCCTCTATGTTTCTAAGTTTGGCTTTTGGTGTTGGAATGGAAAGAAAAGAGGAAAAGGTTTTATGATGAATTCTTACTAGCAAGCTAAGGGTGTAAATCCAGTTCTACACAATTAATCCTCATACCCCTATCTATTCTTATTAATTAACACCTTAATAATATCTAATAATATTATTAACTCAATTAATTAAAATGATTCCCGGGAATTAAATATCGGTCTGAATAATATTTTACCGAACCGAATGGAATAAAAATCGGACCGAACGAAACGTCGCCAAAACAATCGTCAAACGGTAACTCAAAATATTAATATAATATAATATTAAATAAAACGGGGCGTTACAGGCTGCACCAAGGTATCCCAGACTACTGGTAAGGCTTCACTTACATATTCGATCTTCATATTCTTAGAAATGTCTTCGCATAGATTCTCCACAGAGGGAGGTTTCTAAAATAGCACTTCTCGGTTGTCCATCATGTGTTGAATACGTCTCTTCAACCAAGCACATCCATCAGATTCAGATGCACACCAATGATAGTCATCAGGGCATCCTAGAAATACATCGGCTTACACAAATCTTTCTTGACTGTCATCAGAGGGATAGTCAGCTTGCTCACCTCATAAATGTAGGAGTCATCATCAATAGCATTGGAACTTTTACCATGGTCAGGCATTGGTGTGTTGATCACATTCGGAGTTTCGACAGGAGGGTCGAACTCAATTTCTCTAGCTTCAATCATGTCTTGGATTTTGTTCTTTATAGCCCAACATTTGTTGGTGTCGTGCCCTGGAGTGTTGGAGTGGTATGCACACCTTGCATTAGAATTATACTTCAGAGAGGAAGTGTTGACGTGCTGAGGAGGATCCCTCAAAGTAGTCAGCTCTGCTTTCAACATATGTTGCAATGCTTGAGACAACGACATGTTAATCTTCGTAAACTGTCTTCATGGCGCATTCTGGCTACGCGTGTTGTCTCCTTGAGGTTGTACTGGTGTGGGATTAGAGATCACGTCTGCCCCCACAGATTGAGTACGATAAGCTTTGTCACGGCTCTTCTGACCATATACAGCATTGGCTTCTTTCTTACTACCAAAAGATCTCTTCGTAGCATTTGAAGATGACTCTACTTGTATTTTCTCGCTCTTGATTCCAGCTTCGATATGTTCACCTGTCAATATCAACTCGGTGAATCCGGATGAAGAGTTTCCAATCAGATGATTGAAGAATGGGCCTGTCAGTGTTCCCATAAACATGTCAACCAACTCCCTATTGGACAAGGGGGTTGAACTCTGCCTGTTAAATCTCTCCATTTCTGGGCATACTCTTTGAACTTCTCATCACGACCCATAGACATGCTCTGTAGTTGCATGCAGGTAGGTGCCAATTCAGCGTTGTACTGGTACTGCTTGTAGAAAGTATCTTCTAAGTCATTCCAGGCATGAATGTGGGTACTCTCTAGCTGATAATACCACTCCAACTGAGTTCTGGATAAACTCTCTTGAACTAGTACTGCTTGTGATATCTTCCCATGTTGAAGATACCGATGGTCTTCTTATTTCTGGTGATGAGCTTCTTCAGGTCTTTCTAGCCTTGGACCAAGCTGGTGAACATCTCCTGGAATTGAGCATTCTAAGCCTGGAGATCTTTGATAGTCTGCTCAAGAGCATTTTCTGCTGAAATAAACAGCGAGAGAATAAGAAAACCGGTCTTCGATGTACCTGTTATGAGATGTTATGCTATGACATGCGATGTTATGCAATGCAATGTTTTCAAGGACCATAGAAATTTAAATTTGAAAAACAAAGCAGAACAAACTTTTTATTAGCTTCTCTTTATTAAGTACAAAAGAAAGTTTTTTTTTAAAACAAAAAAGAAATTCTGAAAGCTTTTAAGTTTCCCATGGGCGCTTCCTCTTCGTGTTGAAGTAAATGTTGATGTTTCATTCCTCGTGAAGTAGCTTTGTGAACTCTAATACTTTCTTATTGCTTGCATAGCACTGAGCTTCGAACGTATCCCTTTCTTCTTTAAGCTGAATCTAGGATCTCTTCAAGTCTTCGAAATCAGTAGGCATGTTTGGATGGAGAATGGTATAGGGTTCGTCACCTATAGCAACAGGTTCCATAAGCACTGGTAGAACAATTGTAAACGACATCATGAGGTTTTGAGCTCGAGCTCACACTCATTTGAGGTAAGGTTCCCAAGGAATGGAATTTTTGTGTCCCAAAGTCTTGGTATCAGTCTTCTTTACCATGTCACAAGCATGCACAAATCTTCGATGGTAGTTTTGGAGATCGTTGTTGTAGTCAAACACAATGTCTTGGACAAGCATATCATGAGGACCATCTCTTCGAGCATAACCAAACTAAGGTAGAGCTAGAGAAGGGTTGTAAGTGATACCTCCCCTTATGCCAAGGAGTGGTACATTAGGGAATTCCCCACAACGCTCAATGAAAGTGAAGTCCTTTAGAGGAAAAAGACACCAACGAATATCTGAATGAGAGAGTGACATCCGCCTTTGAGACCACTTCAATCTTTGCTCGTTCTTCATCACTGATTGAGGAAGGTGCGAAGTAAACCACCTAGAAAGTGATGGTATGCAACACATGAGAGTTCCTTGTCTTTTGATAGTACGAGTGTGGAGAGAATGCAGAATGTCTCCAAGCAAGGTAGGCACAGGATTACGAGTGAGGAATATCTTGATGGCGTTCACGTCTATGAACTGATCTAGATTAGGGAATAAAACCAAGTCGTAGATTAGCAAAGCCAAAATGTCTTCAAATGCATGGAAACTCATAGCCTTTAGGAATTCCCAAGATTTCTTTATCAGAAACTTAGCAAGCAAACCTTTAACTCCACTTCTTGTTTCCCAATAAGCTTAAATGTTTGATCGTTTTAGATGTAATGCTAATGCGATGTCTTCGTATTTCAGAGCTTTTTCTAAACTGATGAATGGTATCTGATCAAGAATAGGTATTCCAAGTAGCTTAGAGAACTCTTCCAATGTAGGCACCAACTGATAATCTGGGAATGTAAAGCAGCGATGTTTCGGATCGAAGAACTAGAATAAGACGTGCATCATATCTTCTTCAAAACTGGAGATAACCAAGTCGAGTAGATAACCATGCCTTTTGATGAACTGAGAATGATCGGGAATTTCTAAAACCAATTCTTTGAGTTGAGAAGATATACCCATGAAGTTGACTCGGATAGTCTTTTTGGAAGCCATAATTCCTACAAAATAGAGCAAAGATAAATTCCTAGGTCATTGAAATAGTTAGAAATGATATGATGTTTATGATGTTATAATGTCATTATGTCATGTTAAAAACAAGTAGCACGCACAAGAAATTCACACAATAGCCCTAGATTTAAGGTTTGCATGAGGTATAGGTGTCTACCCTACCAAAGTTTGAGTTGGTTCAACCTGTCCTATAATAGTAACCGGGTTCTAGGAATCTGATATCATTGATCTTTCTCGTAGGCTTTATTTCAATACGACTAACAAGTGGTCGACCGAAACATCCCGAAAGTCGAATCTTAATGAGCGTAGCATCGAGTATCAACCAACCTCAGTCTACACCAAAGCCGGCCATCTCACTACCTTCTAATGGCCAAGATGGGTCAATTAGGGTTCTAAAATTTGAGTTACTGCTTATGACGCCACGCAAATGCCAAATAATTTCCTCAACTGAACATGAGGAGCATCTGGACATCCAAAGCGTCGCACTAACATAGCCATCATGTTGACCGTTTTGGTATACGCCTAACGGTCGCGATGAATTATTGCTACTTACATAAGGAAACCTGGATCCGGGTGCAGGATCCCCCACAAGTATAATACCCAAGCAACCCTTAAAAGTAACGCAAGAAAGTCAAACAATTTAAAGTGATCTAAAGACCCTAAGGTAACCTCTCTTTATTTTCCACAGCAGATTCACCAGTTCTGTAACACGGTGGGAGAACTGACTTGTTTGTTTTGCGTTTGATCGCAAATGTTGCGGATAGCAAGAGTCGCCACCAACTTTTCTTTTATCCAATTAAGGGAAGGCGAAAAGAACAGGAAAAAACCTTCGTTAGATTCTGAGTAAGGGAGGTGGTTATGAAAAGGGAAGGTGTTAGCACCCTTTCCATCCGTAGTTATCTACGGGCTCTTCATTGCTTAGCTCACTTTAAATTGTTTTTTGTGTGTGTGTGTTTGAAAATATTTTTGAAAAGGCATTTCGCTTTGACTTCGTAATGATTCACGCTGGAATGTATACAAAGTGTTTGGAAATGTTTTGTTTTGGAAAAACTTTGTAATGATTCATGCTGGAATGTATACAAAGTGCTTTGAAAATGTTTGAAAGAAGTGTGAGGTGTGAAAAGTATTTTAAGCAAGCAAAAGAGACTTATTACCTACTCAAAACGGTGGTTTCCGTGTTATTTTTCTTTCCTTTAGGGCAGCTCTATCCATACCATTAGTTGGTAGGTAACTCTATCCGTTGGATGTAGAAGGGACATTCGAAGGGACATCAGATGGTTATAGAAGGCAACATGTAGGGATATCGAGGGACTATGATCTTTTAATTCGAAGGGATTGTGATGATGTATTTGTAGGCAACCATGTTAAGATATCCCTACGTTAGAGGGACATGACCGTTATTCGAAAGACAGCGAGAGAGGATACCCTAAGGGGGGTGCATGTCTGAAGAAAGTGTGTTGTATTCAGATATTTATCTTATGATTAGTGATCTATGTTGATTTTTATCTTGCCATACACGCCTAGTTACTAGCAGTTTAATAGGTGCAGAAAATAAATTGCGAAAATATAGAGGTCCTACGCTATTACATGGCTTTGGGGCAGATAACATAATAGGAGGTGCAGAAAGTAAAGGCGGAAATGTAAATTTACGTTATTACATGAAAATAAACTTGCAACCTATACATCCTTTCTATAATTTAAATGCAAGAAAATAAATAGCAGAAGAGAAACTACATCCTAGTGTTTTTTTTTTGTGTTTTTGAAAATCAATATTGATGTGAGAAAAAACCTAATTCTAATTGATTTTAATTAAAAAAAGATTTAATGAAAATTAACCTAAATTAAAATAATTAAGTTAATTAAAAAGTATGGAAAAATTATTTGTGGAATTATCTAATTAACCTAATTACTAATTAAATTAATTAATTAATTAAAAGGGAAATCAGAAAATAAATAAAAAAGAAAACCAAAAAAAGAGCTTATGGCAGAAGTTGTCTTAGAAGTCGGGTCTTCTGTGAGTGGCACGTCGTGGGCATCCAGAAACTGGAGTTTCTGGTGGAAATCCAACTAAGTGAGTCCAAAAGCCGGGGCTTCTGCATTTGAAAGGGTCCAAAAGTTGGGGCTTCTGGAGATTCTTCTGCTGGAGGGCATCCAGAAGCTGGAGCTTCTAGAGGTTCTGGTGCTGGAAAGATCTAGAAGCTGGAGCTTCTGGGGTGCTGGCGCTGGAAAGAGTCCAGAAGCTGGAGCTTCTGGAGATTTTAGATCTGGGACGTCTAGAAGTTGGAGCTTCTGGAGACTCTACATCTGGAAGGGTCCAGAAGCTTGGGCTTCTGGAGATTTTGGCGTTGTGGAAGTCCAGAAGCTGGAGCTTCTGGTGCTGGGGGACATCCAAAAGTTGGAGCCGCTGGGGGTGTTCCTTTTGGAGACTCTGAAACCTGTAAAAAAACAATGAAAACAAACAGCAAAAGGTGGGGTTTGAACCCACGACCTGAGAGATAGAGAGAGACATAGCGCGTACAAGGTAGACCACTGGGGCGATGATACATCCATTCATATTGCTGTATTCATAAATATGTATGGGTTGTTTGTTCCTGAATCAGAAGCGTCGGAGCAAAGCTCTGGTCGTCTTCTCCGGCCATCTGGGAATTAGATCCTACAAAAATAGACAACATGAAGGCAAATAGAGGACCCTACCCCCCTAATTCGTACCCTAGGAATCCAATGATGGTGTTTTTAGAGCCTGAAAGTCCCTGTATCAATGGGTTCGAAACTCATAGTTCCTATGCCGTAACAATGGCATCATAGGATTTAAGCCCTAAAGCTCACATGTAACACGTTGTACTTGTTCTAAATAACGTCTTGAGATCATACAAACAAACAAAAACAGTTAGTAATGCATGGATTGTGAGAAATGATTTATAGAAAAATACCAAACTAGAGCAGCTTGGGTGAGTGCTTTCTGGATCTTTGGGTGTTCTTGGACTTTTTAGAAAGCGCAAGATGTCTTATAAACATCCATTTTGGTTTCATCTTCATTGAAGTTTCCATGCTCATGAACACTTCTTTGCAAAAAGATGATTTTTTGTTGACTTTTTAAAAGGATCTATAATGTTTTGATCTATAACTTCCAAATGAATCATTTCCAGCCCAAGCTTGTGAGATATGAAGTTATAGAGAATTGAATTCCCTTTAAAATGATCTTTGGTGGGAAAAATTCTGATAAAGTATGTGAAAGTTATGCTTGGTCAAAGTTCTGTTGACTTTTGTCTAAAAAGCCCTAATTTAGAAACTTTGACTTTTGATCAAATCTTGACTTTTCTTGAGGAATCATGATCAACCATTGATCATATGATGAAAAATACTTCAAAATATTGATTTTGACCTAAAATTATGAAGTTTGACTGTATGTTGACGACAATTGACTTTTTATCCAATATGATATGCATGATTTTTTTAATGTTTTAATGCAAAGTGTATATGATTTCCTGATACTGTTGGAAGAGGAAAATTCAAATGCATCATGTAGATAATGCAACAACTTCTGAATGTCGATCTACCACTTGAAAGGCTCCATGGTAATCCTTGTAGAAGGAAAGATAGAAATTTCTGAAATCCATTAACATAATGCCCCAAATTGGATGAGTTGGACCAAAGAGAACATGGTCGGTAACTTCGAAGATCGAAAGTGGACCTCTGCGAGGATAAAAAAAAGTATGTTTAGCGCACAAGCCTGACATGAATGCCCCCAACAGTTGACAAGCTAACCCCTTGATGACAGAAGGATGTAACAAGCATATACAGATATGTTGAACCATTTTAACGTTGAAAAATCATCATTTTTTCTCGTAGCCTTGGGATAAACACTTCCACGATGGATTAATCTTCCAACGCATAGCAATAACATGTACTGACATGTTTAAAAAATTTGATGTTGCAATAGATCTTTCGAAATCCTTTAACCATCTCACCTGGTAGACGCATACTTCTATTAAATAATCGAGGAATGCACTGAGGAAATAAACACACCAGAGATTCATAGGGGATTAACTGAGAACAACTTAGAAAATCAGATCTATGATGGACTGCCGCCACTAAGACTTACTCGGGAAGTTGTTATTTGCAAGACTCTGAACAGATCTTGGTTGAGAATAAGAATACTCGGGATACTGCAACGGTAATCCCTGCTGAGGAAAGCTCACTTGGGGAGCAGATGAAGCTTCAATGGAGAAAAACTTCTAAATATAACTCTATGGGGAACAACACTAGAGAGATCCAAGTGGAAAATTTCGTTGACACAAGAGTTCACTGGGGATGATCAATCACTTCTATGGGGAAGAAATTATCCTGAGAGTTGACGCCACTACTGATTTATCTTTCGATTAAGTGTTCAACTTGCACTGGGGAGAAGAACTAAGTTGTCATTTGAGAAAAGTCTTCTGCTTGCATTGGGGTACTTCAAAAGAAACTCTATAAAGAAAATTCAGTGGGGAAAACCCGAGCAAGAAATTTCGTTGATACAAGAGTTCACTTGGGGGAAATTAATCACTTTGGAAGAGGTTCAATTTAAGAATCATGACTGCTGTAGACCAATTATGGTCAAGCCTTCAAACTTTTGATCGGAAGAACTAAATCTATCATTCGAGAAATAATCTTCAAAGTCTGATTTTGCTGAGGAAAACAATTAGCTGATCTTGAAACATCCCAAGTCTTGGTTGGGGTTTATGAATGAATGTGCTATGTAGGATATAATATGAATGCATGAATGAATGAGGGCATGAATATACTGGTTAATGCATTGGCTATCAAACTGAATCCTCGACATCTCTAGTTCGGAGGATAGAATAAAATGGCACAATAAGATGATTGACCAAGCTCCAAATGTTGAATTGCCGCTAGAAGGGCTACAATGCTAATTCTTGTAGAAGGAAGAATATCAAACTTTTGAAATGATCAGATAATGATGATTAGAGGCGTGCCCCATGCGTGGGAATGCATATACATTTGTAATCAAGAGATATCTCGACTTCAGAATCTTAACATGCCCCGGTCTGTTAGACCTTCGAGAAGAAACTTTTGAAAAGAAATGCCCCAGAATCCTGTATTCTGAAGTAAAACTTTACTGATCGTCAGCATTTCAAAGTAACTGGATATTCTGATATGGGAATAACATGTCTTGATGTGAGCTTTACAGATGCTTCAACACCTTGAAATAAACGCTTGAGATTTACCGAACCTCCGAGTGGCGGACTTTACAAACATGGACAACCTGCCCCTACATTAGCCTTTGAGAGATTTCAACATCTCGAGGTAGTTGTTTCAAATCAACTGAATGTTTTCAACAAGCTTGCTTTAGAATGAATCTTGGAGAGACTTCTATGTCTCAAGTAATTTCCTTAATTGACTGCATCTGAATAAAGAGCTATGCAAACATAGGGAAGACCTGTCCTAGGATGAGCTTTAGAGAGACTTCCATGTCTCGAAGTAATTGCTTCAGACTAATTGATTCTTGAAACAAACACTTATTCTAATTAAGAGAGCTTCACTATCACGAAGTAACTGCTTCAAATCAACCACATGTGAGTAACTACCTTGATGGAATGAGAGCTTCTTCTTTCTTCTTCTTTTTTTTTTGGCTTCAATGTCTCAAAGTAAATTCCTCGGATTGATTGGAACTGAACGATTAGTTTGAAATGCCCTAATGTATACAGCCTTAGAAAGACTTCCACGTCTCGAAGTAATTACTTCAGGCTGACTGAAACGAAGGTTGTCTCAATCTAACTGCTCTTTGAGAAAAAACAAATCATCTACTGAATGCTCTTTAAGGACCTGCTACCAGATTGGCAAAAATTCGAGAAGCTGAATTTCGATTTGATTGCCCTCAAGTTAACAGAATCTTGAGAAAATAACTTGTGATGCACTCAATGGAGTCCTTAAACGTCATGCCTTTTGATACAAAGAAATGATCAAGTCTTTCTCTTCTTGGACAAGGTTAAACTCTTCACTGATGTTCATATGTGAACACTTCTTTAATGTCAGATAAATGTTTTACATGTAGAATAATGTGTATTATGACAATTCTAATGCAACATTTATGCATCTTGAAGTTTTGTATGAAAAACATGAATTTTCTGAGTGAAACACTTTTAGAGTGCAACATTGAAAATTATTTTTTCTTTATGAAAGATAAGACGAGCATATGACACCAACACAGATACTTAGCACGCACCGTAGGAGTCAGGTAAACGCGATCTCTTCGTCGTATGCTTTTGAATTAACCCATGGTTCAATTAGGACTTTTGAAGGTTGTAACGTGGCTTGGTTCACGTTTTTTAGAAAAAAGGACTTTTAGGCTCAAAATTATTTGGTACCCACCCATTCTCCATGATGTCCTTCAGTCCTAAGTTGATCTATCCTGATACGAGCGCTCATCTCTCGAGAGGCGTTTAGGATGGTTGAGGAACCAAAACGAGGTTTTTTTCGACATGATAGTCACTCACTTTTTTGCTTTTGGTATCTGACCACATGACTTGTTCTTTGTTGAAAATTATTCTTTGATAATGCATTTTGGGATTATCCTTTTGCTTTCCCTAAATTTTGCCTGACTTTTGCCTAAGCGACTTATTACTAAGTTTCGACTTAGCGGGCTTTTTGTCTCTTTCTCTTTATTCATTATTCCTTTTTTTTGAACAAGTCGTGGATCCTTACACTGTATTCAATTTATTTGAAGTGATAGTAACCATCTGAGTCCTTGGGTAGATGAGGGATAATTGTTATTGTATCGTCATCTATTGCCCTTATGATGTGCGAGAGATACCCACATGGCATTATTCTCTTCTGATGCACAATGTTGATAGATGAAGGTTGAATATTGTGGTTTTGACCTTCCTCAACCTTTTGAAGGATAACCATTGTTGTATCCTTTGACGCACACTCTTTTGATAAGTTCTGAAACTTCGATCAGATTAAATAAACACTACCGACCCTGGGTCAAAATGAGGGTTTATCTAAACAGAAAAGAAACTCCTACTTCAAGGCCCAAAGGGGTTAACGAGGGTTTATCTCCCTTATAACTCCGGTGTTTGGGGATTTGAAACAAGGCCTGTACATTGTCAACAAGTTTTTTACTCGAAAGCATACAACTAGAGACCTGGCGTTTTTCAATTATCGTCATCCTCCCTCCCAATCTTTGTCTAGGCGAAAGATTTGGTAACGCTGGTATTAAAATGCTCTTATATCAAATAAAGAGTGACAAGGAATGGATTGCTTCAAGCCAAACATACTCATTGCATTAAGATAAAAACAAACAAGTTTCTACATGCAAACAAAGTTTAAACAATTAAACAAGATACACATGAAAATGCAGTAAAGAAATAAAAGATTGCCATTGTTGAGGATACTTGAGCTCCGTCTGGATTTGTTGATCAGATGACTTTTAGTAGTCTTGGTGTTCACTTGAGTACGGGGTTTCCATTCACAAACAAATTCCCTCCTTGAATAGTCTAGTAGTTCTGGTCAATCAACTATTGAACTTTGGCTTTGTAAGGATTGCAATCTTCTGTTGAGTGGCCTACCGTTCCATCATGGTATCCACATCGCGCGTTATGATCATAACCAAGTGGGAATAACATTGGTGGGTTACGAAAATTCGGAACCACCAATGAATTTTGAATCAGATATGGAAGAAGTTGACTGTAAGTCACCGAAATTGGATCAAGAGGAGCCTTCCTTCTTTCTAGATTATTCTGAGGTACAGTTTATTTTGAGAGTTCCCTTTGCTAGAAATTGAGATACCTTTTCCAAAGAATACCGCCCCTTCTGAAGTCGCCATTTGGTCTACTTCATTTCCGACACTATTCTGCAGAGTATCAACTCCCTCTTGGTAAGCAACTGTCCCAATGAGATTTGGAAGTTCCTCAAAATTGCTATCATCAGAATTTGCTAGCAAAATGTCTAAGCTTAAGCCATTTTGTTTGAAAAATAGGATCTTGTCATCAATTAACTCTTGAACTTTGCATTTGAAGGCGAAACAATTCTCAGTTTCGTGTCCTGCAGAGTCAGCATGAAAAGCACATCTAGCACTCTCATCAAACCAAGCTTTAGCAATCCCTGGTACTGGCTTTAACTCCCTTGGTATTAAAACACCACTCTGAATTAGGTATGGAAATAAATGAGAATATGATATTGGGATTGACTGAATATCATGTTGAGCATATCGGTAGTAATGCGGGTTACTATGCTGATTTGGTTCCTTCCTCCTTAGTTGGGGAGTAAGCAATGGCTGTTGTCGAGGAATATTCGAAGGTGAAGGCCGACGATGACGCCTAGTAGTAGAATTTTGAACTGGAGAGTTCGCAATGTGTAGATGTCCTTGACCCATGAAAACACTAGACGATAGAGCGGTAACCAAGTTTGTAGAAATTGGTGTAGTGTTGCATTCTCTCTTCAACAAGACTTGCAAGAGATCCATGACCAGACTAATCTGACTTTTTAAATGATTAACTTCTACTCCTAACAATTCCTGACCACGTTGAAGCTCGTTTATAGCCCTCTGAGACATCCTTTGAGTTTTGGACGCGTGTCGAGTAATCAGCTTGATCTTTCTGGACATAGGAGAGATGAAATGTGTTTTTCTGATGGAGATGAAATGCATGGTAATGTATGCAATAATACAAGTGAAATATAATGGTAACGCATGTAAGAATGCAATGTGATGTGATCATAATGATGTTATGCGCAAAATCACATATAAAGTTAAACAGACAAGGGTTTAAAAGGACGGTTGGCCATTGTTTCGACGTTTACCCAACAATTCCCCGTACAGGATGGTTCTAATGTTTTTTTGCTAACTGTTTCCTGGAGTCTCAGATCCCCTTTTATCATCACGTAACAAACCACATGATGATAGTATTTCCAAAAGTATACTCCAAGAAACGTCTTGTAAAAGGGATGCTCAAAAATCCTTTGAGCGGTCGGTCTCGGTTTGGAAATCCTAATACTTAGAGTGATAGGCCATTTGTCCAGAAATTGTTGTCCCGCACTAGCATACGGTGCAACAACCCCCTTAAAATGACCAACTCTAAGTTGTAGTCTTCACATCGATCCAAGGAACACGAATGTCCAATGGACCTAAGCTACACAACCACGCTAAACTTAATGTTACCTAGAAGCCTGGGTATTGGGCTTATCTATGAATCATAACCAACAAAATCCCAACACAATAATATATATCAACAGGATAATATACAAAGCGTAACGAAATAATAGGCAATGAACAATAACATCAAGAAGAAAGCAATAAAAAAACATACAAACATGCGAAGAACTAAACTAGGGTTGACTCGCTTAGTCAAAACATTAAAAATTATCCCTAGTGAAGTCGCCAGTTGTGATGACTGGTTTTTTTTATCGGTTGTTTTAAAAACAATGAAGTTGCCACCTAATTTTATTTGTTCTAAAACGAACTGGGAAATATAGATAAAACCCACAAAATCGGATAAGGCAGTCTACGTGACCAAAAGATACGGATTCGGGAGTCGGTTATGCAAGGGGAAGGTATTAGCACCCCTTACATCCATCATACTCGATGGGACCCGTTTAGTTCTAAGTGTTTCTGTGTGTATTTAATTGCTAATTCATAAGTTATGATCGAGGAATACAAGAGACGGGGTTTATTTATTATTATTTTAAGTTTGTCGCGGTTTCAGAACCTTGTGCCTACGTATTCCCTCGTGCAATGGGAAAGTCAAAACTCCGTAGTTCCTCTCAAAAAATTTTTAAGTTGGTTATGTTGATTTTATAAGAAAAATCGTGAATTAGACATTTTAAATGCTTGAACTTGGACTTGTTTAGTTTGTTTGAAAAGCTTAAGTCCTCATTCGTGTTGGAAATGGCTATTGCACACTCTTTGTAAGAAAAGAGTTTTGATAGTCGCATATGAGTGAAAAAGGATTAAGTGAGTTGGATTGATTTTAAGCGGGTGATAAGTACCAAACAATAGGACTAGCATCCTACGATTCAAATACTAGAAACTAGAGGAACTCAATGCTCAACGAGTCGTCTATCATCCCAAAAGTTTTCTTATGAAAAAGTGAAGTGAAACAAAGTTCATGTTTTTTAAGAGCCTTTAAACAATTGGACTAGCATCCAACGATTTAAAGACTACGATTTTGTTTGCACAAGTATTTAAACAATTGGTCTAACAACCAACAATTTAAATACTTGGGTTTTTATTGTGAAAGAGTTTTGAAAAAGACACTCGACGTTGGATCGAGGTTTGAAATTTAATTATGAAAGTGTTTTAAGGTTTGATACGCGAGGAAATGAGACATAGAATTGGGTTATGATTAATTAAGTATATAGACTTAATTAACCTCGTCAAGATAGGTGCTCCTAACCCCAACTATGAGACCCTTGTGCATGGAAAATTGGTATGTAGACCAATAATTATTCGGGTTATGATTAATTAGAGAAACAAGGGATTTAATTAACCTTATGAGGATGGCCATGCCCATCCCTAACTATGAGACCCTTTAGGAAATTGGCTTATGAGCCAATCAAAAGAAATCAGAGTTGCTTTTATATTAATTGTGTGTGGCATGTACAATGGTGAATAAATCGTACAAGCATGAAGAGCAAATAAGTAATTATCACACAATACAACTAAAAATTTAAATAATTATTAGAGTGGATTTTTTTTATTTGATAAAAAATCGATTAATAATTTAATCGATAAATTGTCAAATAAAACTATCATAAACTAATTATTATTTAATACATCAACCCCAAAATGAATTATTTGCATAATTAAATTAAATAATAAAGAAAATAAGAGTTTAGAATGAGCCTGAATTGAAGCAAAATTGGGGGTGCAGGTAGAATTTTGTTGGGCCCGGAAGCAGGAACAACCCAAGTCCATGAAGGGCTCCATCTGATTTTGTGTGGTAAGTCAGTGAGGGTCTACAGCGTGCATGCAGCTCTGAGGCGTCTGATCTTTGATTCGGGACACTCCAATGGCCATGATGGAGACTTTGTTATCAAGATTATTATAGGATAATATATACAAAAAAATAGAAAATAAACAAAGGTGGTGACACTTGTCACCACCATATTAAGGATTAACCAAAACTAATTAAAAAAATAAAATGAACAAATCTGCCTAACACAAAACATAATCCAAATCTCTTTCTCTCTCTATGACTTGGATCTCTTGCTCCTCTCTTTTCTCTCTGCTCGGAACCTTGCCGGAAAAAATATAGGGCAGCTGCGCCGAAAATCGCCTCACGGCGGTGACGGCGGCGGCGTGGCCCAGAAACGTGATTTCTTTACATTATTTTATTCGTATTTCTCTCCTCTTTACATTTCTGATACTTGATTTTTTGGACAACTTGCGGTTTATTGTAGACCATGAAGGGGATTTTCAGAAACCCAAGGCCTTAGATTCGCGATTCCGACGAAGATGATGAAGATTTTGGCTTCTGTGACGTTGAATCAACCTATCTGAGGCGATACCGGATGATTTAACGGAGGAGATACTGATCTTAAGCCTATTTCGGGTGAGATTGTTCTATATATGATTTCTTTTCCTCTTCTTTTTTTTTCTGAAGGGTTAGTGTTTAGGGAAAATGATGAATATATGTTAGGGTTTGGTTTCTGAATGGCTTGTATGGTTTTTGTGGTTATTGATCTTGCTGGCTTTTCTGTTTGTATGACTTTCTGGGAATGGTAATTGCTCCCATTAGGGTTTTCTCTTGCTTGGCCGTTTTAGGGTTTTCGATTCTGTTTGTGGCTTGCTGGCTCTCTGTTTGTTATGGCTATTTCTGAGTATTTTGGGTTTTCTCATTTAGGGTTTTCCGTTTTTTCCTCTGGTTAGGGTTGTGTGAACAGTGTGGGTGCCCTGATATTTATGCCAATTGAATTCTTATAAACTGTCAGCATTAGGGTTTCTTTTTATTTGATGGACTTTGATATTTTTCTAAGAAACAGCCTTACGAATTTGCTTGTTGGATCTTGAGAAACAATGTTGTTTTGGGCTTTTTGGGCAACTCTGGCTTTCTTTTTTGTTTTGCTGTACTGATGTAATTTTGTACTTGTTGTTATTGCTGAACAATGATGCTATGCTGTGTTCACTTGTCACCTTTTGCACCTCCCCTTGTGAACCAACAACAAAGTTGTTGTGATTTGCAATCGAAGGTTTTTAGCCAATGATTAATCTTGAAATTTAGATTATGAGACTTTATGAATGATTACGAACAAGATTTTAAAACCCTTCGAAAAACCTGATTCCTTGAACTTAATCCCTAATGATGAGATTGCTTGAAATTATCATTGTCTGAATTGAATGTTGGTATTTTCTTGATCACTAACCATTCTTTTTTTTTCTTTGTGTATCATGTGATGGTGACAAGGGTGAGGACATAGCACAAAGCTTGGAGTTGGAAGAAGCTTCAAAAGAATAAGATTCGCCATTACTGCCCATAGGATTAGTTTATGGTTTCTTGTAGCGTTGAAGCATAGGGCTTGTAATTAGAACACTTTGGAATTGTCTCTTATTGGTAAACCTTAGGGAGCTAGGCTTGAATGTATGAAATCCTCTTGCAAAAATCTTGTCAAGCGATAATCCTAATTTGGACTTGTAATCTAAACTTTCTATTTTGTATATCATTCATATGAATTTTGAATGTAAACTTGAATTCTCTTTGTAACACAATGGACAAATCTCGAGATAATTTAAAGTTTTACAATCCTTTAAGATTCAACATTGAAATGTCAAATAGAAAACTCATCACATTTGGACTTGATTCCAATAAGAATTGATATTGAAAGGATATTGAAACTTTGAATGACATTAAAATTCAATTTGTAATCCAGCATATCATGTATCAATTTTATTTGGAATGTATGTCAAATTGTCTTCATTCGGATTAAAACTTGAAGAAAATTTCCCAATCGTACCAATTTGCAACATTTGCCTCAAGAACTTAAAGGCTCTTAATTGATAATGGTAACAACATGCTCTTTAAAACAAAGATGCAATTGCACATGGATTCTCTTGACTTTAATCTCAATGTCTTAAATTCTCAAGCACATGAATTGGTAACATGACATTGGACATAAATCCAAACTTTCCAACCTTCAAACAATTGAATCACTTTTGGTAACATCTTAGGAAGATGAATCCTCGCACACCATAATTGAATCGAATGGAAATTCTAATCACTTGATTCTCAAGAATTACACTGCACAAAAACATTGTAACTTGACGAGAAAGAAATCCATAACGATAGTGAGTTCAAACCCTAATTCATGATTTATTTCAAATTCCCTTTCCGAAGGAGCAAGCACCAAAACCCTTGTAAAAACATGTGATCAAATCCTAAACCACAAACCAAACACCTAGATATCTTATCCTATGAGATGAACCCAGATAGCTTAAAAACATGAACAAATATAATCTTGACCTAAAAAAACCATGAGCCACATGAATTTGAACGAGGGGGGGAATGGATAATAGTAGGGTAAATTTTGGGGTGCGACAGGCGGTCTAGGCAAAAGTTAGGGATTTAAGCGTACGACTATGTCTCGTCTAGATCACCTACCTACAGACTACAATTACTATCAGCTTCAAGATTCGAATGGTGCAAATCAGTTCAATCACTTTCTTCTGACAGCAAGGAGATGAGATAGTCGAAAATATATGAGCAATAGCATAGTTGAAACTTGACGAGATTGTTTCCACATAGCTTTTTACTATTCTGGAAATTTCCTCTTACTAGGATATTTGTTTCTTGTATACAAACTGCCTGACTATAGGTCACTTTTCAAATTTAACGCAAATTTCTCTTTTCTAGTTCCCAAATTTTATTGTTTGGGTTGCATAAAGTCCAATGATTGCTTTGAATGATTATATGCATCTGACAATAAGCATTTGTCCAAAAACATACGAAAAGAGAACATAAATAGTAATAACTACAGGCTCTAGGAATTGAGATAACGACTAAAGTCACCAATACAACCCCCGTAGAGTCAGTTTTGCAAGAAATACATCCACAGGATCATCAATCTCCACAGAGTCATCACTCTCCCTACAAAGACAAATCTTCTCCGACGAAGTACTAATCTCCTCCCAACAGTGTTCCAACAATTCAAACTTCATCACGTTAGTCCCCAAGAAGTGATCCTCTACATTCATCACATCAGTCCCCGAGTAGTGATCCTATCAACTTCATCAGCTTCAACTTCATCATGTTAGTCCCCGAGCAGTGGTCCTCTACATTCATCACATTAGTCCCCAAGTAGTGATCCTACCAGTGTTCCAACACTTCAAACTTCATGTTAGTTTCAGAGTACATTCTTCACGTTAGTCCCCGAGCAGTGATCATATCAACCTCACCATATTACGTCAGTCTCCAAGCAGTAACAGGTTATGCCATATTACATTGCCCCCCCCAGCAGGGTCTATGGACGATGTAATCATCCCTGACAAAGTCTATACACAAGATATTCATCATCATCAGAGTATCTCTCAATGGTTATCATTCCCCAATGACAGCAATATCTAGACTCAAAACTTGGTCAGATAGTGCATCAGAGGAATCCACATCTCTCTTATTCCCCAGTCAGGGTTTTCAACAACTTCATCCCCAAACAGACGTCAAAGATCTCCAGCAGAACGTTCCTATCTTCTTCAAGATGGATATGTTTTGAAATACCACAACATCGACATTGATAAATTATTCATAAAAATCATTACGCGTACATATATCAGAATAACATTATCCATAGCATTGTCATATACTCGCATGCATCATAATCTGCACAGGACTAACCATATCCTGTAAAGATTTTATTTCCACAACAGGTAAAAACTAAGGTCAAAGATTAATACCCGAAATAAGACGGGAGAACTATCCGAACGACCATGCAAATTATTTCCAATCAACAGATTAACACCCGAGACAAGACCGGGAAAACTATTTACAGTCTGACAATTAGTCATCTCAGAAATAACCAAGACGAAGGTTTATTCTGATACTCTCTTATTATCAACTGCCCCGGATGGCATCCTATGCCCATCTCTGACCTCTCTTTCATCCAAAAGACAACCACATAGTCTAGCGTATGACTCACACTCCAGCATCAGCTTCTCCAAATGGCATCTATAAGCCCATTCCAGCGCATCGTCAACTGACGATCCCATTCCATACAACAGCGAATGCAAATTTGCAGGTGTACTCGAGTGTTCAATCATCTTCTACCACCAGGTCACGAAAGGCAAGCATACCAATCTAACCCTTCTGGTACAAGAAGATTGAACAGGGGAAACTGTTATACCCCAAAATTTTCCCTCCTACTTCTCAAGGCAATTCACAACTCCATACTCAAGGATTTCACAAGGGTTGAGCAGACAAACCCTTTCCTAAGCAATCAATCCAAACTAGGATTTTGCTCTTCTCAACCCAAGATGGACTTCCAAGACTTCAAGTGGTCATCATACCTAATTATATTCTTCAAGGAATCATCATATCAAGTTTCAAGCCTTACAAGTCAAAATTGCTCACCCAGTTGCCTAGATGGTCAACTCCAATATTTTGAAGTAATATTCATCATTTGATCAAGGGTTGATGAGGATTCATCAAGAAAAGTCAAGATTTGATCAGAAGTCAATGTTTCTAAGTTAGTGTTTTTTAGACAAAAGTCAACAGAACTTTGACCAAGCATAACTTTTACATACTTTATCAGAAAATTTTCCATCAAACCTCATTTTATAGGGAATTCAATTCTCTACAACTTCATGTCTCACAAGCTTTAGCTAGAAATGCTTCATTTGGAAGTTATGGATCAAAACATTACAGGTCTTTTTCAAAGTCAACCAAAAGTCATCTTTTTGCAAGGAAGTGTTCAGGAACATGGAATCTTCAATGAATATGAAACAAAAAGGGATGTTTATAAGACATCTTGAGCTTTCTAAAAAGTCCAAGAACACCCAAACATATTAAAAATTGAGCAAGATACATGTTGTGCAAGTTGAGCATTTTTTATTCATTAAAAGTCAATTTAATTAAAATAAAATAGCAAAAATAAATCAATCAATGCAAGGCTAATTATTTGACATTCTTGAGGTCCAAGATAGCTATTAAATGGCCTAATTTTCGAGATTTGAGTAATTGGAAAGAGATTGGTACAAGATTGGAAATATTTTATCAAAATTGAAAAGATTGGCAAATCAAATATTTTCCCATTCAAGGCAAAATATCTTCCAATAATGCTTGACCTAATGCATACTCCTATAAATACATGACATGTTCAGATCACGAAGAAGGGCTGTAAGAGAAAAAACCCTAGCCTCAAGAACAACTCTCATTCTTACAAAAATCCAAGAAACTTGCAAAATTCAAAACCCTATTTCCAGCCACCCTCAAGCCATTCCAATCATCCGGTCGTGTTACTGAGGTAGGTAGAGGTAAGAATACATCCTTGTACATAGACCATGCTCGCTGAATCATCCAACATGCATTCATCCCGTTTGCAAATATTTTCAAAATCGTATTTTAATTTATAGCTTGTTTTAATCGAAACTAACACCACTAACGTTTTCCGGGATCAAATAAGACAGGTTTCATCCATCGTTTGCAAGGTTTGGTGGACAAATCGTTAATTGCCATGGTTAGGGAAAGCAAACTATTGAGTTTCAAAACCATAGTTACAGGCTGTTTTAGGATGAACAAACCCCACCATCGTTTTCGCAAGGGTGTTGAATCTGGACTTTTTTTTTTGCTTTTCTGTTTGTTTTCTCAGGTTTTGCAAAAGATGGTGACCGGAGAAGATGATCGGAGCTTCTCTCCCGGCGTCTTTGACAGAAGTTCCAACTTCTGGATCCCTAGAAGCGTCATCTCCAAAAGTTCCAACTTCTAGATCCCCAGAAGCGTTATCTCCAGAAGTTCCAAAAGCTTTGGAAAATAGGTTTCCTGAGTTTCTGGAGGGAACTTCTGTCAGAAGCTCTGACGGAAACCCTTATTTTTTATTTATTTTCCTGCTGATTAATTTTCTTTGCATTTTCCTTTAAACTTTTTTTCTAAAAAAAACCTAAAAAATGTCTCACTTTAGGATTTAAGTTCAGAACATCCTTATTTAAATTTTCACAAAAAAGCATTTTCTTTAAAAGTCAATCACAAAAATAATATTTTTTAGTAATTAGGATTGCTAACTAAACTTTTTTTACTAACTTCCAGAACATCTTTGCACTAACCTTTTCTCATTTTTTCAATTATTTATTATTCCGCATTTAAATTCTAGAAAGGTTGTATAGGTTGCAATTGTTTTTTATCGTGTAATAGCGTAGGACCTTTACATTTCTGACTTTAATTTCTGCACTCCCATAATATGTATCTGCCCCAAAGCCATGTAATAGCGTAGGACCTTTACATTTCTGCAATTTACTTTCTGCACCCATTAACTGCTAGTAATTAGGCGTGTATGGCAAGATTAACTTAATCAATCTAGATCACTAATCACAAGATAAATATCTGAATATAACCCACTTTTCACACATGCACCCACCTTAGGGTATCCTCTCTTGTTTCCTTACGAATACATGGTCATGCCCCTCGAACGTGGGGATATCTTAGCTAAGACGCTTACAAACATATCATCATAGTCCCTTCGATAAAAAGATCATAGTCCCTCAATGACCCTCGATTGTTGCCTAAGAAAAGTGATGATCATCCCTACGAATATGCTAAGGTATGCCTACAAGTTGCCTTCTCTGACCATCCGATGCCCCTTCAAATGACCCTTTTACATCCAACGGATAAGGATACCTATCAACCAATGGTATGGATAGCCTTATTCTAAAGGAAAGCCAAATAACACGGAAACGACCGTTCTGAGTGGGTAAAATAAGTCTCTTTTTCTTGCTCAACCAAAATACTTTTCACACCTCACACTTTTCAAAATCTTTTTCAAAACACTTTGTATACATTCCAGCGTGAATCATTACAAAGTCCCTTTCCAAAACAAAACATTTCCAAACACTTCGTATACATTCCAACGTGAATCATTATGAAGTCATAGTGAAATGCCTTTTCAAAACATTTCCAAACACTTCGTATACATTCTAACGTGAATAATTAAGATGTCATAGTGAAATACCTTTTCAAAACATTTTCAAACACACACAGAAAGCAAATTTCAAAGTGAGCTAAGCAATTAAGAGCTCGTAGATAACTACGGATGGAAAGGGTGCTAACACCTTCCCTTTTCATACTGCCTCCCTTACTTAGAATCTAACGAAGGTCTTTTCCTATTCTTTTCTCCTTCCCTTAATTGGATAAAAGAAAAGTCGGTGGCGACTCTTGCTATCCGCAACATTTGCGATTAAACGCAAAACAAACAAGTCAGTTCTTCCACCGTGTTACATCATGGTATATTATGACCTGAATATCAATATTAAGTTCATTGTAATCTTCCCAAGTTTAGAATGTGTGGCAACATTATTTGGTGATTATTTGAAGAGCTGATTCAAGTTATGATATGCATACAAATGTTGTCAAATATCATGATGGGAGCTGGATATTTGTGTGATAATTGTGTGGAAATCTGAATCAAGAAAAGATGAAGTATTTGATGTATATAAGAACATGTGCTACATGGATATGTAACGTCACAACT
The DNA here is from genome assembly GCA_021764765.1 of Vicia sativa. Taxonomy (NCBI): domain Eukaryota; kingdom Viridiplantae; phylum Streptophyta; class Magnoliopsida; order Fabales; family Fabaceae; genus Vicia; species Vicia sativa. The sequence continues at coordinate 113,834,590 of CM038793.1, forward strand.
GTTGTAGACAATAGAGACTAAAGAATACAGATAAGGTTCAAACTTATATTTTGAAGATGAATTCATACACGTCATTAATAATGTGGTTTCCTTATAGCAAGTTACAAAGTGTGGCAATATGAATCTTGTATAGCGAGCAAACTAAGGATTCCTAATTTGGAAATTGTGGCAAATTCCAAATAAAGAATACTTCTAGTATTATGAGGACTAACATCAAAGATTCCCTTATATTGTGTAACTCAGGGGGAGTAACAACATTATGAAGAGCTTCACCGTTGAAGCTAAAAGAGAGAAGTGTTGATATTAAGGGGGAGCAACTACTATGTATAAATTGATATGTGCAAAGGAAGAAGCCATATCTTGTGCTTCTGAAAGAAGCAAATGATTATGGGTGTGCATTTGTGAATATCCTATCTGATGTTTAGAAATCTATTCTTTTTTTATGATGATATGTATGTCAAGCTGCTATAGAGGGAGAAATTGTGCTTTAGCAGATGAGATGGGGAGTGTGTATTTTCATGATCTATAATAAGCAATCTTATTGAAATTCTGGTACCAGATATGAGATGTCGAATGTAATATCACGACACTTGTATTTGTTTTAAGCACAGCTAACAAAACTGAGTTATAATGTGTAGAAAAATATAAAAACACAGAGAGTTATTAACCCTGTTCGGTTCTAACCAACCTACGTTTGGGGGCTTCTAAGCCATGGATGAAGTTCACTATCAGCAGTATTAATTCAGAGCTAAACCTCCATGTTTACACTCCTCACTTAATCACCTACCCAATGACCCTTCTACCTAAGATACATCGCTTAGATATGAGAACCTCTGCTCACTCCCTAAGTCATACACGGTGACACTCAACAATAAAAAAACTGAAGACACTCTTTAAAGACACACAATCACACTTGCATCAAAGTTTATGGTGATTGACAACTTACAACTCAACAAACGTCCTACTCAAGTATGAATACAAGGCAGGCTCACAATGAACAATGAACAACCAAAACAATGAACAACCAATAATTAAAATCTAAGTTTCTAAATTTGGAACGGCCAAACTGCAAAACAGGTTTTGCAGCCTTTAAATAGAGTAACAACAACTAGGGTTGCTTTACTCACAAGTCCTCAGTGCTTCCTATCTTTTCTCCATGAAAGCAGGACATATGATCTCCAATAATATTGATGAAGGTATTCTCAAGCTTCCTTAATCAAAGCATACAATAACAAACAAAATGACTTCCTACAAATTTTGAACTTAAACCAATTCTATCAGTTTCACATGTCAGGACATCTATTGTGACATCTGCTACTTCAGTAAACTTCATGGCATTTTCTAAGAAGAATGTTTTACCAAAATTGCTGCCAATCCATAGAACCAACACAATCCCCCTTTGGCAAATATTGGCTAAAAAATTATTTGGAATATAAGCCGTACAATTAAAAGACAACATCACAATTAACTTAGACATTTAAGCACACATAGCAGAGCAGCATAGTAAAATCAACATCACACACATACCATATATATAGCAGCGGATAAACAAACAAAATAGATGTTCCAACATCAGTTAGAACATTCACAGATGTAGAATTTTATCCCCCTGCACCAGCACATACAGACGCACAATTAACAACTTCTTGCTCCCCCTCCACAACAGCTTCTTCACTTGTGGAAACACAAGTGTAATAACAATTAACACATAGCAGCAGCTCCCTTTCAGCACAATCATCACATCAGTTGCACATACATGGAATCACACAATCGTTCACAGCTGCAACTATTTACAATTTCTCCCCCTCAACACAATGCACAATCACATTCATTCATACACACTCACTCTCCCACTCTTTAGCCATAATTGGCCAAACTACTAATAAAACCATGAAGAATGACAGAAATAAATATTAGATTTAACTAAGTCACTAATATCTAGTGTTAGGTACAACCCCAAAAAGAGTTATGTACTAAAGTGCCAAAATTACATATAAAATTCAACATTGTTCAGATGGAAACACAATTAACATGTTCATGCACAATCAGTGTTATGCAGAACTTGCAGACTTTCCAGTTCCTTCACTTCCTTTATTTCCTGAGCCAACTTTAGAAGATCCTTGAGTTATTGAGCTACTTTCTTCTTCTTCTGGTACCTCTCTTGCAATACTTGCAGCAACATTCCTCTTCAAAGCTAGGATGGTCTCTTCAAATTTAACCTTTCTTGCTGAGCTTATGGGTATGACCTCATCTAGTTCTCTGCAGGCTTCAGTAAGTTCAACAATTAGGTCTCCTTTATCAGCAGTTTTCTTTTCAGCACTTACAGATGTTGAGACAATGTCTAGGACATGTGCTCCTGCAAACAACTTCTAATGTATGGACAGAGGAGTTGCTCTTTTACATTAAGCATCCATTTTTGATAGAATTCCAGAATGTTGATAAGGAATTATTCCACTTATGAGTGTGGGGAAAGCAATGGGAAGCTTCGTGGCACATGTATCAAAATGCTTTATAGTCTGATCAAAGATATAAGTACCATAATCAAATGGTATCTTCATGCCAACTGCATAAATAAATTTTCCCAATCCCACTGAGATAGTCTAAGTGTGGTTTGTTGGCACCCAGTTTGCTGCTCCTATTCTGTGAAGAATTGCATATTTCACACTTAATTTTCCAGCAAACAGTTTTTCTTTCATAGGCCAAGTCCTAACTTAATTTGTAGTGATAGTCCTGCATACATTTTCATCAGTGACTTCAAGCTCACATTCTTCCTTCTCACTTCTTCCAAGATACTAATTGATGATGGTAGGTGAGAATTCAACAAATTTACCTCTGAAAAATACCTTATAAAATTATTTTCTCCTCTTGTCATCACAGTCCTCAAAGATGTTAACTATGAATTCCTTGACTAGAATTTCGTAGCACTTTGGCAGTTTTGTTACAATCTTCATCAGCCCAGCTTCAAAGATTAAGTTTGTAACTTCCTTGCATGCCAAGGCTTCTTTTCCCAGTTCTTTCTCCAATGCTAGTCTCCTCTGGTAAATGTACCTCTATCTTTCAACAAATTTGATGGAATGGAATGATATGTTATCTGTAGGAGCATCAGGAACATTATCAGTAAACCTCTGAACTGTGGAATTTTTACCATATGTGATGTTTGGGACATCATCTTGAACATTATAATTAGAATCAAATTCAGATATGATTTTTCTCTTGCTGGATGATGGAGTAGCATTGCTCCATGCTTTTGGAGGTCCACACATAACCTTCTTCTTGACAGGTTTGGATGGACTACTTGAAGCAACAACCTTGCCCTTTCTTGTTTTCATAATATTAGCAATTTTAGGGTTTACATTAATGATCAACTCATTATCATATAGAGTGTCAACATCTATAACTGGCGCAACAGTATTTTCCTAAGTCTGTTTTCCAGTTGAATCAGCCTATTTATCTTGAGGGTTTCTTTTCAATGGTGGTGTTCCAACATCAATCGTGACTTCATCAAGAATTGTTTCTTTTTCAAGATTCTCTTGAGGAGTCTCTTCTTCCCTCATGGATGATTCAATATGCTCTTTTGGAGCAACTTCACCAAGCATTTGGGCAAGAGGGATGGTGATCTCTTCAATAGGTAGACCTACAATTAGGGTCCTAGCAATTAACCTCCTTATGACCCTGTCAACATTTACTGTATCTTGATTAGTTTCAACATCTATAGGTTCAGGGACATTACCTCCAACTGGAATAGGTGCTTCTCTTGGTCGTCTTGCATGGCGGGTGCGAAGCTTTTTAGGTATTGCATCCGAGCATGGAATCATTGAAAGAGGAACTATGTTTAGGGCTTCTTTAGTTGGTACATTTTCATTGATGTTGCTTGGTCCTGATGTGGTATGTTGAGACACTTTGATGATGGAGTGCTGAAAATTGATTTTTTGAGGATTGAAGGTGGGATTTTGTGGTTTTCAAGAATAATATAGCGTGCGGGGAAACTATGAAATAATTGAACTTGTTGTGGGCCTTTTATATGTTGCGCTTCATGTCTCAATATCATTAAGTGATATTTTGAAAATTCAAGCCCCTTAATGACTTTCCCACACGCTATTAATTGCTATAGATTATTTAGAAAACAGACCACTTTCTCTCTACTTGAGGATTCTTGTATATCCCATCCATTTGAATAAAAATTGACCAACTTCAATTCAGTGAATTTTTGGGCCAAATTCATAGTTCTTCTTTCAGCAGACTGATCATTTACTCTATCAGAGTTATCTGATGTCATGAGATCCCTTGGGAAATTTTGATAAGTTGACCTCAGGTTTTTCTTGTCCTTCTAGGAACTTCTACCTACAACTTGTTTGACCTTCACACAGGTAGTATGGCTTACATCTAGAGGAACCCATAAATAGCAGTTATCCTTGTTCCTTATGCCCCTGATAGTAACTTCACCTTCCCTATTTGTAATGGTACATTCAGATTTTGTGAAGTTCAAATTAAATCCTTGATCACATAGTTGACTTATGCTGATGAGGTTGGAAGTCAACCCTTTGACAAATAATACACCTTCAATTTGAGGAAACTTTGTACTGTGTATCTTCCATGTTCCTTTGATTTCACCCTTCATTTCATCTCCAAAGTTGACATAGCCAGTTGGATGATCTTGTAAATTGACCAGTAAGTTTTGGTCTCCTGTCATATGTCTTGAGCATCCATTGTAAAAATACCTGTGTTCTGTGGTCTTCATTATTGGTGGAGTGTGAGCCAAGAAACATGAGATATTAGCTTTTGGAATCCTCTATTTTTATGGGCTAGCCTGAGTCACATTTGATTGGTGTCTAGGGTTGGGGTAACCATACAACTTGAAACAAAATGGCTTTATGTGACCATATCTTCCATTGTAATGACATCTCTAGTGTTGAGGTCTTTTGTTAGGCTGTCTGTAGTTGTTTCTATTGTGATGTTGAAACATTTGATTCGACATCTTTGATTCAACCTGAATTTGAGTACATTCTGCAGAAGACTCCTTTGTACTATTGTATCCTAGACCATTCATGTCTCCTGCTACTTTTCCAGCTTGAAGTATCTTATCCAATGTCTCAGATCCACTATTTAACATCTTGACAGATTTGGTCATTTTATCAAGGTCAGACTTTAGCATAGTTACTTCACTTTCTAGCTTCTTAATCATCTCTAGATGCTCCTTCTTTAGGTCTTGCAGTTGATTATGAGATTCTTTTGCTTCTCATTCTCCTGGCATACTTCAACACTTTTGCAGCATAGTTCTTTTTATGTAGCAGCCAATTCTTCAAAGGTCAATTCTCCATCACTTGAGTCTCCATAAAAAATATATGTTCCAGTTAGAGCAGTTACATATTTGGCTGATTCTTCTCCTACTTCATTTTCAAAGTCCTCATCTGACTAGAGAACATTCAGTCCTTTTCCTTGTCTCTTGAGAAAAGTTAGACACTCATATTTGATGTGACCAAAACCTCCTCACTCAAAACACCTTAATTCTCAACCTTGAGTAGGTCTTTCCTCAACTTCTGGTTTAGGGTTTAGGGTTTGAGATACCTTCCATCCTTTTCAGAACTTTATTGAATTATCTTCCAAGAAGGTCTATGATGTTTGACAATCCTTCCTCAGTGTCCAGATCATATTCCTCACCTTTTTATTTAGTGTTGGACTTGAAGGCTATGCTTTTAGGCTTCTTCTCAGACCTCTCATTAATACCCAACTCAAATGTTTAGAGTTAACCAACTAGTTCATCCACTTTCATGTTGTTGATCTCTTGATCTAATTTAATGGTTGTCACTTTCATATCAAATCTCTTAGGTAGATATTTGAGCATTTTCCTTAATTCTTGAATGCTTTCTTCTTCCTTCATTCTTAGGTTCTCAAACATAGTTGTGAGCATTTGTAGTTTTGACATCTTAACCTTAAAGGTGCCTTCATGAGTAGTTATGAAAATTTCCCAAGCGTCTTTGGCCACTTCACATTTATTAATCAGTCTGAAGATGTTTCTATCAATTCTATTGAATATAGCATTTAAGGCCTTTAAATTTGCAAGAGCTAGTTCATCATCACCATTTGACTAGTCTCCTTCAGGCTTCAGCTCACCAGTAGGTTGATTATAAGCTCCAATAATGATAAGATGAGTCCATTCCTTCAAAATAGCTTTCCAAGCCTTGTTGTCCAACGACTTTATGTATGCTTCCATGCGAGGATTTCATAGGTCATAGTTAGAACCATCCAACATGGGTTGTATGTTCATAAAAATTGCCTCCTTGTCCATGTTACTAGAAAGTATCTTCCCTAGATCTCACCCAGAGACAGAGCATGATGCATGCTCTGATACTAATTGAAATTCTGGTACCAAATATGAGATGTCGAATGTAATATCACGACACCTATATTTGTTTTAAGCACATCTAACAGAACAGAGTTATAAGGTACAGAAAACAATAAAAACATAGAGAGATGTTAACCCAGTTCGGTTCTAATCAACCTACGTTTAGGGGCTTCCATGCCAGGGATGAAGTTTACTATCAGCAGTATTAATTCAGAGTTAAACCTCCCTAATTACATTCCTCACTTAAACACCTACCCAATGACCCTTCTACCTAAGATACCTCACTTAGATATGAGAACCTCTGCCCACTCCCTAAGTCACACATGATGACACTCAACAATAACAAAACTGAAGACACTCTTCAAAAACACACAATCACACTCGCTTCAAAGCTTATGGTGATTGACAGCTTACAACTCAACAAACGTCCTACTCAAGTATGAATACAAGACAAGCTTAAAATGAACAATGAAAAACCAATAATTAAAATCTATGTTTCTAAATCTGGAACGACCAAACTGCAAAATAGGGTTTGCACCCTTTAAATAGAGTAATAGCAACTAGGGTTGCTTTACTCACAAGTCTTCATCGTTTTCTATCTTTTCTTCATGAAAGCAGGAGATATGATCTCCAATAATATTGCTAAAGGCGTTCTCAAGCTGCCTTAATGGAATCATACAATAACAAACAAACTGAATTCCTAAAATTTCTGAACTTAAACCAATTTTGTTAGTTTCACATGCCAGGACACCTGTTCTGACATCTGCTACTTGAGTAAACTTCATGGGATTTTCTGAGCAGAATATTTTACCAAAATTGCTGCCAATCCATAGAATCTACACTTATTATTATGAGTCCTAAAGCATTTTTGTAATTGTCTCATATGATGAACATCGCATATGTCTAAGATGAGGAAGTTGTATGAGGAAGTTTATGAGTTCATATTTTATCTCATGACCACCTAAAAAGGAGTTATGGCAATATGTTGACAAAAGTGAAGAGTGAATCATAGTGAAGAATCCTCTAATCTAAAAAAGTAAGTCACATGCAACAAGCAGACAATCTCTTACTGAATGTTAGGACATTATACAAAACATGTCTCTACATGGACATGATAAATGAAGTGATTTATGCATGCATTGGAACTATTTTATCTCAAAAGGAACAATCAAGGTCTATTAAAGGCATTCAATGATAGCTTGGACGGTGCATAACGAGTCATGTAACAAATTCTCCACCTAAATTGACGCACATTGACCAGCAATTAATTTGCCGTTAATTCCTAAGAACTGCTACACTATTTATAAGAGATCTTCGCTATCATCAAGCCACAAGTGAGCATTCAGTAATCTCTTCAACATGAGTTTCACGAAAGCATGGGTATACTGTGTCTGGATCTGGTTTGGTGAGGGTTTTCATTGTCAAATTTTATCCAAAAGGTGGGAGAGAAATAATGTCACACAGAAAGCAAAGAAAGAAGAAAGAGTGTACCTATGTCACAAAAGAAGTCACAACCATACCAAATTATTCAACAGGCTAATGCCTAAAACTTATGTTGTGACTTGTTATTTGAGTTTTAAACACAATTGGGACTTGTGTTCTGAGTTACCTGAGAAAATTTCAAAACATCTCTTAAGAGGTAGTTTATTTACCACGGTCCTCTTTTTCCACCAACCGTGACAAGAATTGGCTCTTTCCTTAAGGGGGAACGAGAGCTATATTATTCCTCGTGTACTTCTGGACCTTCCTTCCCTTTGACATATTGGTTCAATGGAGGAAATCAAAAACACGAGAAGATGTCGAACTGGATGTTGAGACATTGTCTTAAACTGACAGTCCAGAACTGCAGACTCTGCTGCATATTCCTCTGAAGTTTGCTCCCCTGCTCCAAAGACATGAAGATGCTGAAGACCTTTTTTAATCTTTAATTATAAATTGTTGTTGTTGTTTTAATGTAATTGTTTGTAATTTTATTTATTTGTTTCAGCTAAAATTTTCCAAAGGGGAGATTGTAAGTTCCTTGTTTTTATGGATTGGCTTAATTTTAATAAAATAAATAATAGTAGCAACAATGTATTGAACTATATGATATTTAACATGCAGCAAAAGTCCTATTGGAATGCCTAAACATGTTGTGTTGAAGAGTTTCAACATCTGGAACAACGTGTCAAATGAGATATTGAGACAATAGACATCAGACATCACGCTACAGAAACTATTAAGTTTATCACAACTTATGTCGTTGTTTGAAGGCCCAAATCTAGTTGGGTAGAAGGTTATAAATAAGCAGTTTGTAACCTAGTGAAGCGCCTCGAAAAAAATCATCAATTTCGATTACAATGAAGTCGCCATTAAACTTTTATTTATTCCAAAGGATGAAAGGGAAAATATCGAATAAAACCCACAAGCAACAGATAAGATGGTCTACGAGACTAAGAGATATGGATCTGGGAGTCAGATTTGCAAGGGCGAGGTATTAGCACCCCTCACATCCATCGTACTCGATGAGAACCATTTAGTTCGTGTGTGTGTGTTCATGGGTTTATAGTAATAATGATATCTTCTAAGAGAGGGAGAAAGAGGTTTAACTTTAGATTATTTTGAGTTTTCCGCGGTTTCAAAACCTTGTGCCTACGTATTCCCTCGTGGAATAGGAAAGTCAGAACTCAGTAATTCTTCTAAAAAAGGCTAGAAGTTTGTTGGTTGATTTTATATTGAAGAAAAGATTTTCAAAGATTTTCAATGTCGCATGTGGGCGAAAAGATAAGTTTGATGAGTTGGTATTATTTTTAAGTGGGTGAAAAGTACCGAATAATAGGACTCTCATCCTAAGATTTAAATACTAGAAACTAGAGGAGCTTAGATGCTCAACGAGTCGTCTATCATCCCAAAAAAAAGTTTTCTTACGAAAAAGTTGAAGTGAAACGAGGTTCACGTTATTAAGTTTAGGTCTTTAAACAATTGATTTAGCAACAACAATTTAAATAATAGGAGTTCATTTTTCACAAGTCTTTAAACAATTGGTCTAGCAATCAACAATTTAAATACTTAGAGTTTATTATGAACAATATTTTTGTAAAGTCACTCGATGTTGGATCGAGGTTTGTAACTTAGATTATGAAATTGTTTTGATGTTGGTTTGTAGAAAGCATTTGATCGGGTCATGGTTAACCATGGGTTCGTACTTGATTAACCTCATGAGAGAAGGTGCTCCCACTCCCAACAATGAAACCCTTTTTGCATGGAAAACTTGGTATATGGACCAAGGTAAGTGAATCAAATTATGATTAACCAATGTCGAAACTTGATTAGTCTTGTGATAAAATTAAATAATAGTTTAATCAATAATTTCGAATAAAATTATCTTAGACTAATAATTATTTAATACAAAACAAAATTTATTTGCGTATGTAAAATAAAATAAAAAAATAATAATTGAAAAGAGGTAAGGGTTTAGAGATGACCTATTTTGAAGCTAGATTTGGGGTGTAGATACAGGGCGAATCGCATCATGTAGGATCAAGATGTTAGGTAAGGGCGTAAAGATACGGTTAAGCTCACCGTATCGGATGAAATCCGAGTAGAAGTCCCTACATCACACGAGATACAAACAAAAACCGACAATGCAGAGAAGCTTACAAAGCTCAAGTATCAATTATTGAACATTGCACTTTATTAAATTAAATTTAGAATAGATTCATGTAGGAATCAAAATTTAAGAAGACAAACAACACATTTGGGTTCAAATGCGTTCGAAAATAAAATCGAATTTAAAGTTCGAAATCGCAACACAAAGATCATTACAATATAACTTTATTTATTTACAAATGAATCTTGTAAAATATAAAATCAAAAATAATATATATAATTATATATTTACACTACTAAACGTAAGAATGAAAATACTAAGTATTTTGTATATTCTTAAATACATGACTAAATATTAAATTGAAATAGTAACTCAATATTAAAATTCTAATGAGCAAGTGTAGATGTGCTAATTTAAAGTGAATGCTTGTACAATCTTTGAATGTCTTCACAAATAAAAAACTTGTTGGTAGGATTAGAACGTAGCTAGTAATCACAAATGAATTGAAAATTAAACATAACGAAGTTATGATAACCAAGTGATTCCATTAACATCAAGTAACATAACGGAAAACATGTTTTTAATTTGCAAATGAAAACAAAATTCACATATGAAAACAAAGGCCACAAACTCATGCTATAATTTAATTCTCATTTGAAACATAAAGAATAGATTTCAGAGCAAGTTTCATTCGACTAACACAAATTCCAGGCAGCAGCTATGCAATCTTAATAATGCTCAAAGTATGCAATCTCAAACATATTCAACACCAATGGAAAATTCAAAATAAAATCATAACCAAAATTTTTCAAAATTGACTCAAACCCACTTAAAACATCAATCAAGAATCTTCAGATTAAACCTGAACAAATATGACACCATTCCAACATCAACAATCAAAACCCATTCATAATTTCACCAAATCAAATCAATAACATTAACAATTCGATCTTCATTTATGCCATCAAAATTAGACAAATAAAAACAACACGTCATTCCAATCAAATTTGAAACCATAACAATGTTATGTTATTGTTATCTCAACCTTTAGTACATGACAATATCATCTAATTTTAACAATTACCTAACAACTTCAAAGCTTTCAATAACCAAAGTTAACACCATCACAGCTTTCAGAAATCAATGCAAATGATCATAACGTTACCAGATTCGAACACTCAAAATTATGATGATGACATGATTTAAACAAAACAAAATATCATAAGTACATTAACACCCACTGTTTAGCCATATTTCAAACACACAAAAAGATTATCAACCACAAAAATTCATTTAATCACGATCTTAATCAATACTAAAAGTATAAACCAATAGAAGTTAAGAAGTTACAAAGACTGTCTCAATTGTTAGTAGCTCCAGAAGTTACAATTTGCGTTGGCAATGACGTTCCAGAGACTGTCTCAATTGATTGTTTGAGTCGACGAGAGGAGTGATGCTACGGTCCATTTTATGGAGACGATAAAGGGAGAACAACAATATGGAGTATGGACAGAGATTGAACGACAATGGATGTTTGTAGTGAAGGATGGCGTATGTGGGTTAAGGGAGCGACGGAAGTGAGACAGGTTCCTACGGGTGAGGTTATTTCGACCTGAAGCAAGCAAATGGAGGAAGATGGTGAGAATAAGGAAAGACCATGGACGAAGAAGGACAAAGGGAGTGTGTTGATACGATGGAGAAAGGAGAGACGCGGGGGAGGATTGGTTGGCGTGGAAGGGAGTATTATTTTTTGGTGAGATGAAGAATGATGAGGAAACCTTTTTCATATCTCGCCTCTCCTTACATTTTTTTTCTTCTCCTTTCAACACTAAACAAATTATAACATATATATATATACTCAAACACCAACAACTAGGTTAAAGTAATTATGATAATGCCCAAAAAGACTCTAATGATAAAATTGAACATAAAGCCCAATAGAATAAAATATAAGCTACCCAAAACTATTTTTATTTTAATTTACTAGAATAAAAATGAGATACCTAAAATTATAAAAAATGATATAAATCGAACACCAAAATTAACTGAAAAATGAAAATGAACACATTAAAATAAACTACAAGTCTCATAGATTAAAGAAAAATTATCGAAATTGTTAAAATCGAAATAAAATGATAATAAAGAATGTCCGGCTGCAAAACACTTATGGTTAAGAACCAGACTTCAAAACATACCAAAACATTAAGAGAGCATATTTTCATGATCTACGCGAAACGTAGATTCATAAAGCAGTGAGTAAAAGGCGAAAACTTGAAATACTTTCCCGCTAATTTTCTACACAGTGTAAAATCGCTTTTAACAGTCTATTTATGAATCCAAAATACCAATATGATCGACATATAAACAACTTAAAATGATGAAAAAAGCATGTAATCGAGATAGGAGGGCAAATTTTGGGGTGCAACAACTGCCCCTATTTAATCTCTTCAACCTGAAGTTGAGATTGGCGTTGAATGTTCAAGGTAGAAGAAGATTAAATACTAAAAGAACCTAAAAATTTGTGCTCTGAAAAACATGTAGATATATTTATGCTTTTTTTTGTTTGGATGTCGCCACTAACAAGTTTCAGTTTATAATGGTAAGATATTCCCAAAAGGTTTCCTCGAAGGAATCACAAGTTATGTTGCCTATTTGCAAAGGTGAATGAAAGACGTAAATGTTTCTTCACCAAGCGTATTCGCAAAAGGTGAATACGAACTCTGCTGGGAAATAACATAATTGTGCATAACGCAGAGAAAAGACAAAATGAAGATTCACAACTGGGCGACTCAGCGGTAAGGTTACTGGGTGACGACCAGGTTTGAAATGTAGCTGATGGTAAAAAAAGCTCGGCTTCAGTATGGGTACTAGATTACGAGTCATTCAGGTGATTGGATAAGAAATGAGATCAAAGTGGTTGACGTCAGTAAGGTTATCGAGGTATCACAATCAGGTGGGTAAACAAAATTAACAAGGTTGCTACGTCGGTAGGGTTACCGGGAGGCTTCAATCGGGTGATTGGAAGAATGGTAAGTATTTTCAAGTTATGAACATCGATAAGGTTACCAAGTTACAGCAGAATAATTTGGGAAACAATAAGGTCACTGACATTGGTAGGGTTACCGGGTTACATCGATCGGGTGATCGAGAAATCGAGACATACAGTAAGGTTACTGGCATCACTAGGGTTACCGGGAAGGAAAGTTCTTATCAAAGGTGGACTTAGAAGAAAAATGTCATCCCGATGTGGACTTTTAACACAAATATCAAATACACATGTCAAGTCAGAGTTAGACACGTATAGGGATATATGGAGTATATGTCAAGTAAAGATATTAGACACACACAAGAAAGAGATCGACCAAAGACGACTCTAACAAAAGGTATCGAAAAAATACATGCCCGGTATAGATATTTGACAAATAAAGATCAAATATACATGTTCGGTAAAGATATTAAACACATATAAGGAGAGTATATGTCAAATAAAGATATTAGACATACACAAGAAAAAGACTAACCAAAGTAGACTCACTAGAGAGAAGATATATGGAATGGTAAAACCGTCGATCAAAGACGAATTCAAAAGGAAAGAGACCAACTGAAGGGACTCTAACAAGGATTTCCAAGCTATGTTGGACTTTTAAGAAGTTGCAAATGTTAAAAACTATAATATTCCCCAAACCAAAGGTGTGGTGCAATTCTTTAAGAGTGGCAATTATCTGAATTAGCACACAACAAGTACGAATACTCAAACAATTGAGAAGCAACCAATGTTATACATCGACTCTTACTCACACTCTAGTTGCAAAGGCAAACATGGGTAAAAATACTACAATAAGAATTTTACAAAAGCAAGACGCTTTTAAATGAATTAAATGATATAAGAGACTGACACGAGGTCAAAAATGGAGATAACAACAACAAGAAGATATTGTTTGAGGAAAACCTGCGGGGAATAACAATTGGGATTTTTGATGGATAAACTTCTCTTCGGAGGTGCAAAAGGTACTCGAGAAAGACTTAAATTCGACTTATGCTTTAATGCATGTTTGATAGAGTTTTTTAGCGTAATGCTCCAAATTAATGGAAATGCTAAGTTCTTTTGAGGATGCAATGCAATGAAATGATGATTATTATATGCAAGGTGTCGAAGCAAAGACGTTCCTTGGAACTCAAAGGATAGAACCCCGTCTTCTAACTTATGTGGAAGAAAACTAATAATGAGGAATTAAATCTCTAATGATAATAACCTTGACTTCAGTTGGAGATAATCATCTTTAAATTTTGATGAAGAAACATCAACACAGACTTAGGTCTCTGATGAGCTGAGGATAACAATTCTGACTTTCTGAAATGCCTTTCAAATTCACCAGTTGTTTAGCTTGTGACTAGATTTAACCTGATTAATTCTGATGTTGAGGAATGCCCCTACATAATGTCTTGCCCTAGTCTGTAGGGACTTTGAAGAAAATTGCCTCGAGAAGGCTTCCTGAGATTTGTACCATCAAATTAACTTTCGCCAGTGTTGTGAAATATGAACCATTGCCCCTAGCTAATCAAAGTTAGATACGGTTTCAACCATTCTCAAGTGAATGCCCCTAATTACTCAGCACTTTGAGAGATTTTTCGAATCTTGACATAACTTCCCCATATTGACTGATATTTGAAGATATCACCTACTTAGGGTGGTTAACTTACATCTTGAATGTAGGCTGGTATACCACTATACTTCTGAACTTCATATACTCCATGCTCAAATAGATACTTGAAGCAATATGTCTCTCAAGACTGTCAAATAGTCTATCTAATGGTCATTCTGCAAGCTTACTTGATGTTTAAGAACTTTCTTATATGCAAATAATGTTTTATTCTACGAGTGATAATTCTAATGCAAATCATATACTTGTCCTGAAGTTAAAAAACCTTTATTAAAAAGATGTCAAAACATCAAATTTGTTTTGTAAACGATGGAGTGATACCAACTCAAAATTTTAGCAAACCTCATAGGAGTCAGATTACTGTATTCTTGTAACAATTTTCCTTTTTAATTAACCCATGCTTCAATTAAGACTTTTCAGGGTTGTAACGTGGTCTGGTTCACGGGTGTTTTAGAAAAATATTTTTAGGCTCAAAATTATTTGGTGCCCACCCATTCTCCATGATGTTCTCCAATCTTAGGTTCAAATAACTTGATGCGAGCATTCATCTCTTGAGAGAAGTTTGTGATGCGGTTGAGGAACCACTAAGGTTTCTTGGACACGACAATCACTCACATTTTTCTTTTGGTGTGTGATCATACGACTTTCTTCTTGTGCTGAGATTTTTTGTTTAGTAATCCTTTCTTTCTTTTAATTTATACTACTTCGAACAAGTCGTGTGATCTTGTGACTTATTAGAAGTGATTATGACCGCCTGAATCCGCAGTGGATGAAGGAGCTAACCTTTGTGGTATCATCTTCTTTTGATGCACCCAATTGATAGGCGAATATTGACCATTGCAGTTTTGACTTTCCTCAACCTTTTGAAGGATAACCATTGTCGATCCTTACATGCGTACTCTTGATGAGCTTTTCACGCTCGATCATATTAACTAAACACTACCCAGCCCCGGGTTAAAAATGAGGGTTTTTTTTAACAGAAAAAAAACTCCTACTCCAAGGCTCAGAGGGGTTAGAGAGGGTTTTACTCCCATATATATCCTGTGTTTGGGGATTTGAAACAATGCATATATATCGTCAGCAAGGTTTTTACTCAAAAGTATACCATTTGAGATTCCAGGTAAATTAATCATCATCCTCCCTCCAGAGGTGTTGCTTTGTTAACAAGAGTTGAGTATCAAAAGCATAGAAAAAATAATTTAAGAGTGAATACGAATTGGTTAATTCAAGACAAGCATATTCAATTCATTATGATTAATATTCAAAAATAAGCAAGTTTTGCAGACAAGAAAGTACTGAACAAAACAAGAAAGATTACAAATTAGCATGCAAGATGAGACTAGAAATTTCCATGTTGAGGAGACTAGACTCTGTATGGACCTATTGCTTCTGAAGATGCACTTTGTAGTCCCGGAGTTCACTGAGTCAAAAGAAGAATTCAATTAATGCGTAGGCCCTCTGGAGTGAAGGTGATGACTTTGGAATCAATGAGTTTTTAAACTGTGCCTTTGAAAAGATTACATCTTTCAATTTTATGGCCATGTACCCTAAAATGGAACTTATAGTAGGCATCGGGATCATATCCCAAAGGATACGAAAAAGGAGGCATCCTGAGCTCCTTTAACTCCACCAAATAATGTTGGAGTAAGCGAGAAAGTAACTCACTATGAGGCATATGGATTACATTATTCATTTTTCGATACCTTTTGTCGATAAGTTTGTTGTCGAGGAGCATTCTGTTGTTGGGGACCATACTGACCTAGTGTTCGGTAGATAGTTGTAGTACAGCTTTGTGGAGCACACTGATTAGAATTAACTTTTGTGTCCTGATTAGGAATCTGAAATAGAGGGTAAGTAGGAGCTTCTTTTTCGTCCTCGGAAATTGTACTTTCCTTTTCATGAATTTGCTATGCGAATTCAGAAGCAATAACAACATCCTAAATGTTGCCCATCTGGAGACCATGCTCAATTCGTTTCCCTACAACTACTAGGTGTGAAAATTTTGAAGTACATCCAATAATCAGATAGGGACCTCGCAAGGTATCGGAGAACATCTCAATAAGTTCTCGTTCCAAAAGAGGAGGTTGAAATCTAGAAGCTAATTCTTTCCATCTCCGCGCATACTATTTGAAAGATTCTTCAGTCTTATGAGTTAAACCATGGAGTTGAATTTTAGTGGGAGCCATGTCATTATTATAGTCGTACTGATTGACAAAATCTTCAACTAATTCCTTCCAAGTTCGAATGTGACACTCGAGAGATGCTCCACTGAGGTTATCTTGAAAAAAGTGCATGAGGAGCTTGTCATTTTCCGCATAGGTAGGCATATTGTAACACCCCATTTCTACCCAGTAATTATAAGGGAAATCAGAGTGCAAAAATTTAAACAACAAAATGAGATGCCACATTTTCAACTTAAAACAACTTCATATATTCACAATTAATTAAGATACATAACACTGGTTCAGATAAACTGATAACAACCTGATTTATTCTTTTTGAAAGTAAAACAACTTTTATTATAACAACTATTTAATAACAACAACTTAAAATTCAACTACTAAAACAATAACAATAATTAAGTAACAATTGTTCATCCCCCCGAGTGCTACGTATCAGAGCAACTAAACCGACTTGGACTAACAGCAACTAAATTCTTCAATCTCGAATACCTGCACGTTACCAGTATAAAGGCAACGGCAAAACAAATGAAAGGGTGAGATATCTACCAATATAATTGAATTCATGATAAATAATATATTAGAATGTAGATTGTATAATTCACCGTTTCACATAATCCAAACAACAATTATAACGACAATACAAACAACGATTAGAGCAACATAAATACCAACAATTAGCAAGGACAACACTTATATCACAACAACATTTTCAACGTAACATAACAACTATTTCACAACTATGAACAACAACATAAATAAAAAAATTGACACATCAACACAACAACTATAATTATGCGACTTCGAAATGCGACTCAACTGTGCATATGCACGTGGTACCATTTGGAGTAAAACTCCCAACTTACAACATTTGCCAGTAATTCTGAGGCACAAGGCATAAGCCTTCAACATTTTTCCAATCTAGGCTAACATTTTGAGCATTCGCTCCAACATTTTGCCATTAAGGCCAAGGCATAAGCCTTCAACATTTTGCCAATCCAGACCAACTTAATAATGCAATGCATGCCATGCGACCTCAACATCAACAACAAAATCCCGACAACGCAACAACAACAACAACACACAACAAAAACAACATAACGACTAGTCAACCGCAATTCGACATTGGCTAAAAGCCTACAACGAAATCAACACACCATTGGCCAAAGGCCTACAACGAAATCAACTCAACATTGGCTAAAAGCCTACACTTAGTAACAACTCGACATTGGCTAAGAGCCTACAACTTAGTATTTCAACAACAACACAACACTGACTAGAAGTCTACAACACAATATCATTGCTTACTACTTTCATCCGATTCATAATCCACTACTAGTTACTACATTAATAGTTGAGCAACTTATCCTACAATTCAACTAACAATCATTCGGATTGTTTCCCCCTAATTCTAGTCAACTACTCATCGGTTAGGATTTCTAACATTTCGATTCGGCACTATTATCAACAACCATCACGGTACTATCCATTCACTATTGAATTAGTATATTGATTCTAGTCATTAAGTATACTACTAGTCCATAATACGACAACTAGTCGACTTATACTATTTCAACTCTACTACTATACCTCGGCTAACCAAACCACTTTTCGTTATCTTCAACCAACTAAATCCAACTAAATCCAACTTAATTAAATTAAGCACCAAACAACCATATGGTAACTTCATCGACAAAGTTTCTACCGATTTAATCACTTATCTTAATCGATTCCAATGGCATACAACGACCACCTAAGCCAATCTGTAAGACAACAAATCAACCATCAATGTTGGCCACCAAACCTTTAATAACAACAACGTTCGACAAAGCAACAACGAACATTGACAACTTCCAACGACAACAACGTTCAAAAACGACAACAATAAACAATAACAACTTTCAACAAACAACCACAAATTTTATCACATATTAGACATCATATAAATATCACAAAAGCTCCCCATTTATGTGGCAAAAGTATAACCCACTAAAATATACCGATCACATGTGTTTTAAATAACAAAATGTCAAAACAATAAAACCTTTCCATAACCACTCATTAATAAAATCATATAATGTCCTCTAAAGAAGTCCTATTAGAAAGAATATTTCATTAGCCATCTAACGCTTCGAACGGCACCTAAAACGGAGTTACGGTTCAAAAGTTATGACCAAAACAATTTTCAACTTTCTGTCAACAGTACGCGGCGCGCAGCCTAGTTCGGGCCACGAACATAATAGGTTCGAAAGGTTGGCGCCGCGAACAAAGTTGGAGCCGCGAACTGGGAGAAGCAGCACCCAAAAACTTGATTTTTATGTTCCCAAAACTCAATTTTAACCAAACTTCATAACCCCAGACATCTTTTATCACTAACCCACCATTTCTTATCATCAAAATAACGTATATACCTCAATTACAACATCAAAACATATTTCTAATATCAATTTAGAATTTCAACAACAACAACAAAACACCAAAACAATGGTAAACTATAAACCCCGTCCCACATATCATCCATCATGCATCCCATTATAGAGTTAGAACCCCACCCTTACCTCATTAATGGAAGCTCTAAGCTTGGCTCTACCTCTTGGTTCTTGCCTCTTCTCCAAACCCTAGCCTCATTTCTCTTCTCCTCTCTATTTCCTCTTCTCTTCTTTTCCTTCTCATAAAATAACTCCCTTTCTTTCTCTATTAATAAACCCACTAGTAATAATAATAATAATATCATCTTACTACTTATCATAATGGGCTTAACAGATACACCTCCTCATTACTTTGCGATACCACAATTAAAGCCCAATTCGATTAATAGAATATTCCATTAATAATAATATTATTCCTAATATTATTTCTTCAATGTAACAACTTAATTAATTCTCCGACTAACTGAATAAAATCCGACTTCAACTTAATAATCCAAATACGTTTCTCAAAATAATACCGACAAATCCGATTGATTTCTTAAACTTCGAGTAAATCCAAATAATCAAATCCTTAAATAATTCAATTAACCAATTAATTAAATCCAGGCATTACAACTCTCCCCCACTTAGGATATTTTCGTCCTCGAAAATTCGCCCAACACAACTATCCTTAACATTGCTTCCTCATCCAACCCTCTTATTCTCAAGTTTCTCTTAACGACCATTCGACCATTACTTTTCCGATATAACCGTATTTCAACACGACTTGGATCCAATACACATACAACATAATCGCTACTAATTTGCCAACCATTTTGTCAATATCTTGAAACAACACCTTATAGCATATCAACAACCTTCGCTTGCTCATACTTGACTTACGCTACATCGCGTCATTACCGTCGCAACATAATCAACACTAATACACATACACCTTTCTCATTCCATATCTGAGGTCACTCATCCGCGGAATAATGATAACTATAAAAAACTCGTCATATCACTCTTATAGTGACATCGACATAGTCCACTTGATCAACTTCATCGTATCATAGAGTATTACTCATCATCTACGGTAACCAACAACAATATCGTGCAACCGAACAAAATTCTAGAATGCCAACTTAATAATAATAGTTCGACCAACAACCATACAATCCATCTTAATTCACCGTCCTTATTAGAGTTCTTATCCACTTTTATGATTCACAGATTCGACCAAAACTCAGACTCCCTTCACATGCATCAATCTTTCGCTTCCCGACGTTAGATCGCACATAAACCATCTATCCTGAATTGTTCAATGTTTCCTCGAATTTTCCATGGGTACATCTCTGTTAATTCTCATCAATCAAAAGCATCTATCTTCACGACCTAACATCCATTACAGATCACACTATTAAGATAGCGATTCCGGTCTACATCCTCCAATACGATCTCGTCTACTATCAACAAGAGATTAAGGGTGATCAGTTCCTCAATTTGTCAATAGATATCCGAAAATCATAATGGATTATAAACCATTGTTACTAACTATAATAATGTTCCTTTCCAACTTGTACTCAAGCACCATATTTCAAAGGGCATCTTCATTCCAATCACTAAGAGGTGACAATCATCTTCTGAAAACTTTTGCAAAAATCACACAGTACGCGTCGCGAGCAATCCTTAGTGTCGCGATCCTTGCAGAAAAACACAGTTGGCGCCGCGTCCACTTGTTGGCGCCGCGAACTGAACAGAACAGAAAGGTTTTCTACATGAACAACATTCCTCCAACACCATTAACACCAGACTTCTATTCGATTCCATCTCAGATCGGAAACCAACTATCACAACTTATGACAATGATTCCCACAAGCTTATTCAACTTAACATCACGACAAAATCATTCAACCTTCTATAATAACTTATTTAGCATCACAAGAATTCCACGACACCATCCACGACAATCTATTACTCTATCACTATTCCAACATCGACATCATACGCAAGGCTACATCAACTGACAACTTCACAGTCCACTGACAATGCTAAAACATCACAACCTTCTAAATTCCTTCAGCTAAAAGTTTTATCCTTGTTACTTACAGTTCACCTCCAGAGACATCAGGAATTCTCATTCTACTTATATGCCAACAACCGCTACATTACTCCTCATACTTCAAGAAATAAACATCAACAACGTCTAATCATGCCCCATCAAAACCTTCCAATTTGATCCACAAACGAAATCTTGAATTCATGTTACCATCAGGAAACAACACAACTTAGATAATACTTGCATTGTCGCCACCAGTAACATTCGACACAAACATCTCACAATCAAAACACATTCTGAGAAGCAAAGCTTCTCCCCCCACTTAGCTTCAAACCAACTTCTGTAACAAGCAATCAGAAAATAAATAAGTACCGACAGTGTTTCACACACTTATTACATACAGAGGAATAAATAAATTAGACAACACTGGCCGGACAGACCGACCTGCTCTGATACCACTAATGTAACACCCCATTTCTACCTAGTAATTATAAGGGAAATCAGAGTGCAAAAATTTCAACAACAAAATGAGATGCCACATTTTCAACTTAAAACAACTTCATATATTCACAATTAATTAAGATACATAACACTGGTTCAGATAAACTGATAACAACCTGATTTATTCTTTTTGAAAGTAAAACAACTTTTATTATAACAACTATTTAATAACAACAATTTAAAATTCAACTACTAAAACAATAACAATAATTAAGCAACAATTGTTCATCCCCCCGAGTGCTACGTATCAGAGCAACTAAACCGACTTGGACTAACAGCAACTAAATTCTTCAATCTCGAATACCTGCACGTTACCAGTATAAAGGCAACGGCAAAACAAATGAAAGGGTGAGATATCTACCAATATAATTGAATTCATGATAAATAATATATTAGAATGTAGATCGTATAATTCACCGTTTCACATAATCCAAACAACAATTATAATGACAATACCAACAACGATTATAGCAACATAAATACCAACCATTAGCAAGGACAACACTTATATCACAACAACATTTTCAACGCAACATAACAACTTTTTCACAACTATGAACAACAACAGCATAAATAAATAAATCGACACATCAACACAGCAACTATAATTATGTGACTTCGAAATGCGACTCAACTGTGCATATGCATGTGGTACCATTTGGAGTAAAACTCCCAACTTACAACATTTGCCAGTAATTCTGAGGCACAAGGCATAAGCCTTCAACATTTTGCCAATCTAGGCTAACATTTTGAGCATTCGCTCCAACATTTTGCCATTAAGGCCAAGGCATAAGCCTTCAACATTTCGCCAATCCATACCAACTTAATAATGCAATGCATGCCATGCGACCGCAACATCAGCAACAAAATCACGACAACGCAACAACAATAACAACACACGACAACGACAATATAACAACTAGTCAACCGCAATTCGACATTGGCTAAAAGCCTACAACGAAATCAACACAGCATTGGCCAAAGGCCTACAACGAAATCAACTCAACATTGGCTAAAAGCCTACACTTCGTAACAACTCGACATTGGCTAAGAGCCTACAACTTAGTATTTCAACAACAACACAACACTGACTAGAAGTCTACAACACAATATCATTGCTTACTACTTTCATCTGATTCATAATCCACTACTAGTTACTATATTAATAGTTGAGCAACATATCCTACAATTCAACTAACAATCATTCGGATTGTTTCCACCTAATTCTAGTCAACTACTCATCGGTTAGGATTGCTAACATTACGATTCGACACTATTATCAACAACCATCACGGTACTATCCATTCACTATTGAATTAGTATATTGATTCTAGTCAATAAGTATACTACTAGTCCACAATACGATAACTAGTCGGCTTATACTATTTCAACGCTACTACTATACCTCGGCTAACCAAACCACTTTTCGTTATCTTCAACCATTTCACTCTTGTCGGTATTCACATATTATACACAATCCAACTAAATCCAACTTAATTAAATTAAACACCAAACAACCATATGGTAACTTCATTAACAATGTTTCTACCGATTTAATCACTTATCTTAATCGATTCCAACGGTATACAACGACCACCTAAGCCAATCCGTAAGACAACAAATCAACCATCAATGTTGGCCACCAAATCTTTAATAACAACAACGTTCGACAAAACAACAACGAACAATGACAACTTCCAACGACAACAACGTTCAACAACGACAACAATAAACGATAACAACTTTCAACAAAAAACCACAAATTTTATCACATATTAGACATCATATAAATATCACAAAAGCTCCCCATTTATGTGGCAAAAGTATAACCCACTAAAATATACCGATCACATGTGTTTTAAATAACAAAATGTCAAAACAATAAAACCTTTCCATAACCACTCATTAATAAAATCATATACTGTCCTCTAAAGAAGTCCTATTAGAAAGAATATTTCATTAGCTTTCTAACGCTTCGAACGGCACCTAAAACGGAGTTACGGTTCAAAAGTTATGACCAAAACAATTTTCAACTTTACATCAGCGATGCAGCGAGCCTAGTTCGGGCCACGAACATAATAGGTTCGAAAGGTTGGCGCCGCGAAAAAAGTTGCAGCCGCGAACTGGGAGAAGCAGCACCCAAAAACTTGATTTTTATGTTCCCAAAACTCAATTTTAACCAAACTTCATAACCCCAGACATCTTTTATCACTAACCCACCATTTCTTATCATCAAAATAACGTATATACCTCAATTACAACATCAAAACATATTTCTAATATCAATTTAGAATTTCAACAACAACAACAAAACACCAAAACAATGGCAAACTATAAACCCCATCCCATATATCATCCATCATGCATCCCATTATAGAGTTAGAACCCCAACCTTACCTCATTAATGGCAGCTCTAAGCTTGGTTCTACCTCTTGGTTCTTGCCTCTTCTCCAAACCCTAGCCTCATTTCTCTTCTCCTCTCTATTTCCTCTTCTCTTCTTTTCCTTCTCATAAAATAACTCACTTTCTTTCTCTATTAATAAACCCACTAGTAATAATAATAATAATAATATCATCTTACTACTTATCATAATGGGCTTAACAGATACACCTCCTCATTACTTTGCGATACCACAATTAAAGCCCAATTCGATTAGTAGAATATTCCATTAATAATAATATTATTCCTAATATTATTTCTTCAATGTAACAACTTAATGAATTCTCCGACTAACTGAATAAAATCCGACTTCAACTTAATAATCCAAATACGTTTCTCAAAATAATACCGACAAATCCGATTGATTTCTTAAACCTCGAGTAAATCCAAACAATCAAATCCTTAAATAATTCAATTAACCAATTAATTAAATCCGGGCATTACAATTCTCCCCCACTTAGGATATTTTCGTCCTCGAAAATTCGCCCAACACAACTATCCTTAACATTGCTTCCTCATCCAACCCTCTTATTCTCAAGTTTCTCTTAACGACCATTCGACCATTACTTTTCCGATATAACCGTATTTCAACACGACTTGGATCCAATACACATACAACATAATCGCTACTAATTTTCCAACCATTTTGTCAATATCTCGAAACAACACCTTATAGCATATCAACAACCTTCGCTTGCTCATACTTGACTTACGCTACATCGCGTCATTACCGTCGCAACATAATCAACACTAATACACATACACCTTTCTCATGCCATATCTGAGGTCACTCATCCGCGGAATAATGATAACTGTAAAAAACTCGTCATATCACTCTTATAGTGACATCGACATAGTCCACTTGATCAACTTCATCGTATCCTAGAGTATTACTCATCATCTACGGTAACCAACAATAATATCGTGCAACCGAACAAAATTCTATAATGCCAACTTAATAATAATAGTTCGACCACCAACCATACAATCCATCTTAATTCACCGTCCTTATTAGAGTTCTTATCCACTTTTATGATTCACAGCTTCGACCAAAACTCAGACTCCCTTCACATGCATCAATCTTTCGCTTCCCGACGTTAGATCGCACATAAACCATCTATCCTGAATTGTTCAATGTTTCCTCGAATTTTCCACGGGTACATCTCTATTAATTCTCATCAATCAAAAGCATCTATCTTCACGACCTAACATCCATTACAGATCACACTATTAAGATAGTGATTCCGGTCTACATCCTCCAATACGATCTCGTCTACTATCAACAAGAGATTAAGGGTGATCAGTTCCTCAATTTGTCAATAGATATCCGAAAATCATAATGGATTATAAACCATTGTTACTAACTATAATAATGTTCCTTTCCAACTTGTACTCAAGCACCATACTCCAAAGGGCATCTTCATTCCAATCACTAAGAGGTGACAATCATCTTCTGAAAACTTTTGCAAAAATCACACAGTACGCGTCGCGATCCTTGAAGAAAAACATAGTTGGCGCCGCGTCCACATGTTGGCGCCGCGAACTGAATAGAACAGAAAGGTTTTCTACATGAACAACATTCCTCCAACACCATTAACACCAGACTTCTATTCGATTCCATCTTAGATCGGAAACCAACTATCACAACTTATGACAATGATTCCCACAAGCTTATTCACCTTAACATCACGACAAAATCATTCAACCTTCTATAATAATTTATTTAGCATCACAAGAATTCCACGACACCATCCACGACAATCTATTACTCTATCACTATTCCAACATCGACATCATACGCAAGGCTACATCAACTGACAACTTCATAGTCCACTGACAATGGTAAAACATCACAACCTTCTAAATTCCTTCAGCTAAAAGTTTTATCCTTGTTACTTACATTTCACCTCCAGAGACATCAGGAATTCTCATTCTACTTATATGCCAACAACCGCTACATTACTCCTCATACTTCAAGAAATAAACATCAACAACGTCTGATCATGCCCCATCAAAACCTTCCAATTTGATCCACAAACGAAATCTTGAATTCATGTTACCATCAGGAAACAACATAACTTAGATAATACTTGCATTGTCGCCACCAGTAACATACGACACAAACATCTCACAATCAAAACACATTCTGAGAAGCAAAGCTTCTCCCCCCACTTAGCTTCAAACCAACTTCTGTAACAAGCAATCAAAAAAGAAATAAGTACCGACATTGTTTCACACACTTATCGCATACAGAGGAATAAATAAATTAGACAACACTGGCCGGACGGACCGACCTGCTCTGATACCACTAATGTAACACCTCATTTCTACCTAGTAATTATAAGGGAAATCAGAGTGCAAAAATTTCAACAACAAAATGAGATGCCACATTTTCAACTTAAAACAACTTCATATATTCACAATTAATTAAGATACATAACACTGGTTCAGATAAACTGATAACAACCTGATTTATTCTTTTTGAAAGTAAAACAACTTTTATTATAACAACTATTTAACAACAACAATTTAAAATTCAACTACTAAAACAATAACAATAATTAAGCAACAATTGTTCATCCCCCCGAGTGCTACGTGTCATACCCCAAAATTTGCCCTCCATCTACTCAAGAGATTTCATACATCTATACTCAAGGATTCCTCAAGAGTTGATCAGACAAACTCTCTACTAGACAATCAACCCAAACTAGGGTTTGTATCTCTCAGGGAAAGATGGACTTCCAATATCTCCAATGGTCTTCATGCCTCCTCATATGCTTCAAAGATTCCCCATGTCAAGTTTCAAGCCTCACAAGTCAAGTTTGCTCAGATGGTTGAAAATCAGTTGTATTGGACAAAAAGTCTAATGTGGTCAACATGCAGTCAAACTTCATGATTTTTGGTCAACATCCTCATTTTGAAGTTACATTCATCATTTGATCAAGGGTGGATCATGATTCATCAAGAAAACTCAAGATTTGCACAAAAGTCAAACTTTCTAAATTAGGGTTTCTAGGTGAAAAGTCAACTGAACTTTGACTGATCATAACTTTCTCATACTTTCTCAGAAATTTTTCCACCACCTCTTGTTTTGAAGGAAATTCAATTCTCTACAACTTCATGTCTCACAAGAATGTCCAAAAAATGCTTCAGTTGAGAGGTATGGCCCAAAACATTACAGGTCATTTTCAAAGTCAATAAAAAGTCAACTTTTTGTTTTGAAGATATATTGAGCATGGAAACTCCATTTGAGATGAGACCAAAAAGGTTGGTTAGAGGACTCTTAGAGATATCCAAAAAGTCCAAGAATACTCAAAAATGTGGAAAATTGAGCAAGATACACTATTCAGAAGTTGGGCAATTTTGGACAATTGCACAAAAGGGCATTTTGGTCAAAATGCAAAATTTTCCAAATGGGCCTATAATCTTTTGATCCAAACTTGTTCATGACATTATTCTTGACCCATAAATGCTTGGCTTTGGTAATTTTCTATTTTTATGATTTATATTTGAATTTTATAACATTTAATTCAAAAATAAATTATATAAAATATGAAAATTAAGTATTTTTCCAAAAGGGCTGATTTTATATCTTCCTTAATGTCCAAGATAGCCCAATACTCTTGCCAAATTCGTGCATAATCAAGCATTGAAGAGGAAATCAAACTTTCTTCAAGAAAATTGATTTTATTTGAAAAAATTGAATGCTTCCAAATCATATCTTTTTTCACTCTTTTTTCTTTTCAAATCTCTTCTATAAATACTCAGCAGTGTGTACAAGCATAAGGACGAAACCCTAGCTCAAGCCAAACCCTAGTTCTGGAAAAAAAATTTCAAGAAACTTTGAAAAATCGAATTTTATTTCCAGCCTTTCTCAGCCTCTTCCAGCCATCCAAACGTGCTCAGGGGGCAAGTATGAGTAAGAATACATCATTGTTATGGATCAAAGTAAGCTAGATCGAGCCATATACATGCATACATAATCGTTTTTTTCTTGAATTCGTATTTTTATTACCAGCCTGTTTTAATTGATTCTAACATTTGCAATGTGTTCATGAGATGCTAAGGGGTGGATCTGGGCAATCGTTCACGAGTTTGGACGTCGGAATAGTGTTTAGCCATTGTTAGGGTTAGAAACCTGAGAAGCTTCGAACCGGCCTGTACAGGCCGATTCAGTAGAAACCGATGCCTCCATTGAATTCAGAAGGGTCGAATTAGGTGGACAGGACCTTTCTTTTGCTTTTAAATTTCGTATTTTGCAGGTTTGATGTTGGTCCTCACCGGAGAAGACGACCGGAGCAAGGGCTCCGGCATCGTTGACCAGTGGACTCCGGTGGGAGGCATGCGTGGCAGTTTCGTGGCTTCCGATTCGTTCCTTCCATTTCAGCTGGGGCCCGCGGCTGACTGTGTTTTGATTTCAAATACTCATGACACGTGAACACTTTTATTCAATTAATTTCAGTTTTCAAAACACCAAATGCATGATGGTGTAGTGGTTAGAGCGCTGGCAAGCAGAGATTCTCCTCCTGGTCATGGGTTCGATCCTCACTGGCACCAGTTTTTTTTTCTCTTTTACAAACTTCATTTTTTCTATTTTTTTTTTCATATTTTCTTTATTATTTAATATTTTGCATGTTATTTTAATTGATTTCCACATTTTATTTATGCATTAAAAAATTATCAAAAATATTTATTCTTTTTACATTTGTTTTCATAAAATCTTTATTTAATTTAATAAATTAAAAAACATATTTTTGCATGCATATTTATTTTTATTTGTAATTTTGCATTTAAATCATTGTAAATTCATTTTAAATTATTAAATTGCATCTAAAAAATCCCAAAAAATTATTTTAGCATGTTTACATTATTTCCAGCATGTCATATTTTTTCCAATTAAAAATTTGCATTTTTTCTAACATTTTCTCTTATTTCGATTTCATCATATTTTCCGATTTCTCGTTCGTTTCACAGGTTCTTCCAATTCGGACGTTTCTTTACTATTTTCATTTGATTTTCCAATAATGTAACTGTATATGGGATGTAATAGTTTAAAATTAGGTCTTTATTTTTCCGCATTTTAAATTATGTATCTGCCCCAAAGCCTTGTAATAGCGTAGGATTTACCTTTCCGCATCTTTACTTTCCGCAATTTACTTTCCGCACCCTATCAATTGCTAGTAACTAGGCGTGTATGGTAAGATAATAATGAACATAGCCCACTAATTTTCAAGATAAAATATCTGAAATCAACACACTTTTTCACACACGCACCCCTTAGGGTAATTTTCTCTCGTTGCCTTACGAATTCAAATGGTCATGTCCCTCGAACGTAGAGGTATTCTAGCACCGTTGCCTTCCAAATAAATCATCATAGTCCCTTCGATACAAAGATCATAAGACCCACGATGTCGCCTCCGAATACATGATCTTGACCCTCGATTGTCGCCTACGAAAAATGATGATAGTCCCTTCGAATGTGCTAGGATACTTCCTACAAGTTGCCTTCTATGACCATCCGATGTCCCTTCGAATGTCCCGCTTACATCCAACGAATGGAGCTACCTACCAACTAATGGTACGGCTAGCGCTATTCTAAAGGAACGTAGAAGCACGAAAACGACCAATTCTGAGTGGGTAATAAGTCTTTTAGTTGCTTGCTCTAAACCAAATGCTTTTCACACCACACACTCTTTTTCAAAGTTCAAACTCTTTTCAAAACGAAACATTTCCGAACACTTTGTATACACTCCTACATGAGTCATTACAAAGTCAAAGCGAAATGCCTTTTCAAAACATTTTTGTCAAACACACAGAAAGCAATTTTAAAAGGTGATCTAGAGCAACTAAGAGCCCGTAGATAACTACGGATGGAAAGGGGTGCTAATACCTTCCCTTTTCATAACCATTCTCCCGAACTCAGAATCTAAACGAAGGTCTTTTTCTGTACTTTTACCTTCCCTTAATTGGATAAAAATAAAAGTCGGTGGCGACTCTTGCTATCCGCACATTTGGATACAAAAATCCTACAAAGTCAGTTCACCGTGTTACAGAACTGGCGACTCCACTGGGGAGTATAATCCTAAAAGAGAGAATACCTTAGGGATTTCTAGATAACTTTTACCACTTTTTGTTTGACTTGTATGCTTTATCTTCAAGGGTTGCTTGGGCATTGTATTGTTGGGGGATCCTACACCCGGATCCGGGTTTCCTTTTAGGTAAGTAGCATTAGATCATCGCGACCGCTAGACGTATAACTAAACGGTCAACATGATGGCTACGTTAGCGTGACACTTTGGTTGTCCCGATACTCTTCATTCCCAAGTTGAAGATAGTATTTGGCTTCTGCGTGGTGTCATCAAGTGCTAACTAAACTTTTAGAACCTTAATTGACCCATCTTGGCCATTAGAAGGTAGTGAGATGGCCGGCTTTGGTGTAGACCGAGGTTGGTTGATACTCGATGCTACGCTCATTGAGATCAGACTTTTGGGATATTTTCGATCGACCACTTGACCGTCGTATTGAAATAAACGCCTACGAGAAAGATCAATGATGTGAGATTCCTAGAACCCGGTTACTATTATAGGACAGGATGAACCAACTCAAACTTTTGGTGGGGTAATCACCTATACCTCATGCAAGCCTTAACCCTAGGCTCATTGTGTGGATTGTTTGTGCGTGCTAAACATGACATCATGACATCATTCGTATTGCATATCATTTCTAACTATTTCAAGGACCTAGGGATTTATCTTTGCTCTGTTTTGTAGGGATTATGGCTTCTAGGAAGATTATCTGAATCAACTTCATGGGTATCCCTTCTCAGCTCAAAGATTTGGTTTCAGAAATTCCCGACCATGCTCAGTTCACCAAAAGACATGGTTATCTACTCGACTTGGTTATCTCCGGTTTTGAAGAAGATATGATGCATGTCCTATTCCAGTTCTTCGACCCGAAACACCATTGCTTTACATTCCCAGATTATCAGTTGGTTGCTACCTTAGAAGAATTCTCTAAGCTACTTGGGATACCTATTCTTGACCAAATGCCATTCACTGGTCTAGAAAAAGTTCCTAGGTACGAAGACATTGCATCTGCCTTACATCTTAAGCGCTCAGACATTGAAGCCAATTGGGAAACTAGAAGTGGAGTTAAGGGTTTACTTTCCAAGTTCTTAATAAAGAAAGCCCGAGAACTCCTCAAAGTTATGAGTTTCCATGCATTTGAAAACATTGTGGCCTTATTAATTTATGGTTTGGTTCTATTTCCTAACTCGGATTAATTCATAGATATCAATGCCATCAAGTTGTTCCTTACCCGCAATCCTGTGCCTACTTTACTTGGAGATATTCTACATTCTCTCCACACTCGTAATACTAAGCGACAAGGAACTCTCATGTGTTGTGTACCGTTACTTTCCAGGTGGTTTATTTCGCACCTTCCTCCATCAGTTTTGAAGAATGAACAAAGGTTGAAATGGTCTCAAAGACTAATGTCACTCTCTCATTCAGATATCCGTTGGAATCTTTTCTCTCAAAAGGACTTCACCTTCATTGAGCGTTGCGGAGAATTCCCTAATGTACCACTACTTGGTATAAGGGGAGGTATTACTTACAACCCTTCTCTAGCTCTACGTCAGTTTGGTTTTGCCCGAAGAGATGGTCCACATGATATGCTTCTCCAAGATGTTGTGTTCGACTACAATCACGATCTCCAGGATTACCGACGAAGGTTTATACATGCTTGGGGCATGGTAAAGAAGACTGATACCAAGACTTTGGGGCACCAGAACTCCATTCCTTGGGAACCTTACCTCAAATGGGTGCGAGCTCGAGCTCAAAACCTCATGATGCCATTCACGCCTGTTCTACCAGAATTATGGAACTGTTGCTATAGGTGACGTACCCTTGTTCTCCATCCTGACATGCCTACTGATTTTGAAGACTTGAAGAGATCCTGGATTCAGCTTAAAGAAGAGAGGGATACCTTTGAAGCTCAGTGTTATGCAAGTGAGAAGAAAGTGCTAGAGTTGACTAAGCTACTTCACGAGGAGCAAAGCATCAACGCCTACACCGGCACCAAGAGGAAGCGACCATGGGAGACTTAGAGCTTTAGGATTTATATGTTTTCTTTTATTGTTTTGAACTATCTCTTGTACTTAAAAAGAAAAAGAATAATGAAAAAAGTACTAATAAATGTTTGTTCATTGCTTGTTTAACAAATTTAAATCTCTAAGGTCCTTGAAAACATTGCATTGCATTCGCATAAACATTGCATAGCATAGCATAACATTGCATCACAGGTACATTGGAGATTGGTTTTCTCATTTGCTCGCTATTTATTTTAGCAGAGAAAATGGCTCTTGAACAGACTGTCAAAGATCTCCAAGCTCGAATGCTGGTTTGAGATGTTCACCAGCTTGGTCCAAGGCCAAGAGGATTTGAAGAAGCTCATCAACAAGAAGAAGAAGGTTGTTGGTCTCCTCAACATGGGAAGACGCTACAAAGGTGGTCCTAAGGTGGTCAGCCGTATTGAGCTCTCTGAAGGAAGTGTCCATACTGAGGAAAGTAACAAGGGTGATGGTGAAGGCGATCCGAGCTTGAGAAGAACTATGATGATGGCCAATACTCTAATGAAGATGACAAGTACAAGCAACTTGAAGATCGTCTGAATGCTGTGGAAAACTTGAAGATGTTCGGGCTGAATTTTGATGATCTGAGTCTCGTTCCTGGTGTTGTGATTCCTCCCAAGTTCAAAGTTCCAACTTTGGCCAAGTATGATGGCATGTCTTGCCCAAAGCTGCATTTGAAGTCCTATGTCCAGAAGATCAATCCCCACACTGATGACAGAAAGTTGTGGATGCACTATTTTCAAGAGAGTTTGTCCGGAACTCAATTGGAGTGGTATTATCAGTTAGAGAATGACCGTATCCATACTTAGGGTGACTTGGCTGATGCTTTCTACAGACAGTATGAGTACAATGCTGAATTGACACCCACTCGCATGCAACTACAAAGCATGTCTATGGGTCGTGATGAGAAGTTCAAGGAGTATGCTCAGAAGTGGAGAGACCTAGCAGGCAGAGTTCAACCACCCTTGTCCAATAGGGAGTTGGTTGATATGTTCATGGGGACACTGGCAGGCCCATTCTTCAATCATCTGATTGGAAACTCTTCAGCCGGATTCACCGAGCTGATTTTGACAGTATTGAAGCTGGTATCAAGAGTGGAAAGATTCAGATAGAGACATCTTCAAACGCTACGAAGAGATCTTTTGGTGGTAAGAAAGAAGCCAATGCTGTGTATGGTCAGAAAGGCCGAGCCAAGACCGACCATGCTCAATCTGTGGGGGCAGTTGTGATCTCCAATCCTACATCAGCACAACCTCAACGAGACAACGCGCGTAACTAGAACGCGCCACGAAGACAGTTTACGAAGATCAACATGCCTTTGTCGCAAGCCTTGCAACACATGTTGAAAGCAGAGCTGATTGCTTTGAGGATCCTCCTCGAATGTCAACACTTCCTCGCGAACAATCCTAATGCTAAGTGTGCTTACCATTCCAATAGCCGGACATAATCACGATGATTGTTGGGCTCAAGAACAAGATTCAAGATATGATTGAAGCTAAGCAGTTGAATTTGATCCTCTGTTGAGACTCGAATGTGATCAACGTGCCTATGCCTAACCATGACAAGGGTTCCAATCTTTGGTGATGATACTTATGTTTTCAACATAGATGACTTGACCATTCCTCTGATGATTAAGAAGAATTTGTTGCAAGCCGGTGTCAACCCAGGATGCCCAGAGAACTGTCGTTGGTGCCCATCCGCGCCGGATGGTTGTGCTTGGTTGAGAAGACGTGTTCAGTGCATGATGGATAACCGTGAGATACTATTTCTGAAACCACCTGTGCAGAAGTTGTGTGAAGAAATGTCTAAGTTGAAGATTGACAATGCGAATGAAACAGTACCATCTGTATGGGATACCTTGGGGCAGCCAAGTGGAAAGTATGATTACATGGTGAAGTACACTGTTCCTGAGAGCTACAAGATTCCTATTGAAGATGTTAAGGCGACCGGATGGGGTGACGATTTCCCAGAAGATTATGCTGATGTTAATACAATAAGGATTTCCTCTGCTGATCCTGTGCCTAGAGTGGCACCTCTCATCATCACTTCTCCAAGGCCAGTTCCGTATTCCTCTGATAAAGCTATCCCTTGGAATTATGGATCTGAGGTTTACTATCATGGTGTCAAGCAAGACCCTCTGACCATTGAGGATCTTTCAGTCGAAGCTACCATTCCTGACATTGACAACATCACCGGATCTAGTAAGGTGACCAGAACCGGAAGAGTATTCTCTCCAGATATCTCTCCTCCAAAAGACACTGCGACTCCAGCTCGCATTCCAACTGTTCAACCCATTCCCCAAGCTAGAGGGAAAGAACCAGTAACTCATCCTGCTCAGCCAGAAGTACCAAAGGAAGTTGCTGAAGACACCTCCAAACAAGAAATGGAGGAAATTCTGAAGATTATCAAGAAGAGTGACTACAATGTTGTGGAACAATTGGGACAGACTCCGTCCAAGATTTCCATGCTCGCTTTGCTCTTATGCTCTGAGGCTCATGCTAATGCCTTGGTGAAGTTTCTGAAGAATGCTCATGTGCCGCAAGACACTACCACCGACCAATTCGAAGTTTGTATTGCTAGCCTGGCTGCCAACAACTGCCTAGGCTTCTCTGATGCTGATTTGACTCCTGCCGGAAAGAAACACAACAAAGCCTTGCACATCTCCGTCGAATGCAAGGGCGTTACCTTGTCTCATGTTTTGGTTGATACCGGTTCTGCTCTGAATATCTTACCGAAGACTGCTTTTGATCGACTTGATGTTGAAGGGTTGGTTCTGAGACCCAGTGACATAATCGTGAGAGCTTTTGATGGTTCCAAGCGAACAGAGGAGAGCTCACTCCTGTAAAGTCGGTTCCCAGACTTTTGACTCCACCTTCTTTGTCATGGACATCCGTCCCGCTTACTCTTGTCTACTCGGACGCCCTTGGATACATGGGGCAGGCGCTGTTACCTCTACCTTGCATCAGAAACTGAAGTACCCGGTGAAAGGGAAGGTTGTCACAGTATGTGGTGAAGAAGAGTATATGGTCAGTCATCTACAATCATTCCGATACCTCGAGATGGAAGGAGAATTCTTCGAGACTCCCTGTCAAGCTTTTGAAACAATACCCAGAGTCATGCCTGTTGACTCTCCTGTCACTCCTGAAGTTACGCAAGCTCCGCCTAGAATGGCCTCGCTGAAAGATGCTCAAGTTGCTGTTGAAGAAGGTAGTACTATTTGGGGCCAGCTCCCCGATCTTCCTTTCAAATTTGACAAGACTGGTTTAGGCTTCACCATCAAGGGTCAGAAGATGATACGCCGTGAACGTGCGGCCAACTTCCTTTCATCGCCAAAGTGGAATCCATGCTATAGAAGACGACGACAACGACTTCGACATCAGCAAGTGGATCTTCCCAACTCCAGATAAAGGGCTCAGCAATTGGAAGATCGAAGACGTCATACCAATCTCCTTTAGTCAGGAGTAATTGCTCTTGTTTTGTTTTGCTTTTCGTATTTCTTTATGTTTTGAATAATAAACTTTGAAAGCCTAGTGCCTTGCCCGAGGCATCATGGCTCGTTTGCGAGGGTTATTATCTGTTGTTTGCGCATTTTCATTCAATAAATTCGTTGGACTTTTGCATTCAGTTGTTTGTTTTCTTTATTTTACTTTATCACCCCTTCAAAAAGCTATGTGTTTCTTACACACACCCACGTGATACACTACAGAATCACTCCGAATCTCGTTAATAACAGCTATGCTATTGCTAAATATGACTTCGATAATCCGATCAACCAAGCCGAAGACGAAAGTGAGGAAGATTGTGAAGTGCCAGGAGAACTTGTCGCTACAAGAAGAAGAACGAGTTATCTGACCACACGAAGAGCAAGTCGAGGTTGTGAATTTGGGTACTGACGAAGACAGAAAAGAGATCAAGATAGGAGCGGGTCTTGAAAGCAGTGTTAAAGAAAGATTGGTTCAGATGCTACGAGACTATATTGAGGTTTTTTCTTGGTCATACGAAGACATGCCGGGTTTAGACATTGATATTGTGGTACACCGATTGCCGACAAAAGAGGGTTTTCTCCCAGTAAAACAGAAGGTTCGTCGTATGCGTCCTGAGATGTCAGAAAAGATCAAAGCTGAGGTTATGAAACAGTTCAACGCCGGTTTTCTAGCTGTTACTTCTTATCCGCAGTGGGTTGCAAATGTGGTACCCGTACCTAAGAAGGATGGTAAGGTACGAATGTGTGTGGATTACAGAGATCTGAACAAAGCGAGTCCGAAAGACGATTTCCCACTTCCTCATATTGATGTTCTGGTTGACAACACCGCTCAGCACAAGGTTTTCTCCTTCATGGATGGTTTCTCCGGTTACAATCAGATCAAAATGGCTCCCGAAGACATGGAGAAGACTACTTTTGTTACACAGTGGGGCACTTTCTGCTACAAGGTTATGCCGTTCGGACTGAAGAACGCGGGCGCCACTTATCAGCGTGCTATGGTAACATTGTTCCATGACATGATTCATCACGAGATAGAGGTCTACGTCGACGACATGATAGCTCGCTCACAGACTGAAGAAGAACATCTAGATCATTTGCAGAAACTGTTCGACAGGTTGAAGAAGTACAGATTGAGACTGAATCCCAACAAGTGCACCTTTGGAGTCAGATCCGGAAAACTCTTAGGGTTTGTTGTTAGTGGAAAAGGTATTGAGGTTGACCCGCCAAGGTTAGAGCCATTCAAGAGATGCCGCCCGGAGAAGGAAGTCGAGGTTTCTTGGGCGATTAAATTACATTGCCGATTCATTGCACACCTAATCGCTACTTGTGAGCCAATCTTCAAGTTACTTAAGAAAGATCAAGTAGTGGAATGGAGCGCGATTGCCGGATCGCTTTTGACAAAATCAAGGAGTACCTACAGAATCCTCCTATCCGATGCCGCCAAGGAAGACCTCTCATCATGTACTGCGATGCTAGAGAACTCAATGGGGTGTGTGTTGGGACAACATGACGAGTCAGTCGAAAAGAGCATGCAATATACTACCTTAGAAAAAATTTACCGATGTGAAACAAGATACTCACACTCGAGAAAACTTGCAACGCTTTGGCTTGGGCTACTCGCGACTAAGATATGTTGACTCACACTACCTTGTTGATTTCAAGATGGACCGATAAAATACATATTTGAGAAACCAGCTCTCTCGGAAGAATAGCAAGATGGCAAATGATCTGACCAAATATGACATCCAGTACTTCTCAGAAAGCGATCAAAGGAAGTGTAGTAGCCGATCATTTGGCTCATCAAGCCGTAGATGACTATCAGTCTATGCAGTTCGAATTTCCAAACGAAGATGTTTTACTAGTCACTGATTGCGAAGAACCAGGACCAGACGAAGGACCTGAACAAGGATCCCGATGGACCATGGTCTTTGATGGAGCCTCAAACGCACTTGGCAATGGCATTGGCGCCATTATCACATCCCCTACAGGCGGACACACGCCTTTCACCGCCAGATTATGTTTCAGTTGCACTAACAACATGGCCGAATACGAAGCGTGCATCATGGGTCTTAAAGCCGCTATTGACTTAAGAATCAAGTTCTTACAAGTGTATGGAGACTCGGCTTTAGTGATCAGTCAAATTAAGGGCGAGTGGGATACGAAGCATCCGAATCTCATTCCGTATCGAGAGCATGTTCTAAGTTTGATCCCCTACTTCGAAGAGATCACTTTCAATCACATTCCACGAGAAGAGAATCAGTTGGCTGACGCGTTAGCTACTATGTCATCTATGTTCAAGGTTAGATGGGACAACGAGGCTCCCCAGATCATCATTGAGAAGTTCGACGAACCAGCATATTGTTGTGAGCTTGATACAGAAGAGAAACCTTGGTACTACGATGTGAAGAGGTATCTTGAGGCTCAAGAATATCCCGCAGGGGCATCTGTTAATGATAAGAAGTTCATGAGAAGATTCACTTCCAAATTCTTTCTCAGCAACGGCATCTTATACAAGCGCAACCACGACTTGTGCTTACTCCGCTGCGTAGACCAGAAAACAGCAATCCGTATCATGGAAGAGTTACACGAAGGCGCATTTGGTACTCACTCCAGTGGACACACCATGGCTAAGAAGATTTTGAGAACGGGTTACTATTGGTCCACCATGGAAGCTGATTGCCACCGCTATGCTCGATCTTGTCACAAGTGCCAGATATATGCCGACAAAGTGCACGTACCTCCAGTACCTCTGAATGTTCTAACAGCTCCTTGGCCTTTTGCAATGTGGGGCATTGACATGATCGGAGAAATCAAGCCCACAACTTCCAATGGACATCGTTTCATCCTTGTGGCAATTGACTATTTCACCAAGTGGGTAGAAGCGACCTCGTTCGCATCATTACCAAGAATGTTGTGGCTCGATTCATCAAACATAACCTTATCTGTCGGTATGGCACTCCCGAAAAGATTATCACAGATAACGGCTCTAACCTCAACAACAAGATGATCACTGAACTCTGCACGCAATTCAAGATCAAGCATCACAATTCTTCTCCATATCGGCCTAAGATGAATGGCGCAGTGGAAGCCGCCAACAAGAACATTAAGAAGATTATACAGAAGATGACTGTGACTTACAAAGATTGGCATGAGATGTTACCATTTGCTCTTCATGGTTATCTCACTACCGCACGAACATCCACAGGGGAAACCCCCTTCTCTCTCATATACGGTATGGAAGCCGTCTTACCCATCGAGGTTCAGATACCCTCAACTAGAGTCCTCCAGGAGGCAGAGTTAGGCAAAGACGATTGGGTCCAGACTCACCTTGACCAGATTAATTTGATTGATGAGAAACGACTCGCATCCATCTGCCATGGACAGATTTATCAGAAGCGAATGATTAGAGCATTTAACAAGAAGGTCAAGCACCGAGTCTACCAAGTTGGTGATTTAGTAGTCAAGCGCATCATTCTTCCACAAGGTGATCCCAGGGGAAAATGGACTCCCACCTATGAGGGACCATTTGTAGTCAAAACAGTGTTTTCGGGCGGAGCTATGATACTTAGCACCATGGATGGTGAAGACTTCCCACACCACGAGCAGACATAGTCAAAAATACTACGCATAAAGAGACCCGCTAGGTCGATGAACCTAGGCAAAAATAAGGGCATCCTGGCGAACCAAAAGGTTCGGGCAAAAGTTAAGGATATATACAAAACATGTACACCCGGCAAGTCGAAAACCTGAAAAGGCGGCTTGGGCAAGAAAGGGTATCCGTAGACGAAAACCGAAAGGGCGGTCTAGGCAAAAGTTAGGGATTTAAGCGCGACTATGTCTCTTCGGATCACCCTTCACTACTATCAGCATTCAAGGTTCAAATGGCAAAGATCAGTCTACTCACTTTCTACTGACAGCAAGGAGATGAGATAGTCGAAATATATGAGTACTAGCATAGTTGGAACTTAACGAGATTGTTCCCGCATGGCTTTTTTACTTTTCTTGTGTATAAACAACTTGGCCATACGCCACCTTTCAAATAAACGCAAGCTTCTTTCTCTTTACAATTTTTGTTGTTATTTGCAATAAGTCCAACGTTTGCTTTGAATGACTATACGCATTTGACAATAAGAATCTAATCACAAACATACGAAAAGTGAACATACAAAAGTACTTACTACAGGCTCCAGGAATTGGGACGACGACGAAAGTCACCAAAGCGTTCCCCCACAGAGCATGATCCCTGCAAAGGTGTCACTCAGAATACAACTTCCCCAGCAGAGCAAAAGGGAATCCACGAGCTGCAATTCCACTCGACTAAGTAAAGTTACATCAGTCTCCAAGCAGTAACACCTCACCCCCAGTCAAGGTATTTATCCCCAGTGGGTATCTCTCAGTCCTTTCCTTTTTCCCCAGCGGCAGTATCCAGACCCAAAACTTGGTCAGATAGTGCATCGGAGGAAACTACATCTTCATCTCCCAGCCTGGGATTACAACGGATTCCTGACCCTTCTAACCAGGTTTCCCGGCAACTATCAAATGCTTTCCAGCGAGATCTACACTCAGGTCCCCAGTAGAGCGCCTCCTAAATCTCCTCAGCAGGGTCTATATATGAGATCTCCAACAACGAGCTTCTCAAATCTCTACCTTCCTCAACAGTATCTAGGCCCAAGACTTGGTCAGATAGTGCATCAGAGGAATCCAGGATATCTTTCTTCTCTTTCAAAAGAGGGGTTCTCACCTACTCAATTCCCCAAGAGGAAGTCAGGAATCCTCAAAAACAGAACATTCGCATCTTCTTCAAGATGGATATGTTTTGAAATATCACAAGACGTATCATTCATACATTTCTCATAAAGTCATAATTCATGCATATGTCATTCATATACACTGTCATGCATCATACTTTGCATAAAACTAACCAATATTCTATCAAAGTTCCTCTTGTTTTCTCCAAAGCAGTAATGATCACTCCGCAAACAGTCCGAGATTAAGCCCGAATCGACGGGAAAACTATCTGAAAGACCGCCCTTGGTTGTCCTCCGACGACTGGTCCAGGATTAAGCCCCGAATCGACGGGAAAACTATCCGAACGACCGCCCTCGTTGTCCTCCGACAACAGATCCAGGATTAATACCCGAAGCCAGACGGGAAACCCTATCCGAACGATCAAAAGTTATCCTCCGATAACAGGCAATGGATCAACACCCGATGCACAACAGGGAAGCTATCCACATTTTTGCCAACTACAATCTCCCTCAGAGTAATCAGCATGAAGAGTTATTCTGATTCCTTATTATCAATAGCAACCACAGGGTCTAGCGTACGACTCAGTTACCTTGGATGGCATCTTAAGCCCATCTCCGACTACTTATCAACAGTGCTTCACTTTCAGAATGCTGCATATATGGTTAAAAATCAATACAAACCAATAACTTCATTCAAAAAATGAACACGAAGTCTAACGTATGACTCCCTCCAGATGGCATCTTAAGCCCATCTCCATGCTCCTTCCAGGAACGACTACAAAGCCTAGCGTACGGCTCACTCCCCAACATCGATCTTTCCAGATGGCATCTTAAGCCCATCCCCGTCAACTCTCCTATCGACATTCTCGAGTCTAGCGTACGACTCATTCTCCAGCAAAGTCTCCAACTTCTCCAAATGGCATCTGTAAGCCCATTCCCGCATCATCCATGAACAGCGAGTGCAAATTTTCAGGTGTACTCGGGTGTTCAATCATCTTCTACCTCCAGGTCACGAAAGACAAGCGTGTCAATCTAACCCTCCAGTAAAAGAAGATTGAACAGGGGCAGCTGTCATACCCCAAAATTTGCCCTCCATCTACTCAAGAGATTTCATACATCTATACTCAAGGATTCCTCAAGAGTTGATCAGACAACCTCTCTCCTAGACAATCAACCCAAACTAGGGTTTGGTATCTCTCAGGGCAAGATGGACTTCCAATATCTCCAATGGTCTTCATGCCTCCTCATATGCTTCAAAGATTCCCCATGTCAAGTTTCAAGCCTCACAAGTCAAGTTTCCTCAGACAATTGCTCAGATGGTTAAAAATCAGTTGTCTTGGACAAAAAGTCAACTGTGGTCAACAAGCAGTCAAACTTCATGATTTTTGGTCAACATCCTCATTTTGAAGTTACATTCATCATTTGATCAAGGGTTGATCATGATTCATCAAGAAAACTCAAGATTTGCACAAAAGTCAAACTTTCTAAATTAGGGTTTCTAGGTGAAAAGTCAACTGAACTTTGACTGATCATAACTTTCTCATACTTTCTCAGAAAGTTTTCCACCACCTCTTGTTTTGAAGGGAATTCAATTCTCTACAACTTCATGTCTCACAAGAATGTCCAAAAAATGCTTCAGTTGAGAGGTATGGCCCAAAACATTACAGGTCATTTTCAAAGTCAACAGAAAGTCAACTTTTTGTTTTGAAGATATATTGAGCATGGAAACTCCATTTGAGATGAGACCAAAAAGGTTGGTTAGAGGACTCTTAGAGCTTTCCAAAAAGTCCAAGAACACTCAAAAATGTGGAAAATTGAGCAAGATCACTATTCAGAAGTTGGGCAATTTTGGACAATTGCACAAAAGGGCATTTTGGTCAAAATGCAAAATTTTCCAAATGGGCCTATAATCTTTTGATCCAAACTTGTTCATGACATTATTATTGACCCATAAATGCTTGGCTTTGGTAATTTTCTATTTTTATGATTTATATTTAAATTTTATAACATTTAATTCAAAAATAAATTATATAAAATATGAAAATTAAGTATTTTTTCAAAAGGGCTGATTTTATATCTTCCTTAATGTCCAAGATAGCCCAATATTCTTGCCAAATTCGTGCATAATCAAGCATTGAAGAGGAAATCAAATTTTCTTCAAGAAAATTGATTTTACTTGAAAAAATTGAATGCTTCCAAATCATATCTTTTTTCACTCTTTTTTCTTTTCAAATCTCTTCTATAAATACTCAGCAGTGTGTACAAGCATCAGGACGAAACCCTAGCTCAAGCCAAACCCTAGTTCTGGCAAAAAAATTTCAAGAAACTTTGAAAAATCGAATTTTATTTCCAGCCTTTCTCAGCCTCTTCCAGCCATCCAAACGTGCTCAGGGGGCAAGTATGAGTAAGAATACATCATTGTTATGGATCAAAGCAAGCTAGATCGAGCCATATACATGCATACATAATCGTTTTTTTCTTGAATTCGTATTTTTATTACCAGCCTGTTTTAATTGATTCTAACGTTTGCAATGTGTTCATGAGATGCTAAGGGATGGATCTGGGCAATCGTTCACGAGTTTGGACGTCGAAATCGTGTTTAGCCATTGTTAGGGTTAGAAACCTGAGAAGCTTCGAACCGGCCTGTACAGGCCGATTCAGTCGAAACCGATGCCTCCATTGAATTCAGAAGGGTCGAATTAGGTGGACAGGACCTTTCTTTTGCTTTTAAATTTCGTATTTTGCAGCTTTGATGTTGGTCCTCATC
Organism: Vicia sativa; assembly: GCA_021764765.1. NCBI lineage: Eukaryota > Viridiplantae > Streptophyta > Magnoliopsida > Fabales > Fabaceae > Vicia > Vicia sativa. The sequence goes on from CM038793.1 coordinate 113,877,902, forward strand.
GGAGAAGACGACCGGAGCTAGGGCTCCGGCGTCGTTGACCAGTGGACTCCGGTGGGAGGCATGCGTGGCAGTTTCGTGGCTTCCGATTCGTTCCTTCCATTCCAGCTGGGACCTGCGGCTGACTGTGTTTTGATTTCAAATACTCATGACACGTGAACACTTTTATTCAATTAATTTCAGTTTTCAAAACACCAAATGCATGATGGTGTAGTGGTTAGAGCGCTGGCAAGCAGAGATTCTCCTCCTGGTCATGGGTTCGATCCTCACTGGCACCAGTTTTGTTTTCTCTTTTACAAACTTCATTTTTTCTATTTTTTTTTCATATTTTCTATATTATTTAATATTTTGCATGTTATTTTAATTGATTTCCACATTTTATTTATGCATTAAAAAATTATCAAAAATATTTATTCTTTTTACATTTGTTTTCATAAAATCTTTATTTTATTTAATAAATTAAAAAACATATTTTTGCATGCATATTTATTTTTATTTGTAATTTTGCATTTAAATCATTGTAAATTCATTTTAAATTATTAAATTGCATCTAAAAAATCCCAAAAAATTATTTTAGCATGTTTACATTATTTCCAGCATGTCATATTTTTTCCAATTAAAAATTTGCATTTTTTCTAACATTTTCTCTTATTTCGATTTCATCATATTTTCCGATTTCTCGTTCGTTTCACAGGTTCTTCCAATTCGGACGTTTCTTTACTATTTTCATTTTATTTTCCAATAATGTAACTGTATATGGGATGTAATAGTTTAAAATTAGGTCTTTATTTTTCCGCATTTTAAATTATGTATCTGCCCCAAAGCCTTGTAATAGCGTAGGATTTACCTTTCCGCATCTTTACTTTCCGCAATTTACTTTCCGCACCCTATCAATTGCTAGTAATTAGGCGTGTATGGTAAGATAATAATGAACATAACCCACTAATTTTCAAGATAAAATATCTGAAATCAACACACTTTTTCACACACGCACCCCTTAGGGTAATTTTCTCTCGTTGCCTTACGAATTCAAATGGTCATGTCCCTCGAACGTAGAGGTATTCTAGCACCGTTGCCTTCCAAATAAATCATCATAGTCCCTTCGATACAAAGATCATAAGACCCACGATGTCGCCTCCGAATACATGATCTTGACCCTCGATTGTCGCCTACGAAAAATGATGATAGTCCCTTCGAATGTGCTAGGATACTTCCTACAAGTTGCCTTCTATGACCATCCGATGTCCCTTCGAATGTCCCGCTTACATCCAACGAATGGAGCTACCTACCAACTAATGGTACGGCTAGCGCTATTCTAAAGGAACGTAGAAGCACGAAAACGACCAATTCTGAGTGGGTAATAAGTCTTTTAGTTGCTTGCTCTAAACCAAATGCTTTTCACACCACACACTCTTTTTCAAAGTTCAAACTCTTTTCAAAACGAAACATTTCCGAACACTTTGTATACACTCCTACATGAGTCATTACAAAGTCAAAGCGAAATGCCTTTTCAAAACATTTTTGTCAAACACACAGAAAGCAATTTTAAAAGGTGATCTAGAGCAACTAAGAGCCCGTAGATAACTACGGATGGAAAGGGGTGCTAATACCTTCCCTTTTCATAACCATTCTCCCGAACTCAGAATCTAAACGAAGGTCTTTTTCTGTACTTTTACCTTCCCTTAATTGGATAAAAATAAAAGTCGGTGGCGACTCTTGCTATCCGCACATTTGGATAAAAAAATCCTACAAAGTCAGTTCACCGTGTTACACTACGTATCAGAGCAACTAAACCGACTTGGACTAACAGCAACTAAATTCTTCAATCTCGAATACCTGCACGTTACCAGTATAAAGGCAACGGCAAAACAAATGAAAGGGTGAGATATCTACCAATATAATTGAATTCATGATAAATAATATATTAGAATGTAGATCGTATAATTCACCGTTTCACATAATCCAAACAACAATTATAATGACAATACCAACAACGATTATAGCAACATAAATACCAACCATTAGCAAGGACAACACTTATATCACAACAACATTTTCAACGCAACATAACAACTTTTTCACAACTTTGAACAACAACAGCATAAATAAATTAATCGACACATCAACACAACAACTATAATTATGTGACTTCGAAATGCGACTCAACTGTGCATATGCATGTGGTACCATTTGGAGTAAAACTCCCAACTTACAACATTTGCCAGTAATTCTGAGGCACAAGGCATAAGCCTTCAACATTTTGCCAATCTAGGCTAACATTTTGAGCATTCGCTCCAACATTTTGCCATTAAGGCCAAGGCATAAGCCTTCAATATTTCGCCAATCCATACAAACTTAATAATGCAATGCATGCCATGCGACCTCAACATCAGCAACAAAATCACGACAACGCAACAACAATAACAACACACGACAACGACAACATAACAACTAGTCAACCGCAATTTGACATTGGCTAAAAGCCTACAACGAAATCAACACAGCATTGGCCAAAGGCCTACAACGAAATCAACTCAACATTGGCTAAAAGCCTACACTTAGTAACAACTCGACATTGGCTAAGAGCCTACAACTTAGTATTTCAACAACAACACAACACTGACTAGAAGTCTACAACACAATATCATTGCTTACTACTTTCATCCGATTCATAATCCACTACTAGTTACTACATTAATAGTTGAGCAACTTATCCTACAATTCAACTAACAATCATTCGGATTGTTTCCACCTAATTCTAGTCAACTACTCATCGGTTAGGATTTCTAACATTTCGATTCGGCACTATTATCAACAACCATCACGGTACTATCCATTCACTATTGAATTAGTATATTGATTATAGTCATTAAGTATACTACTAGTCCACAATACGATAACTAGTCGGCTTATACTATTTCAACGCTACTACTATACCTCGGCTAACCAAACCACTTTTCATTATCTTCAACCATTTCACTCTTGTCGGTATTCACATATTATACACAATCCAACTAAATCCAACTTAATTAAATTAAACACCAAACAACCATATGGTAACTTCATTAATAATGTTTCTACCGATTTAATCACTTATCTTAAATGATTCCAACGGCATACAACGACCACCTAAGCCAATCCGTAAGACAACAAATCAACCATCAATGTTGGCCACCAAATCTTTAATAACAACATCGTTCGACAAAGCAACAACGAACAATGACAACTTCCAACGACAACAACGTTCAACAACGACAACAATAAACAATAACAACTTTCAACAAACAACCACAAATTTTATCACATATTAGACATCATATAAATATCACAAAAGCTCCCCATTTATGTGGCAAAAGTATAACCCACTAAAATATACCGATCACATGTGTTTTAAATAACAAAATGTCAAAACAATAAAACCTTTCCATAACCACTCATTAATAAAATCATATAATGTCCTCTAAAGAAGTCCTATTAGAAAGAATATTTCATTAGCCATCTAACGCTTCGAACGGCACCTAAAACGGAGTTACGGTTCAAAAGTTATGACCAAAACAATTTTCAACTTTCTGTCAACAGTACGCGGCGCGCAGCCTAGTTCGGGCCACGAACATAATAGGTTCGAAAGGTTGGCGCCGCGAACAAAGTTGGAGCCGCGAACTGGGAGAAGCAGCACCCAAAAACTTGATTTTTATGTTCCCAAAACTCAATTTTAACCAAACTTCATAACCCCAGACATCTTTTATCACTAACCCACCATTTCTTATCATCAAAATAACGTATATACCTCAATTACAACATCAAAACATATTTCTACCATCAATTTAGAATATCAACAACAACAATAAAACACCAAAACAATGGCAAACTATAAACCCCATCCCATATATCATCCATCATGCATCCCATTATAGAGTTAGAACCCCACCCTTACCTCATTAATGGCAGCTCTAAGCTTGGCTCTAGCTCTTGGTTCTTGCCTCTTCTCCAAACCCTAGCCTCATTTCTCTTCTCCTCTCTATTTCCTCTTCTCTTCTTTTCCTTCTCATAAAATAACTCACTTTCTTTCTCTATTAATAAACCCACTAGTAATAATAATAATAATAATATCATCTTACTACTTATCATAATGGGCTTAACAGATACACCTCCTCATTACTTTGCGATACCACAATTAAAGCCCAATTTGATTAGTAGAATATTCCATTAATAATAATATGATTCCTAATATTATTTCTTCAATGTAACAACTTAATTAATTCTCCGACTAACTGAATAAAATCCGAATTCAACTTAATAATCCAAATACGTTTCTCAAAATAATACCGACAAATCCGATTGATTTCTTAAACCTCGAGTAAATCCAAACAATCAAATCCTTAAATAATTCAATTAACCAATTAATTAAATCCGGGCATTACAATTCTCCCCCACTTAGGATATTTTCGTCCTCGAAAATTCGCCCAACACAACTATCCTTAACATTGCTTCCTCATCCAACCCTCTTATTCTCAAGTTTCTCTTAACGACCATTCGACCATTAATTTTCCGATATCACCGTATCTCAACACGACTTGGATCCAATACACATACAACATAATCGCTACTAATTTTCCAACCAGTTTGTCAATATCTCGAAACAACACCTTATAGCATATCAACAACCTTCGCTTGCTCATACTTGACTTACGCTACATCGCGTCATTACCATCGCAACATAATCAACACTAATACACATACACCTTTCTCATTCCATATCTGAGGTCACTCATCCGCGGAATATTGATAACTGTATAAATCTCGTCATATCACTCTTATAGTGACATCGACATAGTCCACTTGATCAACTTCATCGTATCATAGAGTATTACTCATCATCTACGGTAACCAACAACAATATCGTGCAACCGAACAAAATTCTAGAATGCCAACTTAATAATAATAGTTCGACCACCAACCATACAATCCATCTTAATTCACCGTCCTTATTAGAGTTCTTATCCACTTTTATGATTCACAGCTTCGACCAAAACTCAGACTCCCTTCACATGCATCAATCTTTCGCTTCCCGACGTTAGATCGCACATAAACCATCTATCCTAAATTGTTCAATGTTTCCTCGACTTTTCCATGGGTACATCTCTGTTAATTCTCATCAATCAAAAGCATCTATCTTCATGACCTAACATCCATTACAGATCACACTATTAAGATAGCGATTCCAGTCTACATCCTCCAATTCGATCTCGTCTACTATCAACAAGAGATTAAGGGTGATCAGTTCCTCAAATTGTCAACAGATATCCGAAAATCATAATGGATTATAAACCATTGTTACTAACTATAATAATGTTCCTTTCCAACTTGTACTCAACCACCATACTCCAATGGGCATCTTCATTCCAATCACTAAAAGGTGACAATCATCTTCTGAAAAGTTTTGCAAAAATCACACAGTACGCGTCGCGAGCAATGCTTAGTGTTGCGATCCTTGCAGAAAAACACAATTGGCACCGCGTCCACATGTTGGCGCCGTGAACTGAGCAAAACAGAAAGGTTTTCTACATGAACAACAATCCTCCAACACCATTAACACCAGACTTCTATTCGATTCCATCTCAGATCGGAAACCAACTATCACAACTTATGACAATGATTCCCACAAGTTTATTCAACTTAACATCACGACAAAATCTTTCAACCTTCTATAACAACTTATTTAGCATCACAAGATTTCCACGACAATCTATTACTCTATCACTATTCCAACATCGACATCATATGCAAGGCTACATCAACTGACAACTTCGCAGTCCACTGACAATGCTAAAACATCACAAACTACTAAATTCCTTCAGCTAAAAGTTTTATCCTTGTTACTTACAGTTCACCTCCAGAGACATCAGGAATTCTCATTCTACTTATATGCCAACAACCGCTACATTACTCCTCATACTTCAAGAAATAAACATCAACAACGTCTGATCATGCCCCATCAAAACCTTCCAATTTGATCCACAAACGAAATCTTGAATTCATGTTACCATCAGGAAACAACACAACTTAGACAATACTTGCATTGTCGCCACCAGTAACATACGACACAAACATCTCACAATCAAAACACATTCTGAGAAGCAAAGCGTCTCCCCCCACTTAGCTTCAAACCAACTCCTGTAACAAGAAATCATAAAAGAAATAAGTACCGACAGTGTTTCACACACTTATCGCATACAGAGGAATAAATAAATTAGACAACACTGGCCGGACGGACCGACCTGCTCTGATACCACTAATGTAACACCCCATTTCTACCTAGTAATTATAAGGGAAATCAGAGTGCAAAAATTTCAACAACAAAATGAGATGCCACATTTTCAACTTAAAACAACTTCATATATTCACAATTAATTAAGATACATAACACTGGTTCAGATAAACTGATAACAACCTGATTTATTCTTTTTGAAAGTAAAACAACTTTTATTATAACAACTATTTAATAACAACAATTTAAAATTCAACTACTAAAACAATAACAATAATTAAGCAACAATTGTTCATCCCCCCGAGTGCTACGTATCAGAGCAACTAAACCGACTTGGACTAACAGCAACTAAATTCTTCAATCTCGAATACCTGCACGTTACCAGTATAAAGGCAACGGCAAAACAAATGAAAGGGTGAGATATCTACCAATATAATTGAATTCATGATAAATAATATATTAGAATGTAGATCGTATAATTCACCGTTTCACATAATTCAAACAACAATTATAATGACAATACCAACAACGATTATAGCAACATAAATACCAACCATTAGCAAGGACAACACTTATATCACAACAACATTTTCAACGCAACATAACAACTTTTTCACAACTTTGAACAACAACAGCATAAATAAATTAATCGACACATCAACACAACAACTATAATTATGTGACTTCGAAATGCGACTCAACTGTGCATATGCATGTGGTACCATTTGGAGTAAAACTCCCAACTTACAACATTTGCCAGTAATTCTGAGGCACAAGGCATAAGCCTTCAACATTTTGCCAATCTAGGCTAACATTTTGAGCATTCGCTCCAACATTTTGCCATTAAGGCCAAGGCATAAGCCTTCAACATTTCGCCAATCCATACCAACTTAATAATGCAATGCATGCCATGCGACCTCAACATCAGCAACAAAATCACGACAACGCAACAACAACAACAACACACGACAACGGCAACATAACAACTAGTCAACCGTAATTCGACATTGGCTAAAAGCCTACAACGAAATCAACACAGCATTGGCCAAAGGCCTACAACGAAATCAACTCAACATTGGCTATAAGCCTACACTTAGTAACAACTCGACATTGGCTAAGAGCCTACAACTTAGTATTTCAACAACAACACAACACTGACTAGAAGTCTACAACACAATATCATTGCTTACTACTTTCATCTGATTCATAATCCACTACTAGTTACTACATTAATAGTTGAGCAACTTATCCTACAATTCAACTAACAATCATTCGGATTGTTTCCACCTAATTCTAGTCAACTACTCATCGGTTAGGATTGCTAACATTTCGATTCGGCACTATTATCAACAACCATCACGGTACTATCCATTCACTATTGAATTAGTATATTGATTCTAGTCATTAAGTATACTACTAGTCCACAATACGATAACTAGTCGGCTTATACTATTTCAACGCTACTACTATACCTCGGCTAACCAAACCACTTTTCGTTATCTTCAACCATTTCACTCTTGTCGGTATTCACATATTATACACAATCCAACTAAATCCAACTTAATTAAATTAAACACCAAACAACCATATGGTAACTTCATCAACAATGTTTCTACCGATTTAATCACTTATCTTAATCGATTCCAATGGCATACAACGACCACCTAAGCCAATCCGTAGGGCAACAAATCAACCATCAATGTTGGCCACCAAACCTTTAATAACAACAACGTTCGACAAAGCAACAACGAACAATGACAACTTCCAACGACAACAACGTTCAACAACGACAACAATAAACAATAACAACTTTCAACAACCAACCACAAATTTTATCACATATTAGACATCATATAAATATCACAAAAGCTCCCCATTTATGTGGCAAAAGTATAACCCACTAAAATATACCGATCACATGTGTTTTAAATAACAAAATGTTTGAGAATAAAACCTTTCCATAACCACTCATTAATAAAATCATCTACTGTCCTCTAAACCAATCCTATTAGAAAGAATATTTCATTAGCTTTCTAACGCTTCGAACGACACCTAAAACGGAGTTACGGTTCAAACGTTATGACCAAAACAATTTTCAACTTTCTGTCAACAGTACGCGGCGCGCAGCCTAGTTCGGGCCACGAACTTAACAGGTTCAGAAGGTTGGCGCCGCGAACTAGGCGAAACTGCACCCAAAAACTTGATTTTTATGTTCCCAAAACTCAATTTGAACCAAACTTCATAAGCCCAAATATCTTTTATCACTAACCTACCATTTCTTATCATCAAAACAACATATATACCTCAATTACAACATCAAAACATATATCTACCATCAATTTAGAATTTCAACAACAACAACAAAACACCAAAATAATTGCAAACTATAAACCCCATCCCACATATCATCCATTATGTATCCCATTATAGAGTTAGAACCCCACCCTTACCTCATTAATGGCAGCTCTAAGCTTGGCTCTAGCTCTTGGTTCTTGCCTCTTCTCCAAACCCTAGCCTCATTTCTCTTCTCCTCTCTATTTCCTCTTCTCTTCTTTTCCTTCTCGTAAAACAACTCCCTTTCTTTCTCTATTAATAAACCCACTAGTAATAATAATAATAATATCATCTTACTACTTATCATAATGGCCTTAACAAATACACCTCCTCATTACTTTGTGATACCACAATGAAAGCCCAATTCGATTAATAGAATATTCCATTAATAATAATATTATTCCTAATATTATTTCTTCAACGTAACAACTTAATTAATTCTCCGACTAACCGAATAAAATCTGATTTCAACTTAATAATCCAAATACGTTTCTCAAAATAATACCGACAAATCCGATTGATTTCTTAAACTTCGAGTAAATCCAAATAATCAAATCCTTAAATAATTCAATTAACCAATTAATTAAATCTGGGCATTACACATATTATTGCAATAGACTTTAATGTGAGTAATCGGAAAAGAAGTTCTCTTATACTTCTCAAAAATGGGGACTTTGAACTTTGCAGGAATTTTGATACCAGGCACCAAGCACAAACTAGCATCATCTAAAATAAGGGAATCACAACCCTCAATGGCTTTCATCCTCTTCTCTAGGAGGTGAAGTTCTTTCTTAGAATCAGTTTCTTTAATCGGAAACCTGAAGGCGTCGAATAAAGACTTAAAGATGTCCTCCCAATGAGGAGTACCATTGACAGGTATCTGAATAGTGTTTTTGACATTTTGATTTGAAAGGACATCCTCGTGGTTAAGATTAACGACTGGTGGATTATAATGATCAGTAGTAACAACTTCGGCTCTCTGAACAACTTGCCTTAACTCTTCTTGTCCAAGGGTGAGGTTTTGAATAACTTCCATGAATTGATCCATATGGGTTTCCATACGTGTATTCATCACAACCACACCTTCCTAAAGTTGATATGTGATGAGGAAGATGTCGGGAAATGAGTCTTGCAGTCTTGAGATTCTGAAATATGAAGCCGGTTGAAATGATTCCTCTGGTTGAAATGAATGAAATGCATGATGACGCATAGATGATAAGAGAAATAAACTCATTTGAGGTGATTGATGCAAATGGAATGCAACATGACGATAATAATAGGTTCACGGAGACGTGAAATAGGAAGGATACTGGTACTTATAAAAACTTATTTAGGTGGTGTAATACTCCAAAATTTGCCCTCCTAAGCAATTAATCCAAACAAGGATTTTGCACATCTCAAGTTAAAATGGATCTCCAGTACTTTAAGTGGTCACCATATCCCATCATATGCATCAAGGGAACATCATGTCAAGTTTCAAGCCTTACAAGTCAAAGTTGCTCATCCAATGGCTCGGATAGTTGAAAATCAATTGTATTGGACAAAAAGTCAACTATGGTCAACATGCAGTCAAACTTCATAATTTTTGGTCAACATCAATATTTTGAAGTAATATTCATCATTTGATCAAGAGTTGATCATGATTCATCAGGAAATGTCAAGATCTGATCAAAAGTCAAAGTTTCTAAATTAGGACTCTTTAGACAAAAGTCAACAGAACTTTGATCATGCATAACTTTCATATACTTTATCAGAAATTTTTCCCCCAAAAGTCATATTAAAGGGAATTCAATTCTGGACAACTTCATGTCTCACAAGCTTGGGCTGGAAATGCTTCATTTGGAAGTTATAGATCAAAACATTATAGGTCCTTTTAAAAGTCAACAAAAAGTCATCTTTTTGCAAAGAAGTGTTCATGAGCATGGAAACTTCAATTAAGATGAAACCAAAAGGGATGTTTAGAAGACATCTTGAGCTTTCTAAAAAGTCCAAGAATACCCAAAAATTCTAAAAATTAAGCAAGATACAAGTTGTACAAGTTGGGCATTTTAGAGGAGGTGCATAAGGAGAAATACTTGAGAAAATCAATTTTTTTCCAAATGGGCCTGACGTTTCTTGGTTCAAACTTGTTTCTAATCATAATTAGAACCTCCAAGCCCAATGCCACGCCCTTGAGCTTTTTATTTTATTTATTTTGAGTTTTTATTCATTAAAGTCAATTTAATTAAAATAAAATAGCAAAAAATAAATCAACCAATGCAAGGCTATATATTTGACATTCTTGAGGTCCAAGATACCTATTAAATGACCTGAAATTCGAAATTGAAAGATTGGCAAGTGATTGGTACAAGATTGGCAATATTTGATCAAGATTGACAAGATTGGAAAATTAAATATATTCTCATTGAATGAGATATATTTTCTCATCAATGCTCAACCTAAATCCATCCTTTATAAATTCAGAGGGTTTCTAAACCCTAGAGGAGGTTTTTTGCCAGCTTGAAGAACCCTAACTAAGCTCCAGAAAACCGTGTGTATCAAGAAACTTGTAGCCAAAGCTTTGCTTCGATCCAGGACATTCCAAGCATTCAAACAGCTTCCTGGTGCTCCTCTGAATCGTTCCAGACCCTTGCAAGCACGCAAAAGCTCCTTAAATGTAAAATCACAGTTTCGGCTTCCATGCATATTTTTAATTTTCGATTTCATACATAAATGCTTGTTTAATTCATTTTGATCATATATTTGTGTTTTTATTGATGTTTCGATGCTTTCTGGATAGTTTGATTTAAGTTTAGATGAAAGAACCAGGATCTGCCATTGTTAGGGCTTGAAGCTTTGATTTGGGGTTTTTGCGTATTAGGAAAAATTAGAGCAAACTAAGGGCATGGTCGTGTTCAGTGGATCAATTCCAATCGATTCATGGTCTCATATATAATTTATCTTTGGTATTTGACAAGTTTTGATTTACAGGTACTATAGCTATGAACCAAAATCTGTAGGCAAAGGATGCAACAAATTTTTTGGCATAGGTTTGGAAATTCAAAAGAGGAAGACGACCCTTGGCGCGTTTTGGTGCCAACCCCAAAAGTTCCATCTTCTGGACATCCCTCAAAAGCATCACGTCTAGAAGCTCCAGCTTTTGGATCCCCTAAGGAGACATCACGTCCAGAAGCTCCAGCTTCTGGGTCCCCAGAGGAGACATCATGTCCAGAAGCTCTAGCTTCTAGATCTCCAGAGGAGACATCAAGTCTAGAAGCTCCAACTTCTAGATCCCCAGAGGAGACATCATGTCCAGAAGCTCCAGCTTTTGGATCCCCTTCAGCAATAGAGCCCCTAGAAGCTCTAGCTTCAGGCCCCAGTCCAGCTCCAACTTCGGACCCTTCCAGATTTCAGAAGCTCCACACGGGCGTCCCCAAGCAGCAGAATCTTTAGAAGCCCCAGCTTCTGGACCCTTCCAGATGCAAAAGCTCTAGCTTCTGGACACGCTCAGCAGGATTTCCACCAGAAACTCCAGTTTCATGATGCCTACATTGCTCCACTCACAGAAGGCCCAGCTTTTGAGGCAGCTTCTACCAGAAGTTATTTTTTACCTTTTTTATTTTTATTTATTTTCTGCTTTCCCTTTTAATTAATTAATTTAATTAGTAATTAGGTTAATTAATTAGGTTAATTAGATAATTTCACAAATAACTTTTCCAGGCTTTTTAATTAACTTAATTAGTTTAATTTAGGTTAATATTCATTAATTTTTCTTAATTAATTAAAATCAATTAGAATTAGGTTTTTTCTCACATAAACTCTAATTTTCAAAAAATACTAAAAATACAAGGATGTAGTTTCTCAACTGCCATGATGCCTACATTGCTCCACTCACAGAAGGCCCAGCTTTTGAGGCAGCTTCTACCAGAAGTTATTTTTTACCTTTTTTATTTTTATTTATTTTCTGCTTTCCCTTTTAATTAATTAATTTAATTAGTAATTAGGTTAATTAATTAGGTTAATTAGATAATTTCACAAATAACTTTTCCAGGCTTTTTAATTAACTTAATTAGTTTAATTTAGGTTAATATTCATTAATTTTTCTTAATTAATTAAAATCAATTAGAATTAGGTTTTTTCTCACATAAACTCTAATTTTCAAAAAATACTAAAAATACAAGGATGTAGTTTCTCAACTGCTATTTATTTTCGTGCGTTTAAATTCTAGAAAGGATGTATAGGTTGCAAGTTTATTTTCATGTAATAGCGTAGGATTTTATTTTCCGCATTTACTTTCTGCACCTCCTATTATGTATCTGCCCCCAAAGCCATATAATAGCGTAGGACTTTCTGCACTTATTAACTGCTAGTAATTAAGCGTGTATGCCAAGATTAACTTAATCAATATAGATCACTAATTACAAGATAAATATTTGAAAACAACACAGTCTTTTCACACATGCACCTACCTTAGGGTATCCTCTATCGTTGCCTTACGAAACAATGGTCATATCCCTCGAGCGTAGGGTATCTTAGCACAGTTTCCTACAATATATCATCACAGTCCCTTTGACTTAAATAATCATAGTCCCTCGATGTTGCCTACGAAAAGTGATGATCGTCCCTACGAATGTGCTAGGAATGTGCTAGGATATCCCTACAAGTTGCCTTCTATGACCATCCGATGTCCCTTCACATCCAACGAATAAGGTTACCTTCCAACTAATAGTATGGATAGCTTTATTCTAAAGGAAAACAAAATAACACGGAAACGACTGTTCTGAGTTGGTAAAAATAAGTCTCTTTTGCTTGCTCAATCAAAATACTTTTCACACCTCACACTTTCAAAACTTCTTCAAGCGCTTTGTATACATTCCAGCGTGAATCATTACAAAGTCTTTTCCAAAACAAAACATTTCCAAACACTTCGTATACATTCCAACGTGAATCATTACGAAGTCAATGCGAAATGCCTTTTCAAAAAAAAAATTTCAAACATACAAAAAAAACAATTAAAGTGAGCTAAGCAATTAAGAGCCCGTAGATAACTACGGATGGAAAAGGTGCTAACACCTTCCCTTTTCATAACCACCTCCCTTACTCAAAATCTAACGAAGGTCTTTTCCTGTTCTTTTTTCCTTCCCTTAGTTGGATAAAAGAAAAGTCGGTGGTGACTCTTGTTATCCGCAACATTTGCGATCAAACGCAAAACAAAACAAGTCAGTTCTCCCACCGTGTTACAGAACTGGCGGCTCTGTTGGGGAAAATAATGAGAGGTTACCTTAGGGTCTTTAGATCACTTAAAATTCTTTGACTTGTATGCTTTACTTTTAAGGGTTGCTTGGGTATTATACTTGTGGGGGATCCTACACCCGGATCCAGGTTTCCTTAGGTAAGTACCAATAAATCATCGCGACCGTTAGGCGTATACCGAAACGGTCAACATGATGGCTACGTTAGTGCAACACTTTGGATGTCCCGATACTCCTCATGTTTAGTTGAGGAAAGTATTTGGCGTCTGCGTGGTGTCATCAACACTAACTCAACTTTTAGAACCCTAATTGACCCATCTTGGCCATTAGAAGGTAGTGAGATGGCCGACTTTGGTGTAGACCGAGGTTGGTTGATACTCGATGCTACGGTAATTAAGATTCGACTTTCGGGATGTTTCGGTCGACCACTTGGTAGTCATATTGAAATAAAGCCTACGAGAAAGATGAATGATATGAGATTCCTAGAACCCGGTTACTATTATAGGACAGGTTGATCCCACTTAAACTTTGGTAGGATAGAAACCTAAACCTCGTGCAAGCCTTAACTTAGGGCTATTGTGTGAATTGCTTGTGCTTGCTACTTGTTTTTAACATGACATCATGACATCATAACATCATAAACATCATATCTTTTCTAACTATTTCAAGGACCTAGGAACTTATCTTTTCTCTGTTTTGTAGGAATTATAGCTTCCAGAAAGACTATCAGAGTCAACTTCATGGGTATAACGTCTCAACTCAAAGAATTGGTTTCAGAAATTCCCGATCACGCACAGTTCATCAAAAGACATGGTTATCTACTTGACTTGGTTATCTCCGGTATTGAAGAAGATATGATGCAAGTCGTATTCCAGTTCTTCGATCCGAAACATCACTGTTTTACATTCCCAGATTATCAGTTGGTACCTACATTGGAAGAGTTCTCTAAGCTGCTTGGGATACCTATCTTGGATCAGATGCCATTCACTAGTTCAGATAAAGCTCTGAAATACGAAGACATTGCATCAGCGTTACATCTAAAACAATCAGACATTGAAGCTAATTGGGAAACAAGAAGAGGAGTTAAGGGTTTGCTTGCTAAGTTTTTGATAAAAAAGCTCGAGAATTCCTAAAAGCTATGAGTTTCCATGCATTTGAAGACATTTTGGCTTTGCTAATCTACGGCTTGGTTTTATTCCCTAATCCAGATCAGTTCATAGACGTTAACGCCATCAAGATATTCCTCACTCGTAATCCTGTGCCTACCTTGCTTAGAGACATTTTGCATTCTCTCCACACTCGTACTATCAAAAGACAAGGAAATCTCATGTGTTGCATACCGTTACTTTCCAGGTGGTTTATTTCGCACCTTCCTCAATCAGTGATGAAGAACGAACAAAGATTGAAGTGGTCTCAAAGGCTAATGTCACTCTCTCATTTAGATATCCGTTAGTGTCTTTTTCCTCAAAAGGACTTCACTTTCATTAAGCGTTATGGAGAATTCCCTAATGTACCACTCCTTGGCATAACGGGAGGTATCACTTACAACCCTTCTCTGGCTCTACGTCAGTTTGGTTATACTCGAAGAGATGGTCCTCATGATATGCTTCTCCAAGACATTGTGTTTGACTATAACAACGATCTCCAGAACTACAGTCAAAGATTTATGCACGCTTGGGGCATGGTAAAGAAGACTGATACCAAGACTTTGGGACACAAAAATTCCATTCCGTGGGAACCTTACCTCAAATGGGTGCGAGCTCGAGCTCAAAACCTCATGATGTCGTTTACAACTGTTCTACCAGTGCTTATGGAACCTATCGCTATAGGTAACGAACCCTATACCATTCTCCATCCAAACATGCCTACTGATTTTGAAGACTTGAAGAGATCCTGGATTCAGCTTAAAGAAGAAAGGGATACGTTCGAAGCTCAGTGTTATGAAAGCGAGAAGAAAGTGTTAGAGTTGACAAAGCTACTTCACGAGGAGTGAGGCATCAACACCTACTTCAACACAAAGAGGAAGCGTCCATGGGAAACATGAAAGCTTTAACAATTTCTTTTTATTTTAAAATTTCTTTTGTACTTAATAAAGAGAAACTAATAAAAAATTTGTCCGTACTTGTTTAAAAAATTTAAATTCCTAAAGTCCTTGAAAACATTGCATTGCATAACATCGCATATCATGGCATAACATCTCATAACAGGTACATAGAAGACAAGTTTTCTTATTCTCTCGTTATTTACTTCAGCACAAATGGCTCTTGAACAGACTATCAAATATCTCCTGGCACAGAATGCTCAATTCCAGGAGATGTTCACCAACTTGGTCCAAGGCCAGAAAGATCTAAAGAAGCTCATCACCAGAAAGAAGAAGACCATTGGTATCCTCAACATGAGACAAAATCACAATGGCGCATCTAGGGTGGTCAGCCAGTTCGAAATCTAAGACAAGAGCGGTGAAACTGAGGGGAGTATCAAGAACACTGAAGGAAGCCATCATGGGTCTGAAAATGAAGATGAAGACTATGTGAATGAGCAGTATCCTCCTGATAACTACAAGTACAAGAAACTTGAAGACCGTCTGAATGCTGTGGAAAATCCGAAAATGTTCGGGCTCAACTTCGATGATCTAAGTCTTGTTCTTTGCGTGGTAATTCCCTGCAAATTCAAGGTTCCTACCTTTGCCAAGTATGATGGCATCTCTTGTCCGAAGCTGCATCAGAAGTCATATGTTCAGAAGATCCATCCTCATACTGAAGACAGGAAATTATGGATCCATTTCTTTCAAGAGAGTTTATCCGGAACTTAGTTGGAGTGGTATTATCAGCTAAAGAATACCCACATTCATACCTAGAATGACTTAGCAGATGCTTTCTACAAGCAGTACCAGTACAATGCTGAATTGGAACCTATCCGCATGCAACTACAGAGAATGTCTATGGGTCGTGACAAGAAGTTCAAAGAATATGCTTAGAAATGGAGAGATTTAGCAAGCAGAGTTCAACCACCTTTATCCAATAGGGACTTGGTTGACATGTTTATGGGAACACTGACAGACCCATTCTTCAATCATCTGATTGGAAACTCTTCAGCCGAATTCACCGAGCTTATATTGACCGACGAGCATATCGAAGCTAGAATCATGAGCCGAAAAATACAGGTAGAGTCATCTTCAAATACTGTGAAGAGATCTTTTGGTGGAAAGAAAGAAACCAATGTTGTATATGGTCAGAAGGGTCGTGACAAAGCTGATCGTACTCAATCTGTGGGGGCGGTTGTGATCTCCAATCCTACACAAGCACCACCTCAATGAGACAACGTGCGTAGCAAAAACGCGCCACGAAGATAGTTTACGAAAATCAACATGTCGTTATCACAAGCACTACAACACATGTTGAAAGCAGAGCTGGTCAATTTGAGGGATCATCTTCAACACGTCAACACTTCCTCTTCGAAGTACAATCCTAATGCAAGATGTGCATACCACTGCAACAGTCCAGGGAACGACACCAACAACTATTAGGCTCTAAAGAACAAGATTCAAGACATGATTGAGCATGAGAAATTGAGTTTGCCCCCCTATCGAAACTCCAAATGTGATCAACGCACCAATGCC
Organism: Vicia sativa; assembly: GCA_021764765.1. Classification (NCBI taxonomy): domain Eukaryota; kingdom Viridiplantae; phylum Streptophyta; class Magnoliopsida; order Fabales; family Fabaceae; genus Vicia; species Vicia sativa. Next base: position 113,895,351 of record CM038793.1, read on the forward strand.
TGACCATGGTAAAATTTCCAATGCAATCGACAAAGACTCTTATGTTTATGATGTGAACAAGCTAACCATCCCTCTGATGACTATCAAGAAAGAATTGCTGCAAGCCGATGTATTTCCAGGATGCCCTGACAACTTTCGTTGGTGTGCATTTGAATTTGACGGATGTGCTTGGTTGAAGAGGCGTCTTCAATGCATGATGGACAATCGAGAAGTGTTATTTATGAAACCTCCATCTATGGAGAATCTATGTGAAGACATTTCTAAGAAGCAGAAGATCAAAGATGTAAGTGAAACCTTACCAGAAGTCTAGGATACCTTGGGGCAGCCCAGTGGAAAGTTTGATTTCATGGTAAAATATATCGCTCCTGATAGCTACAAGATTCCTATCGAACATGTCAAGAAAACCAGATGGGGAGATGATTTCCCAGAAGACTATGCCGATGTGAACACAATAAGGATCACCTCTGCAGATCCTTTTTTTAGGGTGGCACCTCTCATTATTACCTCACCCAAACCATTTCCATATTCCTCTAACAAAGCTATACCTTGGAACTATGGAGCCAAAGTTTACTATCATAGCGTCAAGCAAGAACCTTTGACCATTGAAGACGTTGCATTTGAAGCTACCAATCCTGACATCGACAACATCACCAGATCAAGCAAGGTGACCAAAACCGGAAGAGTGTTCTCTCTAGAGATCTCTCCTCCAAAGGACACTGCTACACCAATTCGCATTCTTGCTATCGAACTAGTTCCTGAAACGAGAGGGAAAGAACCAGTAACTCATCCTGCTCAAACAGAAGTACCAAAGGAAGTTGCTGAGGATGCCTCCAAGTAAGAAATGGAGGAAATTCTGAAGTCCATCAAGAAGAGTGACTACAATGTTGTGGAACAATTAGAACAAACTCCGTCCAAGATATCCATGCTAGCTCTGCTATTGTGTTCTGAGGCCCATGCTAAAGCCTTGGTAAAATTCTTGAAGACTGCTCACATACCGCAAGAGACTACTACTTATCAATTCGAAGGTTGTATTGCCAGCTTGACCGTCAACAATGGTTTAGGCTTCTCTGATGCTGATTTAACTCCTACCGAAAGGAAACACAACAAAGCCTTGCACATCTCATGTGTTGGTAGATACTGGTTCTGCTCTGAATGTTCTTCCGAAGAGCGCTTTCGACCGACTTAATGCTGAAGGGGTGGTCATGAAGCCCAATGACATAATTGTAAGAGCTTTTGATGGTTCGAAAAGAATAGTACTTCGAGAGCTCATCCTTCCAGTTAAAGTCGGTTCCCATATCTATTACTCTACTTTCTTTGTCATGAACATTCGTCCAGCTTACTCTTGCCTACTTGGACACCCTTGGATACATGGGGCAGGCACTGTCACTTCTACCCTGCATCAGAAGCTGAAGTACTTAGTGAAAGGGAAGATTGTTACGATATGCAGTGAAGAAGAATATCTGGTAAGCCATCTGCAGTCATTCTGATACCTTGAAATGGAAGGTGAATTCATCGAAACTCCCTGTCAAGCTTTCGAAGCAATTCCATGAGTCATCCCTGTTGACTCTCCTGTCACTTCCGAAGTTACTAAAGTTCCACCAAAGATGGCCTCACTGAAAGACGCCAAAGCTGCGGTTGAAGAAGGAGGTTGTAGTGTTTGGGGTCAGCTCCCCGATCTCCCGTTCAAATCTGACAAGACTGGTTTAGGCTTCACTATCAAAGGTAAGAAGATGATACCCTGCGAACGTGCCAGCAAACTTCCTTTCCACATCAACAAAAGCGGAGTCCATGCTATAGGAGATGACGGCAGCAACTTCGACATCAATTGGATCTTCCCAACTCCAAGCGACGAACTCAATAATTGGAAGACTGAAGATGTTATACCAATCTCCTTTAGACAGGAGTAATTGCTTTTTTTTCTGTTATGCTTTTCTCTTTTTACGCTTTGAACAATAAACTTTAACCGTAGTGCCTTTCCCGGGGCACCGTGGCTCGTTTGTGAGGGTTATTATTTGTCATCTGCATATTCTCATTCAATAAAATCATTGGACTTTTGCATTCAAATACTTTGCTCTTTCCTTTCTTTTACTTTATCACCCCTTCAAAAAGCTACGTGTTGTTACACCCACCCACGTGATACACTGTAGACTCACTCTGAATCTCGTCGATAACAGCTCTGCTATTGCTAAATATGACTTCGATAATCCGATCTACCAAGCCGAAGACGAAGGTGAGGAAGATTGTGATGTGCCAAGAGAACTTGTCAGACTACTACAATAGGAAGAACAGGTTATACAGCCACACGAAGATCCAGTCGAGGTAGTGAATCTAGGTACTGACGAAGACAGAAAAGAAATCAAGATAGGACCAGGTCTTGAAAATAGTTTCAAAGCGAGATTGGTCCAGATGCTGCGAGACTATATCGAGATTTTTGATTGGTCTTACGAAGACATTCCAGGTCTAGACATTAACATTGTGGTACACCGACTACCAACGAAAGAAGGTTTTCTCCCTGTGAAGCAGAAAGTTCGTCGTATGCGTCCTAAGATGTAAGAGAAAATGAAAGCCAAAGTTATGAATGAGTTCAATGTCAGTTTCCTACCGTTACTTCTTATCCACAATGGGTTGCGATCGTGGGGCCCGTACCTAAGAAGGATGGTAAAGTGAGAATGTGTGTGGACTACTAAGATCTGAATAGAGCAAGTCCGAAAGACGATTTTCCACTTCCTCATATTGACGTTCGAGTTGATAACACTGCTCAACATAAGGTTTTCTCCTTCATGGATGGCTTCTCCGGTTACAATCAGATCAAAATGGCTCTTGAGCACATTCTACTACAAGGTCATGCCGTTCGGACTGAAGAACGTAGGCGCCACATACCAACGTGCCATGGTAGCTTTGTTTCATGACATGATCGATCACGAGATAGAGGTCTACGTCAACGACATGATAGCTCCATCACAAACTAAAGAAGAACATCTTGATCATTTGCGAAAGCTGTTTGATGGACTGAAGAAATACATATTAAGACTTAATCCTAACAAATGCACCTTTGGAGTCAGATTCGGTAAACTCCTGGGATTTGTTGTTAGTGGTAAGGGTATTGAGGTTGATCCAGCCAAGGTTAAAGCTATTCAAGAAATGCCAGCGCCCTACACCGAGATGGAAGTCAGAGGTTTCCTGGGACGATTGAACTACATTGCCAGATTCATTGCACACCTAACTGCTACTTGTGAGCCAATCTTCAAGTTACTGAAGAAAGATCGAGTAGTGGAATGGAACGGCGATTGCCAAACAGCTTTTGACAAAATTAAGGAGTACCTACAAAATCCTCCTATCCTGATGCCACCGGTCAAAGGAAGACCTCTTATCATGTATTTGACAATATTAGAGAACTCAATGGGGTGTGTGTTGGGGAAACATGACGAGTATAGTCGAAAAGAGTATGCAATATACTACCTTAGAAAAAAATTTACCGACTGTGAAACGAGATACTCACAGCTCGAGAAAACTTGCAGCGCTTTGGCTTGGGCTGCTCGCCGACTAAGACAGTATATGTTAACTCACACTACCTTGTTGATCTCCAAGATAGATCCGATAAAATACATATTTGAGAAACCTTATCTCTCTGGAAGAATAGCAAGATGGCAAATGATCTTGACTGAATATGACATCCAGTATACTACTAAGAAGGCAATCAAAGGAAGTATAGTAGCCGATCATTTGGCTCATCAAGCCATAGATGACTATCAGTCTATGCAATTCGAGTTTCCAGACGAGGATGTTTTGCTAGTCACTGATTACGAAGAACTAGAACTAGACGAAGGACCTGAACCAGGATCCCGATGGACCATGGTCTTTGATGGAGCCTCAAACGCACTTGGCAATGGTATTGGTGCCATCATTACATCTCCTACAGGCGGACACACGCCTTTCACAACCAGACTATGAAAGCTGCATCATGGGTATCAAAGCTGCTATTGACTTGAGAATCAAATTCTTGCAAGTATATGGAAACTCAGCTTTGGTGATAAGTTAGGTTAAAGGCGAGTGGGATACGTAACACCCCTTCTAATTACCCGCGTTTTATAAATATTAATCAGAGTTTTTAATCACAAATCAAGAGGCGTCACAATTTAAATATTTCAAATCAACCAGAACAGTTGTCATGCTTTCACTGAAGAATAAATCATTAAATAAACTGACTTAAAGTTATGTTTAACAGCGGAAATGAAACATAACAAATCCTGAATACATCATTCATAAGTATTTCAGGGTAATAAATCGAACATTAACCAAAACAATTATTTAATATCCATAAGGAATCTCAATTCAAACGTTTCCCCAGTGTTACATCTACCAGAGCACGACACTGACACGCGGTTTAACTAAAGGACTCAACTCTAAACGCTATCCTCGCCAATTCCAGGCAGCTAATCACTTCTGATCTGAAATCATTAAAGTAAGGGTGAGATCTCTATTAAATATAAAATGCATTATACATTTTTAAATACAACAGAATAATTCGATGCGTTAGTCCATTATCAAAACACATTCATAGTTCAATTCACAAGAGCATCATACACAATGCATTATGCAAGTAAACAATCAATGGAAATTGCAACACTGTAAACCATCCTAGCATGTTACAATCCCATATGCAATGCAGACTCTATGCATGTGGTACCAAACGTGAACCGAGTTCACCCTTTGTTCCATCACACTTGGAAACAGCGGAAATCCATGATTCGCCCAGAACACTGAGTCAAGAATCTAGCCTCACTACCTCACAATCCTGGTAAGTTTATTGGCTCTGCAAGCTCACTTCCACACAATCGGAAAGAACCAATTAACAATGCTTATGCATGCATCATAAAAGCATGCAACATCAATTCACAGATTATGATATCACATAATTCACATAATACCAACTTCAACGAGTATCACATGATAACAACATAATCATGAAATAAATTATCACAAAGCATAACTATGCCAAACGCTTACCCTTCAATTAGTAAGACTATCACCAATATGTACAACAATAACAACTGAGATCAACAATCATCATGAATAGACAACATCGGCAACACCACATGATATCAATACAATCATGAATAAACAACAAGGAAAACATCACATAAGTGTCAATCTTCATTCAACTTGTCAAACAATCTAACCATTATATCACATGATCACATCTCAATCATAATGGATAGCAGGCACAACGCATAAGTATTAGTCCTCATTCCTTAAATCAAACAATTCATAACCCATTCTCCTTTGTCCCTAACCATCAACGTTTCAAAATTCGGGAACTCGACACTTTTAAAATAATTTTGACAAAAATAATATTTTCTTCTTTTTATAAGATAGTATTTTTAATTTAAGAAATAATGCCGAAAACGACACCCGAATCGGAGTTACGGTTTAGAAAATATGAATTTTTGAAGTTTTAAGTATTTTGAAAAATTACACAGTGGAACCCGGTTCCTACCCTGGTACAACCCGGTTCCCACTTTTTGAAAAAGTCACGCCCTTGGAATTTTGTATGGGAACCCAGTTCCTACACTACTAGGAACCGGTTCCCACGTACAAAAATGCCCAGTTTTTGAAAATTCACACTGGGAACCCGGTTCCTCCCCACGTGGAACCGGTTCCCACGACCTGCATAATCAATTTCTGCTATTTTGACAGAATTCATGTATTCTTCGTCACTTCCAATCATTTCCATATAACTTATAACATTAGAAACACCATTTTACGACCATTATACGCCAATACAACATCAAACATCATTGTTTCATCCTTCCTATTAATCGTTCGACACATTAACAGTCTTAAATTCTATATTCTGACACAAAATAGGGTTTAATCCTATAAACCTATAATCACCTAATTCGAATTTCCTAACGTACCCAATCACCCGGTTGATTCCCAAAACCCATAAGGCATTCAAATCGAATGAAATAACGCCTTACCTCGCGATGATCTTTGAATTCCTCGGCGTTGGCTTTTTCCTCTCTTCTCTTCTCTTCTCCAATTCTACGTGAACTAACTTTTTCCAAGAAGACCTTCTTTCCTTCTTTTCCTTTTTATAATCTTTTTAATACTCCTTTTATTTATTCTAATAAAATAAATAATTAGTAACTAGTAAAGTAGAGTACTTTACTTCTCACACCTCCACTTATTCCTCACACCACCAACCCTTCTTTTTAAATAAATAATCCAATTAAATCCAAAAATATAAATAATCAAGCCTTTAATTAATTAAATAATTAAATTCCTAATTATCTAACATTTGAATTAATTCGGGGTGTCACAACTCTCCCCTACTAAAAGAGTTTTCGTCTTCGAAAACATACCTCAGACGAAAAGTTTGGGATACGAGTCCTTCATCTGACTCTCCAGCTCCCAAATTACATTTCCTCCAGCAGGTCCTCCCCAAGCTACTCTCACCAGTGTTATCTCTTTACCCCGTAATTGCTTCACTTTCCGATCCTCAATTCTCGCAGTTACTGCTTCAACAGTCAGATTATCCCGTACCTGTACATCATCTACCTGAATCTCATGAGACGGATCCGCAATGTACCTCCTCAATTGAGATACATGAAAGACATCATGCAAATTCGCAAGTGACGGCGGTAAAGCAATCTGATAAGCAACTTTCCCAACTCTCCTGGTAATCTGAAACGGACCAATAAAGCGCGGAGTCAACTTCCTTGACTTCAAGGCTCGACCAATACCAGTCATCGGAGTAACTCGCATGAACACGTGGTCTCCTTCACTAAAATCAAGATCTTTCCTCCTCTTATCATGGTAACTTTTCTGACGACTCTGAGAAGCCCTAATCTTCTCCTGAATCATCTTGATCTTTTCCGAAGTTTGTTGAACAATCTCTGGTCCAATCACAGCACTTTCTCCAGATTCGTACCAACACAACGGCGTCCAACATCTCCTTCCATACAATGCCTCAAAAGGAGGCATACCGATGCTCGAATGAAAACTATTGTTGTAGGTAAACTCTATCAACGGTAAGTAGCTATCCCAAGCTCCACCCTTCTCTAACACACAAGCCCTCAACAAATCGTCCAACGATTGAATCGTTCTCTCCGTCTGACCATCTGTATGTGGATGATAAGCAGAACTCAATCGTAACTTAGTACCCAGAGCTTCCTGCAATCATGTCCAGAACTTACACGTAAACCTCGGGTCTCTATCCGACACAATGCTAGACGGAATACCATGCAAACTCACAATCTTCTCAACATACAATTCTGCCAACCTCTCCATCGGATAATCCATTCTTATCGGAATAAAGTGAGCAGACTTTGTCAACCGATCAACAATAACCAAAATAGAATCACAGTTATTTGTTGTCCTCGGCAAACCAGACACGAAATCCATCGAAATGCCATCCCATTTCCATTCTGGAACAAACAACGGTTCCATCAATCCTGACGGCTTCTGATGTTCAATCTTTGTTTTCTGACAAACCAAACACGCATACACAAACTCGGCAATTTCCTTTTTCATTCCAGGCTACCAAAATAACTTCTTCAAGTCATGGTACATTTTAGTAGCACCAGGATGAATACTCAACCCACTACGATGTCCTTCTTCCAAAATACTTTTTCTAATCTCAGCAACATCCGGGACACACACTCTATCAGCAAATCTCATAACGCCATTCTCATCAATTCAGAACTCACCTCCTTGACCTTGGTTAATCAATGTCAACTTGTCTACCAAACCAACGTCAGACTTCTGTCCATTTCGAATCTCTTCCAAAATACCACTAGTCAGCTTCAACATGCCCAATTTCACACTATTCGGAGTAGTTTCACATACTAAACTTAAGTCTTTGAATTGTTCCACTAAATCCAATTCACGAACCATCAACATCGACATATGCAATGACTTCCTGCTTAACGCGTCTGCCACCATGTTTTCCTTACTAGGATGGTAATTCAAACCGAAATCGTAATCCTTGAGAAACTCTAACCACCTTCTCTGCCTCATATTCAACTCTTTCTGGTCAAAAAGATACTTCAGGCTCTTATGATCACTGAACACCTCAAACCGTGAACCATATAAATAATGCCTCCATAGTTTCAAAACAAACACAACAGCTGCCAACTCCAAATCATGAGTCGGATGATTCCTTTCATGAATCTTCAACTATCTTGAAGCATAAGCCACAACCTGCTTATCTTGCATCAACACACCACCTAATCCCATCAGTGACGCATCACAATACACAACAAAGGACTTCGCCGGATTCGGCAAAATCAAGATCGGAGCACTAGTCAACCTCCTATTCAGCTCTTGAAATCCTTTCTCACATTCAACATCCCAAACAAACATCTGACCCTTCCAGGTCAACTTAGTCAACGACAATGCTAGTTTGGAAAATCCTTCTATAACTTCCTGTAATAACCTGCAAGACCCAGAAAACTACGGATCTCAGAAGCATTCTTTGACGCTTCGCACTGAGATACTGCTTATACCTTCGTAGGATCCACAACAATTCCATTCTTGGAAATTACATGGCCAAGAAAACTCACTTCACTTAACCAGAGTTCACATTTGGACAACTTCGCATAAAGCTTCTTCTCTTTCAATAATCCCAATACAACTCTGAGATGTTCTGCATGCTCTTCATCATTCTTCGAGAAGATTAAAATATCATCAATGGACACCACCACAAACTTATCAAGATACAGATGAAATATCCTGTTCATACACTCCATGAAAACACCAGGTGCATTAGTAACTCCCAACGGCATAACAGAATACTCGTAATGCCCATACCTCATTCTAAATGCAGTCTTCTGAATATCTCCCGCCTTAACACGAATCTGATGATATCCAAACCTCAGATCAATCTTACTAAATACTCAAGCTCCAACTAACTGATCCATCAAGTCATCAATCCTCGGCAAAGGATATCGATTCTTGATTGTCACTTTATTCAACTGCCTGTAATCAACACACAGTCTCATCGTACCTTCCTTCTTCTTAACCATCAATACCGGTGCACCCCACGGTGAAACACTGGGCCGAATAAAGTTCTTTTCAAGTAACTCTTCCAACTGTTTCTTCAGCTCAGACAACTCAGATGCCGACATGCGATAAGGCGCCATCGACACCGGACTAGTTCCAGGAATCAAATCTATAGTAAATTCCACTTCTCTCTCAGGTGGCAATTCACTAACGTCTTCCGGAAACACTTCTGGAAATTCATCCACAACCGGCAACCCATCACTTCTTGACTTTCCCTCCGTCTCTATTGCAGAATACAACATAAACACCACAGCATCATTAACAACTACGTAACTCTGATCATCCATCTTAATCCATTGTCCTTATTAGAGTATTCCTCTACGCATATGGTTCACAAGCTTCTACCACACTTCATCTATACCCTTCACTTTATGCCCCATTTAGATAGTAAGACAATTGTATACCATCCAATACGATTCCGTGTACCATCAACAAGAGATTAAGGGTGATCAAGTCCTCAATTTGTCAATAGATATCCGATAATCATACTGGAGTATAAACCATCATTACCAACACTTTCTGTTCTCAGAATCGTACTCGCCTTTTTGCACTTCCAATTATGACTCATGGTCCAAACGATTCCAACAACTCTAACCACACTTGCACTGTCTTCTCAAGCAGTACGTCGTACCAATGACTTACAATCAGAACATATCCGGAAAGCATCTCTTCTCCCGCACTTAGTTTCACACTACTCCTGTAATAATCAATCAGGAAAGTAACAAGTACCGACAGTGTTGTACACACTTGTCGCGTACAAAGGGATAATGACATTAAGACACTGGTCACAACGACCGACTATGCTCTGATACCACTTATTGTAACACACCTTCTAATTACCCGCGTTTTATAAATATTAATCAGAGTTTTAATCACAAATCAAGAGGCGTCACAATTTAAATATTTCAAATCAACCAGAACAGTTGTCATGCTTTCACTGAAGAATAAATCATTAAATAAACAGACTTAAAGTTATGTTTAACAGCGGAAATGAAACATAACAAATCCTGAATACATCATTCATAAGTATTTCAAGGTAATAAATCGAACATTAACCAAAACTATTATTTAATATCCATAAGGAATCTCAATTCAAACGTTTCCCCAGTGTTACATCTACCAGAGCACGACACTGACACGCGGTTTAACTAAAGGACTCAACTCTAAATGCTATCCTCACCAATTCCAGGCAGCTAATCACTTCGGATCTGAAATCATTAAAGTAAGGGTGAGTTCTCTAGTCAATATAAAATGCATTATACATTTTTAAATACAACAGAAAAATTCGATGCGTTAGTCCATTATCAAAACACATTCATAGTTCAATTCACAAGAGCATTGTACACAATTCATTATGCAAGTAAACAATCAATGGAAATTGCAACACTGGAAACCATCCTAGCATGTTACAATACCATATGCAATACAGACTCTATGCATGTGGTACCAAACGTGAACCGAGTTCACCCTCTGTTCCATCACACTTGGAAACAGCGGAATTCCCTGATTCACCTAGAACACTGAGTCAAGAATCTAGCCTCACTACCTCACAATCCTGGTAAGTTTATTGGCTATGCAAGCTCACTTCCACACAATGGGAATGAAGCAATTAACAATGCTTATGCATGCATCATAAAAGCATGCAACATCAATTCACAGATTATGATATCCCATAATTCACATAATACCAACTTCAACGAGTATCACATGATAACAACATAATCATGAAATAAATTATCACAAAGCACAACTATGCCAAACACTTACCCTTCAATTAGTAAGACTATCACCAATATGTACAACAATAACAACTGAGATCAACAATTATCATGAATATACAACATCGACAACAACACATGATATCAATACAATCATGAATAAACAACAAGGAAAACATCACATAAGCGTCAATCTTCATTGAAATTGTCAAACAATCTAACCATTATATCACATGATCACATCTCAATCATAATGGATAGCAGGTACAACGCATAAGTATCAGTCCTCATTCCTTAAATCAAACAATTCATAACCCATTCTCCTTTGTCCCTAACCATCAACGTTTCAAAATTCGGGAACTCGACACTTTTAAAATAATTTTGACAAAAATAATATTTTCTTCTTTTTATAAGATAGTATTTTTAATTTAAGAAATAATGCCGAAAACGACACCCGAATCGGAGTTACGGTTTAGAAAATATGAATTTTTGAAGTTTTAAGTATTTTGAAAAATTACACAGTGGAACCCGGTTCCTACCCTGGTACAACCCGGTTCCCACTTTTTGGAAAAGTCACGCCCTTGGAATTTTGTATGGGAACCCAGTTCCTACACTACTAGGAACCGGTTCCCACGTACAAAAATGCCCAGTTTTTGAAAATTCACACTGGGAACCCGGTTCCTCCCCACGTGGAACCGGTTCCCACGACCTGCATAATCAATTTCTGCTATTTTGACAGAATTCATGTATTCTTCGTCACTTCCAATCATTTCCATATAACTTATAACATTAGAAACACCATTTTACGACCATTATACGCCAATACAACATCAAACATCATTGTTTCATCCTTCCTATTAATCGTTCGATACATTAACAATCTTAAATTCTATATTCCGACACAAAATAGGGTTTAATCCTATAAACCTATAATCACCTAATTCGAATTTCCTAACGTACCCAATCACCTGATTGATTCCCAAAACCCATAAGGCATTAAAATCGAATGAAATCACCCCTTACCTCGCGATGATCTTCGATTTCCTCGGTGTTTGCTTTTTCCTCTCTTCTCTTCTCTTCTCCAATTCTACGTGAAATAACTTTTTCCAAAAAGACCTTCTTTCCTTCTTTTCCTTTTTATAATCCTTTTAATACTCCTTTTATTTATTCCAATAAAATAAATAATCAGTAACTAGTAAAGTAGAGTACTTTACTTCTCACACCTCTACTTATTCCTCACACCACCAACCCTTATTTTTAATTAAATAATCCAATTAAATCCAAAAATATAAATAATCAAGCCTTTAATTAATTAAATAATTAAATTCCTAATTATCTAACATTTGAATTAATTCGGGGTGTCACAGGATACAAAGCATACGAATCTCATTCCATATCGAGAGCATGTTTTAAGTCTAATCCCCTACTTCGAAGAAATCACTTTCGATCACATTCCACGAGAAGAGAATCAGTTGGCAGACGCATTAGCTACCATGTCATCTATGTTCAAGGTTAGATGGGACAACGAAGCTCCCCAAATCATCATCGAAAGGTTTGACGAACCAACATACTGTTGTGAACTCGATACCGAAGAGAAACCTTGGTTCTACGAAGTGAAGAGGTATCTCGAGACTCAAGAATATCCTACAGGGGCATCTGTCAATGTTAAGAGGTTATTAAGAAGATTCGCTTCCAAATTCTTCCTCAACAATGGCATCTTATACAAGCGTAATCACGACCTGTGCTTACTCCACTATGTAGACCAGAAAATAGCAGAATAAATCATGGAAGAGTTACACGAAGGCGCATTCGGTACCCAATCCATTGGATATACAATGGCTAAGAAGATTCTAAGAGCAGGTTACTATTGGTCTACCATGGAAGCTGATTGTTACTACTATGTTCGGTCTTGTCATAAATGCCAGATATACGCGGATAGAGTGCACATACCTCCAGTTCCATTGAATGTTCGGACCGCTCCATGGCCTTTCGCAATGTGGGGCATCGACATGATTGGAGAGATCAAACCTACCGCTTCCAACGGACACCGTTTCATCCTTGATGCCATTGATTACTTTACCAAATGAGTAGAAGAAACCTCGTTCGCATCTGTTACCAAGAATGTTGTGGCTCGATTTATCAAGCATAATCTTATCGGTCGGTACGGCGTCCCCGAAAGGATCATCACAAAAAATGGTACCAATCTCAATAACAAAATGATCACTGAACCCTGCACGCAGTTCAAGATTAAGCATCATAACTCTTCTCCATATCAGCCGAAAATGAATGGCGTAGTGGAAGCTGCTAACAAGAATATTAAGAAGATCATACAGAAGATGACAGTAACCTACAAGGATTGGCATGAGACGTTGTCATTTTCCCTCCACGGTTATCGCACTACAGAACGAACATCTATAGGGGCAACCCCCTTCTCTCTTGTATACAGTATGGAAGCAGTCCTACCAATCGAGGTTCAAATACCCTCAACTAGAGTCCTCCAAAACGCAGAATTGGGCGAAGACGAATGGGTCCAGACTCACCTTGACAAGATCAACTTGATCGACAAAAAACGGCTTGCAGCCATCTACCATGGACAGATATACCAGAAGCGAATGATCTGAGCATTCAATAAAAAGGTCAAGCACCGAGTTTACCAAGTCGGTGATCTAGTAGTCAAGCGCATCATCCTTCCACAAGGTTATCCCAGGGGAAAATGGACTCCCACCTATGAGGGACCATTTGAAGTCAAGATAGTATTTTCTAGCGGAGCTACGATCTTAAGCTCTATGGACGGAGAAGACTTCCCACACCCTATGAACGCAAACATAGTCAAAAAATACTACGCATAAACGAGACCCGCTAGGTCGACTGGCCTAGGCAAAAATAAGGGCATCCTGGCGAACCAGAAGGTTCGGGACAAAAGTTAAGGATATACAAAAAAATGTGTGTACATCCGGAAAGTCGAAAACTTACAAATTTTCAGGTGTACTCGAGTGTTCAATCATCATCTACCTCCAGGTCACGAAAGGCAAGCATGCCAATCTAGCCCTTCCAGTACAAGAAGATTGAACAGGGGCAGCTGTCATACCCCAAAATTTGCCCTCCTACTCGTCAAGGCATTTCATACATCCATACTCAAGGATTCCTCAAGGGTTTACTCTACAAACCCTCTCCTAGACAATCAACCCAAACTAGGGTTTGGAAATTCTCAGATTAAGATGGGTTCTCAACACCTCCAATGATCATCATGCCTCCTCATATGCTTCAAAGAATCTCCATGACAAGATTCAAGCCTCACAGGTCAAATTTCGTAGGACAATTGCTCAGATGGTTGAAAATTAGTTGTATTGGACAAAAAGGCAACTGTGGTCAACATACAGTCAAACTTCATGATTTTTGGTCAACATCCTCATTTTGAAGTGACATTCATCATTTGATCAAGGGTTGATCATGATTCATCACGAAAACTCAAGATTTGCTCAAAAGTCAAACTTTCCAAATTAGAGTTTTCTAGAGAAAAGTCAACTGAACTTTGACTGAGCATAAATTCTTCATACTTTATCATAAATTTTTCCACCACCTCTCATTTCAAAGGAAATTCAATTCTCTACAACTTCATGTCTCACAAGTATGGTCAGAAAATGCTTCATTTTGAAGATATGGATCAAAACATTACAGGTCCTTTTCAAAGTCAACAAAAAGTCAACTTTTTGTAATGAAGTTCTATTGAGCATGGAAACTCCAATTGAGGTTGTTTAGAGGACATCTAAATCTTTCTAAAAAGTCCAAGAACACTCAAAAATGTGGAAAATTGAGCAAAATACACCTTGCACAAGTTGGACATTTTTGAAGAATTGCACAAAGAGAGATACTTGTCAAAATCCAATTTTATTCAAATGGGCCTATAATTTTATGATCCAAACTTGTTCATAATATTATTTGTGACCTCTTGATGCCTTGCCACGACCACTTTCTATTTTTTTGATTTATTTTGAATTTAAAATCATTTAATTCAAATTTAAATTAAATAAAATATGAAAACAAGGTATAATTTCAATTGGGTGGGATTTTTATCAAACTTGAGGTCCAAGATAGCCCACACAACTTGCCAATTTCGTGCTAGCTCATGCATGGGAAGAAAAATCAAATTTTGAAAGATTTGATTTTATTTGAAAGAGAAAATATTTTTGCATTGAAGAAGAGATCTTTTTTCATTCTTTTTGCTTCCAATTCTTGCTCTATAAATACTCAGCTCATTGCCAAAGACCAAGGAGGAAACCCTAGCCCTAGCAAGCAACCCTATTTTCCCCAAAATTTTCTTAAAGTTGTGATTTTCGAATTCCAAATTCTAGCAAGTTTCAGCCCAAACCAGCCATTCCATTGTGTTCCTGAGGATCCCAGGGATCAATCCATACCCTTACACGAAGCCAAGATTGCCCAGAACACGATATACACCTTGCACCGATTTGGTATTTTCTTTAATTTCGATTTTTATGATTCATACGTTGCTAACTGTTTATGCTTGCATAGTTGAACTCAGGACATCCATTAGAATGTATTTGAATCATTACATGTAAGCTTGCACGTCCAGAACTTGTGTTGCCATTGTTAGGGTTCAAAAACTAGAAAGCTTTGAACCGGCTTATCCAGGCATTTTCAGGGGAAACGAACACCACCATTGTGTTCGCAGCCCTTGATTTAGGGGGGTAGGGTACTCCTTTCCTTTTTATTTTGCCTATTTTTGCAGGTTTAAAATTTGTTTGGTCGGAGAACACGACCGGAGCTAGGGCTCCGGCGTCGTTGACGTGTGTTGACCGGCGAGGGCGTGTGTGGCATCATCGTGAGTTCTAATTCGTCCATCCATTCAACTGGGGTCCACGCGTGTTGACTGTGCTTTGAATTCAGAAATCAGGAGACGTTTACACATATAATGCAATGTTTCCAATTACAAAACACCAAGTATGCTTGGCTCAGATGGCAAGAGGGCGTGTGTTTTCTCCTGATGGTCATGAGTTCAAATCCTGGCAAGACCATCTCTTTATTTACACTTTGAAAACTAACATATTTTTCTATTTTCTTATTTCTTTTAACATTTTTCATGTTATTTAATTAATCTTCAAACAATTTTCTCATGCATCTAAAACTCACCAAAAATATTTTCTTTTTGCATTTTAATCAGAAAAATGTTTATTTAATTTTTGACATTAAAATTAATATTTTTGCATGCATATTTTATTTAATTGCTAATTAATCATTAATTTGACTTGTAATTGCATTTAATTACCAAAAAATTATCTTGTCATCTTAATGTCATTACTAATCAAAAACCTATTTCTTCATTCAAAAATATCTCTTTTTACTAACATTTTCCTCTTATGCAAATTTCTCTTATTTTTCGATTATGTATCTGTTCACAGGTTGTAACGTTTCAGACTATTTTTCTCACTTTCCTTTTCAATTATGTAACTGCTTATGGGATGTAATAGTTTAATTAGGACTTTTATTTTCCACACTCCTATTATGTAACTGCCCCAAAGCTATGTAATAGCGTAGAACTTTATCTTTCCGCACTTTACCTTCCGCACTTTACATTCCGCACCATATAAACTGCTAGTAATTAGGCGTGTATGGCAAGATAAAATTGGGCATAGATCACTCATAATTTCAAGATAACATATTTGGATTGACACACTCTTTTCACACATGCACCCCTTAAGGTAATTCTCTCTTGTTGCCTTTACGAATACAAATGGTCAAGTCCCTCGAACGTAGAGGTATCCTAGCACCGTTGCCTTCAAAACAAATCATCATAGTCCCTTCGATACAAAGATCATATACCCACGATGTCGCGTACGAATACATGATCTTGACCCTCGATTGTTGCCTACGATAAGTGATGATCGTCCCTTCGAATGTGCTAGGATACTTCCTACAAGTTGCCTTCTATGACCATCCGATGTCCCTTCGAATGTCCCTTCTACATCCAACGAATAAGGTTACCTACTAACTAATGGTATGGATAGCACTATTCTAAAGGAACGTAAAACAACACGAAAACGACCATTCTGAGTAGGTAATAAGACTTTTAGTTGCTTGCTCAAATCAAATGCTCTTTACACCACACACTTTTGTCAATGTTCAAACTCTTTCCAAAAACAAAACATTTCCGAACACTTTGTATACATTCCTACATGAATCATTACAAAGTCATAGCGAAATGCCTTTTTCAAAACATTTTTGTCAAACACACAGAAAGCACTTTTAAAAAATGATCTAAGAGCAACTAAGAGCCCGTAGATAACTACGGATGAAAAGGGGTGCTAATACCTTCCCTTTTCATAACCTTCTCCCTTACTCAGAATCTAACGAAGGTCTTTTTCTGTACTTTTTACCTTTCCTTAATTGGATAAAAGAAAAGTTGGTGGCGAATCTTGCTATCCGCAACATTTGCGATACAAAAATCTCAAAGTTAGTTCACCGTATTGCAGAACTGGCGACTCTGCTGGGGAGACACCCTAAAAAGAGAATGCCTTAGGGGTTTCTAGATTATTTTTACAGCTTTCTGTTTGATTTGTATGCTTTACTTTAAGGGTTGCTTGGGTATTATACTTGTGGGGGATCCTACACCCGGATCCAGGTTTCCTTTTAGGTAAGTAGCATTAGATCGTCGCGACCGTTAGGTGTATACCGAAACGGTCAACATGATGGCTACGTTAGTGTGACACTTTGGATGTCCTGATACACTTCATTTCCAAGTTGGGGATAGTATATGGCTTCTGCGTGGTGTCATCAAGCACTAACTAAACTTTTAGAACCTTAATTGACCCATCGTGGCCATCAAAAGGTAGTGAGATGGCCGACCTTGGTGTAGACCGAGGTTGGTTGATACTCGATGCTACGCTCATTAAGATCAGACTTTTGGGATATTTTCGGTCGACCACTTGGTAGTCGTATTGAAATAAACGCCTACGAGAAAGATCAATGATATGAGATTCCTAGAACCCGGTTACTATTATAAGACAGGATGAACCAACTCAAACTTTTGGTAGGGTAATTACCTATACCTCATGCAAGCCTTAAACCTAGGCTCATTGTGTGAATTGTTTGTGCTTGCTAAACATGACATCATGACATCATATCATTGCATATCATCTCTAACTATTTCAAGGACCTAGGGATTTATCTTTGCTCTATTTTGTATGGATAATGGCTTCTAGAAAGACTATCCGAATCAACTTCACGGGTGTATCTTCTGAGCTCAAAGAATTGGTTTCAAAAATTCCCGATCATGCCCAGTTCATCAAAAGACATGGTGGTCTGCTTGACTTGGTTATCTCCGGTTTTGAAGAAGATATGATGCACGTCCTATTCCAATTCTTCGATCCGAAACACCATTGCTTTACATTCCCAAACTATCAGTTGGTTCCTACCTTGGAAGAATTCTGTAAGTTACTTGGGATACCTATTCATGACCAAATGCCATTCACCAGTTTAGAAAAGGTTCCTAGGTACGAAGACATCGCATCTACATTACACCTAAAGCGCTCAGACATTAAGGCCAATTGGGAAACCAGAAGTGGAGTTAAGGGTTTACTTGCCAAGTTCCTAATAAAGAAAGCCCGAGATTCCTCAAAGCTATGAGTTTCCAAGCCTTCGAAGACATCTTGGAGTTCCTAATCTATGGTTTGGTTCTATTTCCTAACTCGGATCAATTCATAGATGTGAACGCCATCAAGATTTTCCGTACCCGCAATCCTATGCCAACCTTACTTGGAGATATCTTACATTCTCTTCACACTCGTACTATCAAAAGACAAGGAACTCTCATGTGTTGTATAACGTTACTTTCCAGGTGGTTTATTTTGCACCTTCCTCCATCTTTTTTGAAGAACGAACAAAGGTTGAAGTGGTCTCAAAGACTAATGTCACTTTCTCATTCAGATATCCGTTGGTGTCTTTTCTCTCAAAAGGACTTCACATTCATTGAGCGTTGCGGAGAATTCCCTAATGTACCACTCCTTGGTATAAGAGGAGGTATCACTTACAACCCTTCTCTAGCTCTACGTCAGTTTGGTTATGCTCGAAGAGATGGTCCTCATGATATGCTTCTCCAAGATATTGTGTTCGACTACAACCACGATCTCCAGAATTAGCGACGAAGGTTCCTACACGCTTAGGGCATGGTAAAGAAGACTGATACCAAGACTTTGGGGCACCAAAACTCTATTCCTTGGGAACCTTACCTCAAATGGGTGCGAGCTCGAGCTCAAAACCTCATGATGCCATTTACACCCGTGTTACCAGTAATTATGGAACTGCTATAGGTGACGACCTATATGCTCTCCATCCCGACATGCCTACTGATTTTGAAGACTTGAAGAGATCCTGGATTCAACTAAAAGAAGAAAGGGATACATTCGAAGCTCAGTGTTATACACGTAAGAAGAAGGTACTAGAGTTGACAAAGCTGCTTCACGAGGAGCGAAACATCAACGCCTACTTCAACACCTAGAAGAAGCGCCCATGGGAGACTTAGAGCTTTAGGATTTTTGTTCTTTTGTTTTATTTTTCCAAACTATTTCTTGTACTTAAAAGAAAAAAGAAAGAAAGAAAAAGAGAATAAAAAGAAACTAATAAAGTTTGTTCGTGCTTGTTTAACAAATTTAAATTCCTAAGGTCCTTGAAAACATTGCATTACATTTGCATAAACATCGCATATCATAGCATAACATTGCATAACAGGTACATTGAAGATCGGTTTTCTCATTTTCTTGCTATTTATTTTAGCAGAAATGGCTCTTGAACAGACATTCAAAGATATCCAGGCTCAGAATGCTCAGTTCTAGGAGATGTTCACTAGTTTGGTCCAAGGCCAAGAAGATCTGAAGAAGCTCATCAACAGAAAGAAGAGGGTCGTTGGTGTTCTCAACATGGGCCGACGTTACAAAGGTGGTCCTAAAGTGGTTAGCCGGATAGAGCTCTCAGAGAGTGTCAAGACTGAGGGAAGTGTCAAGGGTAACTAAGAAGACCAGCGTGAGCCTGAGAAGAAAGAAGAAGACTATGATAATGACCAGTACTCTGAGGAAGATGACAAGTACAAGCAACTTGAAGACCGTCTGAATGCTGTGGAGAATTTGAAAATGTCAGTGCTGAATTTTGATGACCTGAGTCTTGTTCCTGGTGTGGTGATTCCTCACAAGTTCAAGGTGCCTACTTTTGCCAAGTATGATGGCATTTCTTGTCCGAAGCTGCATCTGAAATCCTATGTTCAGAAGATCAACCCCCACACTGATGACAGAAAGTTGTGGATTCATTATTTTCAAGAGAGTGTGACCGGCACTCAGTTGGAATGGTATTATCAGCTAGAAAGTGACCGTATCCGTACTTGGAATGATTTAGCAGATGCTTTCTACAGGTAGTATGAGTACAATGCTGAATTGGCACCCACTCGCATGCAACTACAGAGCATGTCTATGGGTCGTGATGAGAAATTCAAAGAGTATGCTCAAAAATGGAGAGATCTAGCAGGAAAAGTTCAACCACCCTTGTCCAATAGGGAGTTGGTTGATATGTTTATGGGAACACTGACAGGCCCATTCTTCAATCATCTGATTGGAACCTCTTTAGCCGGATTCACCGAGCTGATACTGACAGGAGAACGCATTGAAGCTTGTATCAAGAGCGGAAAGATTCAGGTAGCGTCATCCTCAAATGTTGCGAAGAGATGTTTTCGTAGTAAGAAAGAACCCAATGCTGTGTATGGTCAAAAAAAGCCGAGCCAAGACCGACCGTGCTCAATCTGTGGGGGAAGTTGTGATCTCCAATCCTACATTAGCACAACCTCAGCGAAACAACGCACGTAACCAGAACGCGCCACGAAGACAGTTTACGAAGATCAACATGCCTTTGTCGCAAGCATTGCAACACATGTTGAAAGCAAAGCTGATTACCTTGAGGGATCCTCCTCAGAACATCAATACTTCCTCTACGAGATACAATCCTAATGCTAAGTGTGCTTACCACTCCAACAGCCCAGGGCACGACACTGACGATTGTTGGGCTCTGAAGAACAAGATTCAAGACATGATTGAAGCTAAAGAGATTGAGTTTGATCCTCCTGTCGAGACTTCGAATGTGATCAACGCGTCAATGCCTAATCACGGCAAAAGTGCTAATGTTATTGACAAGACTGCTTATGTTTTCAATATAGATGACTTGACTATTCCTCTGATGACTATTAAGAAGAATTTGCTGCAAGCCGGTGTCAATCCAGGATGCCCAGAGAATTGTCGTTGGTGCCCATCTGCGCCTAACGGCTGTGCTTGGTTGAGAAGACGTATTCAATGCATGATGCACAACCACAAAGTGCTATTCTTGAAACCACCTATGGAGAATCTATGTGAAGACATGTCTAAACTGAAGATCGAAGATGTGAGCAAAGACGAACCATCTGCATGGGATACCTTGGGGCAGCCAAGTGGAAGATTTGATTACATGGTGAAGTATATTGTTCCTGAAAGCTACAAGATTCCTATTGAAGATGTCAAAGCGACCGGATGGGGAGACGAGTTCCCAGAAGACTATGCTGATGTTAACACAATAAAGATTTCCTCTACTGATCCTTGGCCTAGAGTGACACCTCTCATCATCACTTCTCCTAGACCAGTTCCATATTCCTCTAACAAGGCTATCCCTTGGAACTATGGGGCTGATATTCCTGACATTGACAACATCACCGGATCAAGTAAGGTGATCAGAACCGGAACAGTGTTCTCTCTAGATATCTCTCCTCCAAAAGACACTGTGACTCCAGCTCGCATTCCAGCTATTTAATCCATTCCCCAAGCTAGAGGGAAAACCAGGACTCATCCCGCCGCATGTATACCAAAGGAAGTTGCTGAAGATGCCTCCAAACAAGAAATGGAGGAAATTCTGAAGATCATCAAGAAGAGTGACTACAATGTTGTGGAACAGTTGGGACAGACTCCATCCAAGATATTCATGCTTGCTATGCTCTTGTGCTCTTAGGCTCATGATAAAGCCTTAGTGAAGTTTCTGAAGAATGCTCACATACCGCAAGACACTACTATTGACCAGTTTAAAGTTTGTATTGCTAGCTTGGCTGCCAACAACGGCCTAGGTTTGTCTGATGATGATTTGACTTCTGCCGGAAGGAAACACAATAAAGCCTTGCACGTCTCTGTTGAATGCAAGGGCATTACACTGTCTCATGTTTTGGTAGATACCAGTTCTGCTCTGAATATCCTGCCGAAGAGTGCTTTTGATCGACTCGATGTTGAGGGTTTGATTCTAAAGCCAAGTGACATTATTGTGAGAGCTTTTGATGGTTCTAAACGAACAGTACTTGGAGAGCTCATTCTGCCTGTCAAAGTTGGTTCCCAGACTTTTGACTCCACTTTCTTCGTCATGGACATCCGTCCAGCTTACTCTTGCCTACTGGGCTCTTGATACATGGGGTGCGTTACCTCTACCTTGCATCGTTTGAAGTACCCAAGTGAAGGGAAGGTTGTTATCGATGTGGTGAAGAGGAATACATGGTCACCATCTACTGCTCGATACCTTGAGATGGAGGAGAATTTTGAGACTGCTTTCAAACAATCCCCGAGTCATGCCTGTTGACTCTCTTGTCGCTCCTGAAGTTACACCGGCCCCGCCTAGGATGGCCTCGCTGATGGATGCTCAAGCGGCAGTTGAAGAAGGAGGTAGTACAATTTGGGGTCAGCTCCCCGATCTTCCTTTCAAATCTAACAAGACTAGTTTAGGCTTCACCATCAAGGGTCAGAAAATGATACACCGTGAACGTGCCGGCCAATTTCCTTTCCGCATCAGCCAGAATGGAGTCCATGCTTTAGAAGACGACGACCGGGACTTCGACATCAGCAAGTGGATCTTCCCTACTCCCAACAACGGACTCAACAATTGGAAGACTGAAGACATCATACCAATCTCCTTTAAATAGGAGTAATTGCTTATTGTTTTCTGTTTTGCTTTTCGTTTTATGCTTTGAACAATAAACTTTAAAGCCCAGTGCCTTGCTCGGGGAATCATGGCTCGTTTGTGAGGGTTATTATCTGTCATTTGCATATCTTCATTCAATGAAATTGTTGGACTTTTGCGTTTATTTCTTTTTTTTTTTACTTTATCACCCCTTCAAAAAGCTATGTGTTTCTTACACACACCAACGTGATACACTGCAAAATCACTCTGAATCTCGTTGATAACAGTTATGCTATTGCTAAATATGACTTTGATAATCCGATCTACCAAGCCGAAGACGAAGGTGAGGAAGATTGTGCCGTGGAGAACTTGTCGATCGCTAAAACAAGAAGAACGAGTTATACAAACAAGCATCAAGAGCCAATGAGGTTGTGAATTTGGGTACTAATGAAGACAGAAAAGAGATCAAGATAGGAGCGGGTCTTGAGAACAATGTTAAGGAAAGATTGGTTCAGATACTACGAGACTATATCGAGGTTTTTGCTCGGTCATACGAAGACATGCCAGGTTTAGACATTGATATTGTGGTACACCGGTTGCCGACAAAAGAGGATTTTCTCCCAGTAAAATAAAAGGTTCGTCGTATGCGTCCAGAGATTTCATAAAAGATTAAAGCCGAAGTTATGAAGCAGTTCAACACCGGTTTCCTAGCCGTTACTTCTTATCCACAGTGAGTTGCAAACGTGGTGCCCGTACCTAAGAAGGATGGTAAAGTACAAAAGTGTGTGGATTACAGAGATCTGAACAAAGCGAGTCCGAAAGACAATTTTCCACTCCCTCATATTGATGTTCTAGTTGACAACACCGCTCAGCACAAGATTTTCTCCTTCATGGATGGTTTCTCCGGTTACAATCAGATCAAAATGGCTCCCGAGGACATGGAGAAGACTACTTTCATTACACAGTGGGGCACTTTCTGCTACAAAGTTATGCCGTTCGGACTGAAGAACTCAGGCGCCACTTATCAGCGTGCTATGGTGGCACTTTTTCATGACATGATCCATCACGAGATAGAGGTCTACGTCGACAACATGATAGCTCGATCACAGACTGAGGAAGAACATCTCGATCATTTGCGGAAACTGTTTGATAGGTTGAAGAAGTACAGACTGAGACTTAATCCTAACAAGTGCACCTTTGGAGTCAGATCCGGTAAGCTCCTAGGGTTTGTTGTCAGTGGTAAAGGTATTGAAGTTGACCCCGCCAAGGTTAAAGCTACCCAAGAAATTCCAGCTCCCCGCACCGAGAAGGAAGTCAGAGGTTTCTTAGGATGTTTGAACTACATTGCCAGATTCGTTGCACATCTAACTGCTATTTGTGAGCCAATCTTCCAGCTACTGAAGAAAGATCAAGTAGTGGAATGGAACGAGGATTGCCAGATCGCTTTTGACAAGATCAAGGAGTACCCATGTAATCCTTATATCCCGATGTCACCGTCAAGGAAGACCTCTTATCATGTACTTGACAGTATTAGAGATCTCAATGGGGTGTGTGTTGGGGAAATGTGACGAGTCTGGTCGAAAAGAGTATGAAATATACTACCTTACCAAAAGTTTACCGATCAGAAACAAGATACTCACAATCGAGAAAACTTGCGTATGGCTGCTCACGACTAAGACAAGATATGTTGACTCACACTACCTTGTTGATTTCAAGATGGATCCGATAAAATACATATTCGAGAAACCGCTCTCCTAAGAATAGCAAGATGGAAAATGATCTTGACCGAATACGACATTCAGTATACTTCTCAGAAAGCAATCAAAGGAAGTGTAGTAGCCGATCATTTGGCTCATCCGTCAGATGACTATCACCATGCACCGAGTTTCCGCATTTAAGATGTTCTGTTAGTTATCGACAAAGAACCAGCCCGCATTTAAGGACCTGAATAAGGATCCCGATGGACCATGGTCTTTGATGAAGCCTCAAATGCACTTGGCAATGGCATTGGCGCCATCATTACATCTCCTACAGGAGGACATACGCCTTTCACCGCCAGACTTTGCTTCAGCTGCACTAACAACATGATCGAGTATGAAGCGTGCATCATGGGTATCAAAGATGTTATGGACTTAAGAATCAAATTCTTGCAAGTGTACGGAGACTCAGCTTTGGTGATCAGTCAGATTAAAGGCGAGTGGGATACGAAGCACCCGAATCTCATTCCTTATCGAGAGCATGTTCTGAACATGATCCCCTACTTCGAAGAGATCACTTTCAATCATATTCCACGAGAAGAGAATTAGTTGGCAGATGCATTGGCTACTATGTCATCTATGTTCAAGGTCATATGGGACAACGAGGCCCCCCAGATCATCATTGAGAAGTTTGACGAACCAACATACTGTTATGAGCTTGATACAGAAGAGAAACCTTGGTTCTACGACGTGAAGAGGTATCTTGAGACTCAGGAATATCCCGCAGGGGCATCTGTCAATGATAAGAACTTCTTTAGAAGATTTGCATCCAAATTCTTCCTCAGCAACGACATCTTATACAAGCTCAACCACGATTTGTGCCTACTCCGCTGTGTAGACCGGAAAACTGCAGAACGGATCATGGAAGAGCTACATGAAGGCGCATTTGGTACCCACTCCAGTGGACATACTATGGCCAAGAAGATTCTGAGGACAAGTTACTATTGGTCCACCATGGAAGCTGATTGTCACCGCTATGCTCGTTCTTGTCACAAATGCCAGATATATGCAGACAAAGTGCACGTACCTCCAGTACCATTGAATGTTCTGACCGCTCCTTGGCCTTTCGCGATGTGGGCCATTGATATGATCGGAGAAATCAAGCCCACCGCTTCCAACGGACATCGTTTCATCCTTGTGGCAATTGATTACTTTACCAAGTGGGTAGAAGCAGCCTCGTTCGCATCTGTTACTAAGAATGTTGTGGCCCGATTCATCAAGCATAATCTTATCTATCAGTATGGCACTCCCGAGAGCATTATCACGGATAACGGTTCTAATCTCAAGAACAAAATGATCACCGAACTCTGTACGCTGTTCAAGATCACACATCACAACTCTTCTCCATATCGGCATAAGATGAATGGTGCAGTGGAAGCCGCCAACAAGAATATCAAGAAGATCATATAGAAGATGACAGTTACTTAAAATGATTGGCATGAGATGTTTCCATTTGCTCTTCATGGTTATCGACCACAAGATTTAACATCTACTGTGGGCAACCCCTTCTCTTGTATACGGTATGGAAGCGGTCCTACCCATCGAGGTTCAGATACCCTCAACCAGAATCCTCCAGGACGCAGAGCTAGGCGAAGACGATTGGATCCAGACTCGCCTCGGCCAGATCAACCTGATTGACGAGAAACGACTCGCATCCATCTTCCATGGACAGATCTATCAGAAGCGAATGATCAGAGCATTCAACAAGAAAGTCAAGCACCGAGTCTACCAAGTCGGTGATCTAGTAGTCAAGAGCATCATCCTTCCACAAGGAGATCCCAGGGGCAAATGGACCCTGTCATACCCCAATTTTTGACCTAATATACCATCATACATTTGCATCATTGCATCACTAACAGTTCAGAACAGAATTAATCGGGTATAGCTTTTATAGGTCAAAATTAGGGTTTCATTAATTTTTCATTTGATTCAAGAGGTAATCAATTAGGGTTTGAGTTTTACTCACCTCAATTGATCCATCTTGATCAATCATCAACCTCTGATCTTCAGATATCCAATTTTTTCTCATGATCTATCGAGGATCGACCAATTAGGGTTTTCATCGAGGATAAGCAATCATTGATTTTCTGATCAATAAATGACTTTATTGCTTGGAGATTGATC
Source organism: Vicia sativa (assembly GCA_021764765.1). Classification (NCBI taxonomy): domain Eukaryota; kingdom Viridiplantae; phylum Streptophyta; class Magnoliopsida; order Fabales; family Fabaceae; genus Vicia; species Vicia sativa. Next base: position 113,921,974 of record CM038793.1, read on the forward strand.
TTCATATCTTCAATACAACATGTTGACCTAATTTCTGGATTCAAAACATCACAGAAGTTCACATTCTTCATCAGTCAATTTCTGGATCATCTGATGAAATTTCACCTGCACTAAAAAGTCAAACTTTGACTTTTGGTCAACTTTTTCAAGATAAAACTTTTTCAATCATCAAAATACTTCAAATGATCCATCATGATCATAAAAAATCAAGAAATTTGGAAAATTCAACAAAAAGTCAAAATTGTCAAGTGTTAAAATTTCACTTTTTTTCCAAACTTCATGGCATTTTTTCACATAGTTCCGTTTGGAATTAGAAAAAACTCAAAACATGAAAGTTGTAGCCCTTGAAACAAGCTTTCCAAAATGTCCAAGAACTTGCAAATCCATGGTGTCTAGTGTAATACGGTGAACTGACTTTGTAGGATTTTTGTATCCAAATGTGCGGATAGCAAGAGTCGCCACCGACTTTTATTTTTATCCAATTAAGGGAAGGTAAAAGTAACAGAAAAAGACCTTCGTTAGATTCTGAGTTCGGGAGAATGGTAATGAAAAGGGAAGGTATTAGCACCCCTTTCCATCCGTAGTTATCTACGGGCTCTTAGTTGCTCTAGATCACTTTTTAAAATTGCTTTCTGTGTGTTTGACAAAGATGTTTTGAAAGGCATTTCACTTTGACTTTGCAATGACTCATGTAGGAGTGTATACAAAGTGTTCGGAAATGTTTAGTTTTGAAAAGAATTTGAACTTTAAAAAAAGTGTGTGAGGTGCGAAAAGCATTTGATAGAGCAAGCAACTAAGAGACTTATTTACCCACTCAGAATTTGGTCGTTTTGTTGTACTTCTACATTCCTTTAGAATAGCGCTAACCATACCATTAGTTAGTAGGTAGCTCCATCGTGGATGTAAACGGACATTCAAGGGACATCGGATGGTCATAGAAGGCAACTTGTAGGAAGTATCCTAGCACATTCAAGGGACTATCATCATTTTCGTAGGCGACAATCGAGGGTCAAGATCATGTGTTCGGAGGCGACATCGTGGGTCTATGATGATTTGTTTTGAAGGCGACGGTGCTAGAATACCTCTACGTTCGAGGGACATGACCATTTTGAAATCGAAAGGCATCGAAGAGAATTACCCTAAGGTGCGTGTGATAGAAGTGTGAGTTGTTATTATTATCTATAATATTATTATTGCGGAAAGTAAAAATGCTGTAAAGGTGCGGAAAGATAAACCTACGCTTATTACATGGCTATGGGCAAATACATAATTTTAAAATGCGGAAAATAAAATCCTAATTAAAACTATTACATCCCATGAACAGTTACATTATTGAAAAATAAAAATAAAATGACAAAAAGAAAACGTCCGAATCGGAGCAACCTGTGAAAGAATAAGAAAATCGGGAAATATGATGAAAACGAAATAAGAAAAAATGTTAGAAAAAATGCAAATTTTAATATGAGAAAATTAATATAAGATGGAAATAAGGTAAATATACTACAGTAATTGTTTTGGGATTTTTTGGGAAAGATTTAATAATTAAAATGCAATTAAAAGTGAATTAAATGCTAAATTACAAATAAAATAAATATGCATGCAAAAATTATATTTTTAAATTTATTAAATTAAATAAACATTTTTAGAATATAATGCAAAAAGAATAAAATATTTTGGTGATTTTTTAATGCAGAAATAAAATATAGAAAAGAAATTAAAATGAATGGAAAATATTGAAATATAGAAAATAATAAGAAAACATGAGTTTTGTAAAAAAAATGTAAAACCGGTGCCAGCGGGATTCGAAATGGAGTCATTGGCCTCAAACTCTGAAAACCAACACGCTGACCAACTGAGCCAACACGCACTACTGTTTGGAAATTGGAGTGAGTGGAATTTACACGCGTCGCCTTCGTATGGTCTCGCTTCCGCCCAAGAACATCATCGCCTTCGCTTGAATCTCGGAATTTTGCGCCTTCTTCGACGCTACAAGCCCCGCAAAATGGAAAACACAATATACGTAATATAAATTATATCTAAGGCCATGGATCGATCTGCCTTGGTCCACCGATCATCCTTGGCATCGGTTTGGTCCAATTTGTCCTATTTAAAGAAACCCTAAATCGTGACCGAAACCCTAATCATGGCATATCATGCTCCAGGCCACGAAAATCCAATTGAATGACCCAGAAAGCTTGCAAACCTTGTTCTAAGCACGAAAACAACAACAAAACACATTAACAATGCATGAATAGCAGAATTCGAATTTGGAAAAAACAAGAACAAACCGAAATCGTATTTCTTGATTCGATGTCTTTTGGCAATGTAAGTATCCGAATCACTTGGGTATCAAGGAATGTGTTTGACACCTTAAAATTGATTGAAAACGGCTGTAGGAAGGTTTGCCAATTGCTTCAAGAACACGATTTTTTCACTTTGATAATAGGGTTTCTGAGCCAATTTTTTCATCTTCTTGCAATTGGTATGCATCAAGTATATATGCTGGATGAATTTGGGATTGATTTTGGAAAGAATTGATCAATATTCAATGGAAATCAATTTTGATATTTTCATGAAATCAAATTTTCAAACTTTTGTCCAATTTCAATCCAATCTTGCCATATTTGATCTAATTTCAAATTGTCGCATTTATGGGTTGATTGGATCACAAGAAAGCAATAAAAATCAATCTTCCAATTAATTTTGATTTTATGATTTATTTTAAGATTTAATTTGCATTTAAATAAATAAATTTCAAATTAAATAGAAAAATAAATCAAAAATTCGTGGTATTGGGCTTGGACATTCCTAATTGCATGAGGAACAAGTTAGGATGAAGAAAAAGTAGGCCCATTTGCAAAAGATTTGATTTTTTGAAGTATCTCTCTTTGTGCATTCCTTCAAAATTGCCCAACTTGTGAATGGTGTAACTTGCTCAATTTCCCACATGTTTGAGTGTTCTTGGACTTTTTGGAAAGCTCTAAGAGTCCTCTAACCAATGTCTTTGGTCTCATCTCAATTGGAGTTACCATGCTCAATATATCTTCAAAACAAAAAGTTGACTTTTTGTTGACTTTGAAAATGACCTGTAATGTTTTGAGCTATACCTCTCAAATGAAGCATTTTTGGACATTCTTGTGAGACATGAAGTTGTAGAGAATTGAATTTCCTTCAAAACAAGAGGTGGTGGAAAATTTCGAGAAAGTATGAGAAAGTTATGATCACCAAAGTTCATTGACTTTTCACCTAAACCCTAATTTAGAAAGTTTGACTTTGAGCAAATCTTGAGTTTTCTTGATGAATCATGATCAACCCTTGATCAAATGATGAATGTAACTTCAAAATGAGGATGTTGACCAAAAATCAGAAGTTTTGACTGTATGTTGACCACAGTTGACTTTTTGTCCAATACACCCGATTTTTCAACCATCTGAGCAATTGCTTGAGGAAACTTGACTTGTGAGGCTTGAAATTTGACATGGAGAATCTTTGAAGCATATGAGGAGACATGAAGACTATTGGAGATGTTGGAAATCCATCTTGACTTGAGAGATACCAAACCCTAGTTTGGGTTGATTGTCTAGGAGAGAGTTTGTCTGATCAACTCTTAGGGAATCCTTGAGCATAGATGTATGAGATCTTTTGAGAAGATGGAGGGCAAATTTTGGGGTATGACATCTAGCTATACTTTTGATTTTCAAAACATAGAGCTCCAAAACCATGGATTTTCAAGTACAACTTTCAAAATTACAAGTCATTTTTGATTTTCTTTCTTTCTAGAAGCCTTGCCACCTAGCCAAGATAGATAGAGCTGATAAAAATCAGATGGAAAGTAATTATGATGGGATAAGATCAAGTTGAATTATTTAACCATGGTTAAAAGGAAGCTTCCTTTTGCATTTATGGCAAAAATGACTTACTTGCCCTCTAAGGCAAGTTGTCCAAATCCAAGCCAATCTTCTTTGCTTGCCATTCAGAAATCTTGACCTATAAATAGAGGTCATCTTTGCCATTTCAAACTACACCAAAGCTATGCCAAAACAAGCTTTCTCATTTCTTTCTTAAAATTCAAGTAACATAGTTTAATTTGAGAATTCTTGCATTTTTCAAAACTTGTGAAAAAACATGAGAGATTTGGTGTCTAACATGTCATAAACATCATATAAAACTGGTTTGAAACTTAAAATCAATCTAAGAACAACTAAAAATCAGATTTGCATTTCAAGCTTTCAAACTTGCCAAAACTGCCTTAACTTTCAAAATTGATGTTTGGCTCGAGCAAGATGAGTTTTTATCATTCAAACATCATCAACATACTCCATAGGGATGATACAAACCATCACTTTTGATCTGTAACACCTCCAAGCACAGATTCGAGTTTCACTTTGAGAATATGCAAGTGGACTTGGCTGGAATGATCCAGGAAATTTCAGAGTGAGCAGACCATCCTCACACGATCCTTGAAGTCCACTGGTGCTATAGCAATCATTAAAACAGTTCTGGAAACACTCCATTGAAGATTTAGATCTTAGCTTCAAGAGGTATGTAACTCAACTTCGAACTCCTTGATTTCTTACTCCAGTTCAAAAAGCTCTTGGCCGTTTTGTTTCTGCACCATCACTGATCATTAACCCTAAATCAATTGCTTAATTCCATGATCACACACGATTTCAATTTGATTTTTAGGAATTAGGGTTCTTCGTGATTTCTGGGAATTTAATCATGTTAAACTAAAAATAAATGAAATTAAACCACATCATCATGTTCCTTGTTCAATTTCGATCAAGTTTGATGTTTACATCGAGCAATTTCATTGAGAAACAAAGAAACCATGGCTGATTGAAGGATCGGGGAAGAAGAAGAAAGAGTGCGCGCGTTTTTTCAAATTCAAACATTTGGTTTATAATATTATAACATGGTTTGAAATCAATACACGGATGTATTTCCGCCCCAGCGGTTGCCAGGCTCACTCTTAAGTCTTTCCCTTGCCACGCCTTGCCCAATGGTCCCGGGTTCGAGTAGCCTTGGGACCATTTTTGCCAAACTTTTTCATTTTCTCTTCATATTTTTTTCAAACTTTGATTTCTTCAAAACCCAATCAAAACTCCTCATTTTGAGGTGATTTTTTGTACACTTGTCAATTAACATGTCTATTTTAAGATAGTGTCAAAAAAATACAAAAATACTTTCGTCTGATAATATTTTTATCGAGCCGAAAACGATACATTTGAGTACTTTTCAAAGCACTTTCAAAGGCGATTTTTTTTCAAACTTTTGAAGCCCGATTCTTTTTCAAACTTCTTGTAAGTATACTTCATCTTTCAAAAACACTTTCAAGACTTTTTTTTCAAACTTTTCATCAAACTTACATCTTTTTCCATGATCGACCCAATTTGACGATAAAACTGAACACGTTTTTTCATCGAATTTCTTAACCGATCATGGGCCTCCCTCACGGTGTAAGTCCCAAAATTCTTCTTTTATGTACATAATTATTTCCTTGTACATATCCAATTCTTTTATGTACACATCTATTTTACTTGTACATAATACGAACATCTTTGTAAATACTCAAGTACAGACAAACTTCGTCCGTTTGTTTTCATTTCGCTTGTATATACACTGAATACCATTGGTATTAAAAGGAGCATTATTCCCGGTGAAACTGCTTTTAAACCAATGGGACTCCCTTACGGTGTAAGTCCCAACCCTCCTATGTACATCCACACCTCCTTGTACATAAATACTCGTTCGTGTACATATTTACTTCCTTGTAAACAATTCAAACTTATAAATAATCAAGTTGCGCTCGTTTTAAACGTTCGTTTTTACACACACTTGTTTATATTTCCTTCATAAACTCTTGTAAATAAACATCACACATTTGTTTATATTTCCTTCATAAACTCCTGTGAATAAACTTCATACATTTGTTTATATAACTGTTTAGTTATAACATAACAACTAGTCTAACCACTAGGCTCCCCACAGAGTTAGCCTCCTCTTGGGCTTTGTACAAGGTAACTCATTTCATCTGAGTTCAGCCTCCTCTTAGGCTTCATATAAGAATACTCATTCATATGAGTTTAGCCTCCGCTAGGCTTCATATAAGACAACACTCCCTGCTGAGTCAGCCTCCTCTGGGCTTCGCTCAAAAGAACTCCTCATTGAGTTTAGCCTTCTCTTGGCCATCAAACAAAGAAAGAGATCTGGAAATCTCTTAACAGCCTCCTATTGGGCTTCCAATAAAAAGAATCACCCGCGCTAGGATAGAACCCAGAGAGTATAATTTCCCGGTGAAATTGCTCTTAATACTAAAAGGATGGTTTCTGAAATCCCTTTAAAGCCAAAGCCACCATACCCTATAGCTTCCTCTTGAGCTTCATACAAGGACCTCGATGACCCTCGATGACCTCGAATGCCTTCTCGGGCTTACAATACAAGGACCCACAGCTTCTTAAAAGCATCCCCTAATCCAATTAATTTCTCCTAGATTTAGACGCTTATCATCTCTATGGAAGAAGTATCTAATCTATCACATCACATACAATCAAAAACTTTTTCAAACTCTCTTCAAACAAAAAAAACATCTCTTATTCGTAAGTGGTAATGCTTGTACACTCAAGCAAAAAACACCCAATGCTTACAATTAAAAGATTCAATCATTTTTTTTTCCAAAACATCTTTCTTAACTCGTAAGTGGTAACGCTTGTAGACTCAAGCAAAACACCTATAACTTACGATGAAAGATTTCAATCAATCAACTTATCAAAATGGATACATTTTCAAAATTAGATACATTTTTCATTAAGATGAAATTTGTCTGTGTCTCTTAATAACATTCCGTTGCTTCCACTAGCATAAGTGGGAACTACGATTGCTCTGACTTTCTCAACATCCCTTTGAGAATACGTAGGCACAAGGTCTCATCCTTGCCGAGCAAATTTATTTCTCCCTCAAACCAAACGAAACCATAGATCCCTTTAGATCCGAGCTACAAATGCTCTGATTCCCATTAAGGGATATGTATGCAGAAGATCCAAAGATCTTTGCGAGCACAATAATAACAAAACCTAGGATCCCACATAATCTACCCTTCTTAAAATCCAACGGAGAAAGTTTCCCAATCATAGAAATAGTAATTAAAACATACAAACATATCAAACATATTCATATATAAAGCTATAGATAACTATATATATTTAGGGTGCTCCATCTATTCCTTTATATAACAAACCCCTTACCCGAATCTCCCTATGCTACGCCTAGTTCGCTAGTCATAATGCATATCAAATCAATCGAGGGTATTAACATCTTTCCCTTTTCATAATCATTTTTCTTGTGTTGAAATAATAAATCTTGATGCTCATGCATCTTTATAAGCAAATCAAAAGAGTAAATCCTTTCGAGCCAGAGAATCCGAATTCAAATTCGATTCCCTCGCGCGTCACTTTTTAACGCGAACAGAAAAAATGGCGACTCTGCTGGGGAGTACGGTAAACTTTGATTTTCAAAAAATGTGACTCGCCAAGAGCACCAAGCTTTTTGTTTTCAAAAGAAAAAGGGGTTAAGCTTTCATGTGTGCATATGTTTGTTTTTCTTTATTGTGTGTTTCGCGATTTCATCTGATTGAAAGAAATCCTAACCCGGATTTAAGAAACATTTTAAGATCTAGGGGGTATAGTCCTATTAACTTGTGGGAAGTTTCAAGACTTACTAAGTTAATTTGAGATCCCTCTCTGGAGGTTGTCTTGGGAGTATTTGTGTTTAGCAAGTATTTGCGAAGACATTTTGCTTTCGAGAGAACTTACGGTCGAGTGGTCAGAGAACACATAACCCATCCTGCTATTTAGGATGTAGTGTAAAACTATTCGTGCATAAGCTTAGAATAGTTGTCATGCGAGACTATGATCAGCGAGTTTTTCTTGAAAAATATTATTGACTTTGAGTATTCAACAACCGATAATATTTCAATGAGAAGCGTTGAACTCAGATATCGTGAGAACCCGCTTCACGTATGAATAAGCCCTTAGAACTTACCCACGTTTGATTCTTATCGTTGGCCTCATGCTCGTGACTTCGAACGCATGACCGTGTGTATAACTACTAACCATGTTTGTAGCATTCATGCATTCATTCAAAAACTTCATTTATCTTCCCGTTTCCAAAGAATTTAGAGATTTTTCTTTGTAAATATTTTAGGTTAGAGTGATGGACGTCAGAGGAAGATTCACTAAGAAATACAGTTTTAGAATTCCTGATGTAGGAAAGTTAAAAGAGTTAGCATCCTTTGTAGAAGATCCCTCGGATTTCAGAAAACGCTATGGAACTCTTTTAACTATTCTGAACACTAACATTGATGAAGGACTTCTCAAAACTTTCGTTCAGTTTTACGATCTAGTTTATCGATGTTTCACTTTCCCTGACTATCAGTTGATGCCTACTTTGGAAGAGTACGCATACATCCTAGGTATCTCAGTATCACATAAGGTGCCTTTCAATGGTTTGGAAGCCATTCCTAAGTCACTAGTCATTGCAACAATGACTCACTTAAAGAAATCTGAGATAGACAAAAACCTAACTACCAAAGGAAAACTCTTAGGACTAACTTCAAAGTTCCTAATGGAGAAGGCTCTTAAATTCTCTCAAGTCGGTATGGTAGCCTTTAAAGTTGTTTTAGCTTTACTCATCTATGGATTGGTGTTGTTTCCAACGTCCCAAGTTTCGCTGATATCAACGCCATAAGGATCTTTCTCGATTGGAAACCTGCTCCCACTTTGCTTGGTGACACGATTTCTCCATTCATCATAGGAATCGCAAGGAGATGGCACTATTGTGTGTCAGGTAACTCGCTTTTCAAATGGATTGTCTCACAATTGCCTAAATCTCCTATCTTCCGCGAAACAAAGACGATTGGCATTGGTCTCAAGGCTCGTGTCTCTTACTAACGATTTATATCCATTGGTATACCTTGGCATACAATGAGATGGAAATCATTTAAAGCTGTGGAGAATTTGCCAATGCACCTCTCATCGGTACAAAAGGAGGAATCAACTACAACCCATTCTTGGCGAGACGTCAACTCGGGTATGCAAACTCTAGTAAACCCCTTGGTTTTACAGTAGAAAGTTACTTCTATCATGAAGGGGAGGATTCCCAAGGTTTGAAAGCCAGAATGACCAGAGCTTGGCATCACATCCGAAGGAAGGACAAAGGTAATGCAAGAAATTGTGTAGCCATGGAAATTTACACTTCTTGGGTAAAGAAAAGAGCGAAGGAATTCTGAATGCCTTATGCTTATGAGGAACCTATGTTTTCAACAGCTTCCAGATCAACAATTTTTATCGTCGAGACTATGGGAGAATACCAAGAAGCTTTGGCCAAGATGAGGCTTGAGAAAAAGGCTTTGGAAGACAAGTTCTTTAAGACTGACCTCGAAAATGAGAAGCTTAAGAAGCAGGTCAAAGATCATGAAAAGACGCTTTACTTTCAAGATGAATGGCTCATGGAGAAAGATGAGAAGATTCGTCAGAAGGATAACGCGATCAAAAGATACATCATAGAAAGAAAAAGAAAGCTTGAGGAAATGACAACCAGCGATCCTGCTCCTGACGAGTGGAAGAAAGTCATCAGCAAGCTAAGAGCCGAGAAGGCTGAGCTGAAGGCTCACTATGGGAAGGAAATCCTGAAGTTGAAGCTACATCAAGCCTTTGGATCCTCATCCGACGAGGACGATTAGTTAGTTTAGATTGTAATTTTATCATTATTTGAGCTATGCTCCAGAACAAAAATTGTTGTAATCTTCTTTTAATAATCAATAAAAATAAGTGTTTTCCATCCAAGTATTTGCCAGAAATTTCTCTTTTAGCGTAAATTCTTTGGAAATTTTTCTTTGGATTCATAATCATGCATCATACTTTGCACATCGAGTTTATTGTTTAGAGTCTGATCTTTCGGAATTTTTTCCAGAAAAGAGAAAGATCGTCAAGCTGTCGCGTCTTAGAGTTTCTCGACCACGTCCACAGCCGACTCGTACATACAATACTCGTTCAAAAAGAAGGAAAATAATGGAAGGTTTTGAGCAAGAAAATGTTGAGCTTCGTAATACGGTGACAACACTGCAAGAAGAGGTGGAAAGACTCACTTCTTTAGTAAATTCGTTGGCAACTGCGCAAAGTCAGCAAGCAACATTGAGCAGTCAAAATCAAGCGATGATTATAGAGATCACTACTACTCCAGTTTCAACTGTTGCAGCCAGTAGTTCACTCTTCAGTATGCCAGAAGGTAATCCTTCGGTTAGGCTTCATATAAGACAACACTCCCCTGTTGAGTCAGCCTCCTCTTGGGCTTCGTTTAAAATAACTCCTCATTGAGTTTAGCCTTCTCTTGGGCATCAAACAAAGAATGAGATCAGGAAATCCCTTAACAGCCTCCTATTGGGCTTCCAATGCAAAGAATCACCCGCGCTAGGATAGAACCCAGAGAGTATAATTTCCCAGTGAAATTGCTCTTAATCCTAAAAGGATGGTTTCCCGGTGAAATCCCTTTTAAAGCCAAAGCCAGCCATACCCTATAGCTTCCTCTTGAGCTTCATACAAGGACCCTCGATGACCCTCGATGACCCTCGGAATGCCTTCTCTTGGGCTTACAATACAAGGACCCACAGGCTTCTTAAAAGCATCCCCTAATCCAATTAATTTCTCCTCGAGATTTAGACGTTTATCATCTCTATGGAAGAAGTATCTCATCTATCACATCACATACAATCAAAAACTTTTTCAAACTCTCTTCAAACAAAAAAAACATCTCTTAATCGTAAGTGGTAATGCTTGTACACTCAAGCAAAAAAGACCCAATGCTTACAATTAAAAGGTTCAATCTTTTTTTTTTCCAAAACATCTTTCTTAACTCGTAAGTGGTAACGCTTGTAGACTCAAGCAAAACACCTATAACTTACGATGAAAGATTTCAATCAATCAACTTTTCAAAATGGATACATTTTCAAAATTAGATACATTTTTCATTAAGATGAAATTTGTCTTTGTCTCTTAATAACATCCCGTTGCTTCCACTAGCATAAGTGGGAACTACGATTGCTCTGACTTTCTCAACATCCCTTTGAGAATACGTAGGCACAAGGTCTCATCCTTGCCGAGCAAATTTATTTCTCCCTCAAACCAAACGAAACCATAGATCCCTTTAGATCTGAGCTACAAATGCTCTGATTCCCATTAAGGGATATGTATGCAGAAGATCCAAAGATCTTTGCGAGCACAATAATAACAAAACCTAGGATCCCACATAATCTACCCTTCTTAAAATCCAACGGAGAAAGTTTCCCAATCATAGAAATAGTAATTAAAACATACAAACATATCTAACATATTCATATATAAAGCTATAGATAACTATATATATTTAGGGTGCTCCATCTATTCCCTTTATATAACAAACCCCCCTTACCCGAATCTCCCCAATGCTACGCCTAGTTCGCTAGTCATAATGCATATCAAATCAATTGAGGGTATTAACATCTTTCCCTTTTCATAATCATTTTTCTTGTGTTGAAATAATAAATCTTGATGCTCATGCATCTTTATAAGCAAATCAAAAGAGTAAATCGCTTTGAGCCGTAGAATCCGAATTCAAATTGATTCCCTCGCCACTTTTAACGCGAATAAAAATGGCGATACTGGGAGTACGGTAAACTTTGATTTTCAAAAAATGTGACTCGCAAGAGCACCAAGCTTTTTGTTTTCAAAAAGAAAAAGGGTTAAGCTTTCATGTGTGCATATGTTTGTTTTTCTTTATTGTGTGTTTCATGATTTCATCTGATGGAAAGAAATCCTAACCCGAATTTAAGAAACATTTTAAGATCTAGGTGGGGGTATAGTCCTATTAACTTGTGGGAAGTTTCAAGACTTACTAAGTTAATTTGAGATCCCTCTCTGGAGGTTGTCTTGGGAGTATTTGTGTTTAGCAAGTATTTCGAAGACATTTTGCTTTCGAGAGAACTTACGGTCGAGTGGTCAGAGAACACATAACCCATCCTAGCTATTTAGGATGTAGTGCAAAACTATTCGTGCATAAGCTTAGAATAGTTGTCATGCGAGACTATGATCAGCGTAGTTTTTCTTGAAAAATATTATTGACTTTGAGTATTCAACAAACCGATAATATTTCAATGAGAAGCGTTGAACCTCAGACATCGAGAACCCATTTCACGTATGAATAAGCCCTTAGAACTTACCCACGCTTGATTCTTATCGTGGCCTCATGCTCGTGACTTCAACGCATGACCGTGTGTATAACTACTAACCATGTTTGTAGTATTCATGCATCCATTCAAAACTTCATTTATCTTCCTGCTTCCAAAGAATTTAGAGATTTTCTTTGTAAATATTTTAGGTTAGAGTGATGGACGCCGAGGAAGATTCACTAAGAAATACAGCTTTTAGAATTCTCGATGTAGGAAAGTTAAAAGAGTTAGCATCCTTGTAGAAGATCCCTCGGATTTCAGAAAACGCTATGGAACTCTTTTAACTATTCTGAACACTAACATTGATGAAGGACTTCTCAAAACTTTCGTTCAGTTTTACGATCTAGTTTATCGCTGTTTCACTTTCCCTGACTATCAGTTGATGCCTACTTTGAAGAGTACGATACATCCTAGGTATCTCAGTATCACATAAGGTGCCTTTCAATGGTTTGGAAGCCATTCCTAAGTCACTAGTCATTGCAACAATGACTCACTTAAAGAAATCTGAGATAGACAAAAACCTAACTACCAAAGGAAAACTCTTAGGACTAACTTCAAAGTTCCTAATGGAGAAGGCTCTTAAATTCTCCGCCGTAGTATGGTAGCCTTTAAAGTTGTTTTAGCTTTACTCATCTATGGATTGGTGTTGTTTCCAACGTCCCAAGTTTCGTTGATATCAACGCCATAAGGATCTTTCCGATTGGAAACCTGCTCCCACTTTGCTTGGTGACACGTATTTCTCCATTCATCATAGGAATCGCCAAGGAGATGGCACTATTGTGTGTGTAACTGCTTTTCAAATGGATTGTCTCACACTTGCCTAAATCTCCTATCTTCCGCGAAACAAAGACGATTGGCATTGGTCTCAAGGCTCATGTCTCTTACTAACGATTTATATCCATTGGTATACCATGCATAAATGAGATGGAAATCATTTAAAGTCGTGGAGAATTTGCCAATGTACCTCTCATCGACAAAAGGAGGAATCAACTACAACCCATTCTTGGCTAGACGTCAACTCGGTATGCAAACTCTAGTAAACCCTTGGTTTTACAAGAGAAAGTTACTTCTATCATGAAGGGAGGATTCCCAAGGTTTGAAAGCCGAATGACCGTAGCTTGGCATCACATCCGAAGGAAGGACAAAGGTAATGCAAGAAATTGTGTAGCCATGGAAATTTACACTTTGGGTAAAGAAAAGAGCGAAGGAATTCAATGCCTTATGCTTATGAGGAACCTATGTTTTCAACAGCTTCCAGATCAACAATTTTATCACGAGACTATGGAGAATACCAAGAAGCTTTGGCCAAGATGAGGCTTGAGAAAAGGCTTTGAAGACAAGTTCTTTAAGACCGACTCGAAAATGAGAAGCTTAAGAAGCATGTCAAAGATCATGAAAAGACGCTTTACTTCCAAGATGAATGGCTCATGGAGAAAGATGAGAAGATTCGTCCGAAGGATAACGCGATCAAAAGATACATCATAGAAAGAAAAAGAAAGCTTGAGGAAATGACAACCAACGATCCCGCCTCCCGACGAGTGGAAGAAAGTCATCAAGAAGCTAAGAGCCGAGAAGGCCGAATAAGGCTCACTATGGGAAGGAAATCCTAAAGTTGAAGCTACATCAAGCCTTTGGATCCTCATCCGACGAGGACGATTAGTTAGTTTAGATTGTAATTTTATCATTATTTGAGCTATGCTCCAGAACAAAAATTGTTGTAATCTTCTTTCAATAATCAATAAAAATAAGTGTTTTCCATCCAAGTATTTGCCGTAAATTTCTTTTAGCGAAATTTTGGAAATTTTTCTTGATTCATAATCATGCATCATACTTTGCACATCGAGTTTATTGTTTAGAGTCCGATCTTTCGAATTTTTCCGTAAAAGAGAAAGATCGCTGTCGCGCCTTAGAGTTTCTCGACCACGCCCACACCGACTGCATATACAATACTGCTCAAAAAGAAGGAAAATAATGGAAGGTTTTGAGCAAGAAAATGTTGAGCTTCATACGGTGACAACATCGCAAGAAGAGGTGGAAAGACTCACTTTAGTAATTGGCAATCACAAGAAAGTCGCAAGCAACATTGAGCAACAAAATCAAGCGATGATTATAGAGATCACTACTACCCAGCTTCAACCTGCAGCCAGAGTTCACTCTTCAAGATGCCGTAAGGTAATCCTTCTGCTAGGCTTCATATAAGACAACACTGCTGAGTCACCTCCTCTGGGCTTCGCTTAAAATAACTCCTCATTGAGTTTAGCCTTCTGGGCATCAAACAAAGAATGAGATCAGAAATCCTTAATGCCTCCTATTGGGCTTCCAATGCAAAGAATCACCCGCTTAGGATAGAACCCAGAGTATAATTTCCTGAAATTGCTCTTAATCCTAAAAGGATGGTTTCCTATGAAATCCCTTTAAAGCCAAAGCCACCATACCCTATAGCTTCCTCTCGAGCTTCATACAAGGACCTCGATGACCCTCGATGACCCTCGAATGCCTCTCTGGGCTTACAATACAAGGACCCACAGTGCTTCTTAAAAGCATCCCCTAATCCAATTAATTTCTCCTCGAGATTTAGACGTTTATCATCTCTATGGAAGAAGTATCTCATCTATCACATCACATACAATCAAAAACTTTTTCAAACTCTCTTCAAACAAAAACATCTCTTAATCGAAGTGGTAATGCTTGTACACTCAAGCAAAAACACCCAATGCTTACAATTAAAAGATTCAATCATTTTTTTTCCAAAACATCTTTCTTAATTGTAGTGGTAACGCTTGTAGACTCAAGCAAAACACCTATAACTTACGATGAAAGATTTCAATCAATCAACTTTTCAAAATGGATACATTTTCAAAATTAGATACATTTTTCATTAAGATGAAATTTGTCTTTGTCTCTTAATAACATCCCGTTGCTTCCACTAGCATAAGTGGAACTACGATTGCTCTGACTTTCTCAACATCCCTTTGAGAATACGTAGGCACAAGGTCTCATCCTTGCCGAGCAAATTTATTTCTCCCTCAAACCAAACGAAACCATAGATCCCTTTAGATCCGAGCTACAAATGCTCGATTCCCATTAAGGATATGTATGCGTAAGATCCAAAGATCTTTATGAGCACAATAATAACAAAACCTAGGATCCCACATAATCTACCCTTCTTAAAATCCAACGGAGAAAGTTTCCCAATCATAGAAATAGTAATTAAAACATACAAACATATCAAACATATTCATATATAAAGCTATAGATAACTATATATATTTAGGGTGCTCCATCTATTCCCTTTATATAACAAACCCCTTACCCGAATCTCCCAATGCTACGCCTAGTTCGCTAGTCATATTGCATATCAAATCAATTGAGGGTATTAACATCTTTCCCCTTTTCATAATCATTTTTCTTGTGTTGAAATAATAAATCTTGATGCTCATGCATCTTTATAAGCAAATCAAAAGAGTAAATCGCTTCGAGCCGTAGAATCCGAATTCAAATTGATTCCTGCCACTTTTAACGCGAATGTAAAAAATGGCGACTACTGGGAGTACGGTAAACTTTGATTTTCAAAAAATGTGACTCTCAAGAGCACCAAGCTTTTTGTTTTCAAAAAGAAAAAGGGTTAAGCTTTCATGTGTGCATATGTTTGTTTTTCTTTATTGTGTGTTTCATGATTTCATCTCGATGGAAAGAAATCCTAACCCTGGATTTAAGAAACATTTTAAGATCTAGGTGGGGGTATAGTCCTATTAACTTGTGGGAAGTTTCAAGACTTACTAAGTTAATTTGAGATCCCTCTCAAAGGAGGTTGTCTTGGGAGTATTTGTGTTTAGCAAGTATTTGCGAAGACATTTTGCTTTCGAGAGAACTTACGGTCGAAAGTGGTCAGAGAACACATAACCCATCCCGCTATTTAGGATGTAGTGCAAAACTATTCGCATAAGCTTAGAATAGTTGTCATGCGAGACTATGATCAGCGAGTTTTTCTTGAAAAATATTATTGACTTTGAGTATTCAACAACCGATAATATTTCAATGAGAAGCGTTGAACTCAGATTATCGTGAGAACCTGCTTCACGTATGAATAAGCCCTTAGAACTTACCCACGCTTGATTCTTATCGCTGGCCTCATGCTCGTGACTTCAACGCATGACCGTGTGTATAACTACTAACCATGTTTGTAGCATTCATGCATCCATTCAAAAACTTCATTTATCTTCCCGTTTCCAAAGAATTTAGAGATTTTTCTTTGTAAATATTTTAGGTTAGAGTGATGGACGTCAGAGGAAGATTCACTAAGAAATACAGTTTTAGAATTCCTGATGTAGGAAAGTTAAAAGAGTTAGCATCATTTGTAGAAGATCCCCGGATTTCGTAAAACGCTATGGAACTCTTTTAACTATTCCAACACTAACATTGATGAAGGACTTCAAAACTTTCGCTCGCTTTACGATCTAGTTTATCACTGCTTCACTTTCCCCGACTATCACTGATGCCTACTTTGAAGAGTACGATACATCCTAGGTATCTCAAGATCGATAAGGTGCCTTTCAATGGTTTGGAAACCATTCCTAAGTCACTAGTCATTGCAACAATGACTCACTTAAAGAAACTGAGATAGACAAAACCCAACTACCAAAGGAAAACTTTAGGACTAACTCCAAAGTTCCTAATGGAGAAGGCTCTTAAATTTCTAAACCGTAGTATGGTAGCCTTTAAAGTTGTTTTAGCTTTACTCATCTATGGATTGGTGTTGTTTCCAACGTCCCAAGTTTCGCTGATATCAACGCCATAAGGATCTTTCCGATTGGAAACCTGCTCCCACTTTGCTTGGTGACACGATTTCTCCATTCATCATAGGAATCGCCAAGGAGATGGCACTATTGTGTGTTGTGTAACTCGCTTTTCAAATGGATTGTCTCACACTTGCCTAAATCTCCTATCTTCCGCGAAAACAAAGACGATTGGCATTGGTCTCAAGGCTCATGTCTCTTACTAACGATTTATATCCATTGGTATACCTTAAGCATAAATGAGATGGAAATCATTTAAAGTCAGGAGAATTTGCCAATGTACCTCTCATCGGTACAAAAGGAGGAATCAACTACAACCCATTCTTGGCGAGACGTCAACTCGGGTATGCAAACTCTAGTAAACCCCTTGGTTTTATAGTAGAAAGTTACTTCTATCATGAAGGGGAGGATTCCCAAGGTTTGAAAGCCAGAATGACCAGAGCTTGGCATCACATCCGAAGGAAGGACAAAGGTAATGCAAGAAATTGTGTAGCCATGGAAATTTACACTTTGGGTAAAGAAAAGAGCTAAGGAATTCAATGCCTTATGCTTATGAGGAACCTATGTTTTCAACAGCCAGATAAACAATTTTTATCACGAGACTATGGGAGAATACCAAGAAGCTTTGGCCAAGATGAGGCTTGAGAAAAAGCTTTGAAGACAAGTTCTTTAAGACCGACTCGAAAATGAGAAGCTTAAGAAGTGTCAAAGATCATGAAAAGACGCTTTACTTCCAAGATGAATGGCTCATGGAGAAAGATGAGAAGATTCACGAAGGATAACGCGATCAAAAGATACATCATAGAAAGAAAAGAAAGCTCGAGGAAATGACAACCAGATCCCGCTTCCCGACGAGTGGAAGAAAGTCATCAAGAAGCTAAGAGCCGAGAAGGCCGAAATAAGGCTCACTATGGGAAGGAAACTCAAGTTGAAGCTACATCAAGCCTTTGGATCCTCATCCGACGAGGACGATTAGTTAGTTTAGATTGTAATTTTATCATTATTCGAGCTATGCTCCAACAAAATTGTTGTAATCTTCTTTAATAATCAATAAAATAAGTGTTTTCCATCCAAGTATTTGCCGTAAATTTCTTTAGCGTAAATTCTTTGAAATTTTTCTTTGCATTCATAATCATGCATCATACTTTGCACATCGAGTTTATTGTTTAGAGTCCGATCTTTCGAATTTTTCCTAAAAGAGAAAGATCGCTGTCGCTGCCTTAGAGTTTCTCGACCACGCCCACACTTAATCGAACATACAATACACGCTCAAAAGAAGGAATGTAATGGAAGGATTTGAGCAAGAAAATGTTGAGTCAGAATACGGTGACAACACCGCAAGAAGAGGTGGAAAGACTTACTTTAGTAATTGCAATCACAAGAAAGTCGCAAGCAACATTGAGCAACAAAATCAAGCGATGATTTTAGAGATCACTACTACTCCGCTTCAATCAAGCAAGAGTTCACTCTTCAAGATGCCGTAGGTAATCCTTCTGCTAGGCTTCATATAAGACAACACTCGCTGAGTCACCTCCTTGGGCTTCTTAAAACAACTCCTCATTGAGTTTAGCCTTCTCTGGGCATCAAACAAAGAATGAGATCAGGAAATCCCTTAACAGCCTCCTATTGGGCTTCCAATGCAAAGAATCACCCGCGCTAGGATAGAACCCAGAGAGTATAATTTCCAAGAAATTGCTCTTAATCCTAAAAGGATGGTTTCCTGAAATCCCTTTAAAGCCAAAGCCACCCATACCCTATAGCTTCCTCTGAGCTTCATACAAGGACCTCGATGACCCTCGATGACCCTTGGAATGCCTTCTTGGGCTTACAATACAAGGACCCATATGCTTCTTAAAAGCATCCCCTAATCCAATCAATTTCTCCTCGAGATTTAGACGTTTATCATCTCTATGGAAGAAGTATCTCATCTATCACATCACATACAATCAAAAACTTTTTCAAACTCTCTTCAAACAAAAAAAAACATCTCTTAATCGTAAGTGGTAATGCTTGTACACTCAAGCAAAAAAGACCCAATGCTTACAATTAAAAGGTTCAATCTTTTTTTTTTCCAAAACATCTTTCTTAACTCGTAAGTGGTAACGCTTGTACACACAAGCAAAACACCTATAACTTACGATGAAAGAATTCAATCAATCAACTTTTCAAAATGTATGTGATGAAATAGATTAGATACATTTTTCATTAAGATGACATTTGTCTATGTCTCTTAATAACATCCCGTTCCTTCCACTAGCATAAGTGGGAACTACGATTGCTCTGACTTTCTCAACATCCCTTTGAGAATACGTAGGCACAAGGTCTCATCCTTGCCGAGCAAATTTATTTCTCCCTCAAACCAAACGAAACCATAGATCCCTTTAGATCCGAGCTACAAATGCTCTGATTCCCATTAAGGGATATCTATGCAGAAGATCAAAAGATCTTTGCGAGCACAATAATAACAAAACCTAGGATCCCACATAATCTACCCTTCTTAAAATCCAACGGAGAAAGTTTCCCAATCATAGAAATAGCAATTAAAACATACAAACATATCAAACATATTCATATATAAAGCTATAGATAACTATATATATTTAGGGTGCTCCATCTATTCCCTTTATATAACAAACCCCCTTACCCGGAATCTCCCCAATGCGTTACGTCTAGTTCACGCTAGTCATAATGCATATTAAATCAATTGAGGGTATTAACAGTTTTCCCCTTTTTCATAATCATTTTTCTTGTGTTGGAAATAATAAAGCTTGATGCTCGCGGCTTCTTTATAAACAAATCAAAAGAGTAAATCGTTTCGAGCCAGAGAATCCGAATTCAGATTCGATTCCCTCGCGCGTCATTTTTTAACGCGAACAGACCCCCACATACGAGGGACCATTTGTAGTCAAGACAGTATTTTCCAGCGGAGCTATGATACTTAGCACCATGGACGGCGAAGAGTTCCCACACCCTGTGAACGCTGACATAGTCAAAAAATACTACGCATAAACGAGACCCGCTAGGTCGACTGACCTAGGCAAAAATAAGGGCATCCTGACGAACCAAAAGGTTCGGGCAAAATTTATGGATATATGCAAAACATGTACACCCGGCAAGTCGAAAACCTGAAAAGGCGGCTTGGGCAAAGAAGGGTATCCCGGTAGACTGAAAACCCGAAAGGGCAGTCTAGGAAAAAGTTAGGGATTTAAGCGTACGACTATGTCTCGTCCAGATCACCTACCTGCAGACTACTATCAGCATTCAAGATTCAAATGGCAAAAATCAATTCACTCATTTTCTATTGACAACAAAGAGATGAGATATTCGAAATATATGAGTACTAGCATAGTTGTAACTTAACGAGATTGTTTCCGCATAGCTTTTTACTTTCCTTGTATACAAACTGCTTGGCCATATGCCACCCTTTCAACTCAATACAAGCTTCTTTCTTTTCACAAAGTGTATGTTTTTGTTGTTTTTTGCACAAAGTCCAACGATTGCTTTGAATGATTATATGCATCAGACAATAAAAATCTGTTTACAAACATGCGAAAAACAGACATACAAAAGTACTTCCTACATGCTCTAGGAATTGAGATGACGACGAAAGTCACCAATACGTTCCCCCGCAGAGTACAACCTCCACAGAGCCATCGCTCACCACAAACCTCACTCCAGCGGAGTACACATCTTCTTCCAAGATTCCTCATAACGATCTCAGTCAACTACACTAGTCTTCAAGCGGTAACGTTTCATTTTCCAGTAGAGGTATTCATCCCCGATAGAATATCTCTCATTTCCCCGGCAGCAGCAATATCTTGAATCGAAACTTGGTCAGATAGTGCATCGGAGGAAAACTACATTTCTTAATCCCCAATAGGATCTATGCACAAGACCCTCAACAGAGTGCTCCCTGATTCTCGTTATCCCCAGCAGGGTCGACACACAGGATCCCCAGCGGGTTACCTCCTCATTTCCACCGTCCCTGGTAGGGTCGACGCACAAGATCCCCGGCGGAGCATCTCCAATCTCTATTCCTCAACAGTAGTGTCCAGACTCGAAACTTGGTCAGATAGTGCATCGGAGGAATCAAAGTCACCTATTCTTATTCCAAGTCAAGCTTTCAAGGTTTCATCCTCAAACAGAAGCCAGAAATCCCCAAGCAGAATGTCCACATCTTCCTCAAGATGGATATGTTTTGAAATACCTACATACGCATTCATACATTATATATAGAAACAATGTTCATACACGTTGCATGCATCATGATCTGCATCAGTCTAACTATATCGTGTCAAAATTTCTCTTTCTATTTTTCCCCAAATAGTGGAAATCACTTCTAAACGAAAGGTCAAAGATTAATCTGAATGATCATGATCATGAGTCCAGGATTAATACCCGAAGCCAGACGGGAAATCTTATCCGAACGACTACTTGAGTTGTCCTCCGACAACAGGCATTGGATCAACACCCGAAGCACAACAGGGAATCTATCTGCACTATGCCTACTAATCCCCTCAAAGTGATCAAGACGGCAGATTGATTCCAACACTCTCTTATTATCAACAGCAACTACAGAGTCTGGCGTACGACTCAGTTGCCCTGGATGGCATCTTAAGCCCACCTCTGACTATTCGTCGACATATATTCACTTTCAGAATGCTGCATATTTGGTTAAAAAACCAATACAAACCAATAAATTTATTCAAAGACGAGTGCGGAGTCTAGCGTACGACTCTCACCGGATGGCATCTTAAGCCCATCTCCCATACCTTCAGGATTATATACAGAGCCTAGCGTACGGCTCATTCCTCAGCATCAATCTCTCCAGATGGCATCTTAAGCCCATCTCAGACGTTCCTCCTATCCAGGCGACGTTCTCAAGTCTAAAGTACGACTTATTCCCCAGTAAAGATGACAACTCTTCCAAATGGCATCTATAAGCCCATTCCCATACATCATCAATCAACGGCAAGTGCAAATTTTCAGGTGTACTCGAGTGTTCAATCATCTTTTACCTCCAGGTCACGAAAGGCAAGCATGTCAATCTAGCCATTCCAGTACAAGAAGATTGAACAGGGGCAACTGTCATACCCCAAAATTTGCCCTCCTACTCCTCAAGGCATTTCATACATCCATACTCAAGGATTCCTCAAGGGTTGACTCTACAAACCCTCTCCTAGACAATCAACCCAAACTAGGGTTTAGAAATTCTCAGATCAAGATGGGTTCTCAACACCTCCAATGATCATCATTCCTCCTCATATGCTTCAAAGAATCTCCATGACAAGATTCATGCCTCACAGGTCAAATTTCCTCAGACAATTGCTCAGATGGTTGAAAATCAGTTGTATTGGACAAAAAGTCAATTATGGTCAACATACAGTCAAACTTCATAATTTTTGGTCAACGTCCTCAATTTGAAGTGACATTCATCATTTGATCAAGGGCTGATCATGATTCATCAAGAAAACTCAAGATTTGCTCAAAAGTCAAACTTTCCAAATTAGGGTTTTTTAGAGAAAAGTCAACTGAACTTTGACTGAGCATAACTTCTTCATACTTTATCAGAAATTTTTCCACCACCTCTCATTTCAAAGGAAATTCAATTCTCTACAACTTCATGTCTCACAAGCATGGTCAGAAAATGCTTCATTTTGAAGATATGGATCAAAACATTACAGGTCCTTTTCGAAGTCAACAAAAAGTCAACTTTTGGTAATGAAGTTTAATTGAGAATGGAAACTCCAATTGAGATGAAACGAAATATGTTGTTTAGAGGACATCTAGATCTTTCTAAAAAGTCTAAGAACACTCATAAATGTGGAAAATTTAGCAAAATACACCTTGCACAAGTTGGGCATTTTTGAAGAATTGCACAAAGAGAGATACTTGTCAAAATCCAATTTTTTCCAAATGGGACTATAATTTTATGATCCAAACTTGTTCATAATATTATTTGTGACCTCTTGATGCCTTGACACAACCACTTTCTATTTTTTGATATATTTTTTAATTTAAAAGCATTTAATTCAAATTTAAATTAAATAAAATATGAAAACAAGGTATAATTTCAATTGGGTTGGATTTTTATCAAACTTAAGGTCCAAGATAGCCCGCACAACTTGCCAATTTCGTGCTAGCTCATGCATGGGAAGAAAAATCAAATTTTGAAAGATTTGATTTGATTTGAAAGAGAAAATATTTTTGCATTGAAGAAGAGATATTTTTTCATTCTTTTTGCTTCCAATTCTTGCTCTATAAATACTCAGCTCATTGCCAAAGACCAAGGAGGAAACCCTATCCCTAGCAAGCAACCCTATTTTTCTCAAAATTTTCTCAAAGTTATGATTTTCGAATTCCAAATTCCAGCAAGTTTCAGCCCAAACCAGCCATTCCATTGTGTTCCTGAGGATCCCAGGGATCAATCCATACGTTGCTAACTGTTTTTGCTTGCATATTTGAACTCAGGACATCCATTAGAATGCATTTGAATCATTACATGTAAGCTTCCACGTCCAGAACTTGTGTTGCCATTGTTAGGGTTCAAAAACAGGAAAGCTTCGAACCGGCTTATCGAGGAATTTTCAGGGGAAACGAACACCACCATCGTGTTCGTAGCCCTCGACATAGGGGGGTAGGGTACTCCTTTCCTTTTTATTTTGCCTATTTTTGCAGGTTTAAAATTTGTTTGGTCGAGAAGACGACCGGAGTTAGCTCCGCCGTTGACGTGTTGACCGCGAGGCGCGTGGCATCATCGCATGCTCTCGCCCATCCATTCAACTGGGTCCACGCTGTTAACGTGCTTTGAACTCGTAAATTAGGACACGCTTACATATAATGCAATATTTAATTACAAAACACCAAGCATGCTTGGCTCATATGGCAAGAGGGCGTGTGTTTTCTCCTGATGGTCATGAGTTCGAATCCTGGCAAGACCATCTCTTTTTTTACACTTTGAAAACTAACATATTTTTCTATTTTCTTATTTCTTTTAATATTTTTCATGTTATTTAATTAATCTTCAAATAATTTTTTCATGCATCTAAAACTCACCAAAAATACTTTCTTTTTGCATTTTAATCAGGAAAATGTTTATTTAATATTTGACGTTAAAATTTATATTTTTGCATGCATATTTTATTTATTTGCTAATTAATCATTAATTTGACTTTTAATTGCATTTAATTATCAAAAACGATCTAGAAAATTACCAAAAAATTATCTTGTAATCTTAATGTCATTACTAATCAAAACCTTTACTTCATTCAAAAATATCTCTTTTACTAACATTTTCCTCTTATGCTAATTTCTTATTTTTCGATTATGTATCCGCTCACAGTTGTAACGTTGCACTATTTTTCTCGCTTTTCAATTATGTAATTGCTTATGGGATGTAATAGTTTAATTAGGACTTTTATTTTTCGCACTCCTATTATGTAACTGCCCCAAAGCCATGTAATAGCGTAGGACTTTATCTTTCCGCACTTTACCTTCCGCAATTTACTTTCTGCACCCTATAAACGGCTAGTAATTAGGCGCGTATGGCAAGATAAATTTGGACATAGATCACTCATAATTTCAAGATAACATATTTGAATTGACACACTCTTTTCACACATGCACCCCTTAAGGTAATTCTCTCTTGTTGCCTTTACGAATACAAATGGTCAAGTCCCTCGAAAGTAGAGGTATCCTAGCACCGTTGCCTTCAAAACAAATCATCATAGTCCCTTCGATACAAAGATCATAGACCCACGATGTCACCTACGACTACATGATCTTGACCCTCGATTGTTGCCTACAAAAAGTGATGATCGTCCCTTCGAATGTGCTAGGATACTTCCTACAAGTTGTCTTCTATGACCATCCGATGTCCCTTCGAATGTCCCTTCTACATCCAACGAATAAGGTTACCTACCAACTAATGGTATGGATAGCACTATTCTAAAGGAACGTAAAACAACACGAAAACGACCATTCTGAGTAGGTAATAAGACTTTTAGTTGCTTGCTCAAATCAAATGCTCTTTACACGACACACTTTTGTCAAAGTTCAAACTCTTTTCAAAAACAAAACATTTCTGAACACTTTGTATACATTCCTACATGAATCATTACAAAGTCAAAGTGAAATGCCTTTTTCAAAACATTTTTGTCAAACACACAAAAAGCACTTTTAAAAAATGATCTACGAGCAACTAAGAGCCCGTAGATAACTACGGATGAAAAGGGGTGCTAATACCTTCCCTTTTCATAACCTTCTCCCTTACTCAGAATCTAACGAAGGTCTTTTTCTATACTTTTTACCTTCCCTTAATTTGATAAAAGAAAAGTCGGTGGCAACTCTTGCTATCCGCAACATTTGCGATACAAAAATCTCAAAGTCGGCCCATCAGACATAAAGTGTCTAGGCAAAAATTAGGGATTTAAGCGTACAACTATGTCTCGTCCAGATCACCTACTTACAAACTACACTACTATCAGCTTCAAGATTCAAATGGCGCAAATCAGTTCAATTACCTTCTTCTAACAGCGAGGAGATGAGATAGTCGAAAATATATGAGCAATAACGTAGTTGAAACTCCACGAGATTATTTCCACATAGCTTTTCTTTTTACTATTCCGACAATGTCCTCTTACTAGGATATTCGTCTCTTGTATGCAAACTGCCTCATTATAGGCCACTTTTCAAATTCAATGCAAATTTCTCCTTTCTAGTTCTAATTTTATTGTTTTTTGCATAAAGTCCAATGATTGCTTTGAATGATTATATGCATCTGACAATAAACATCTATTCACAAACCTATGAAAAGCGAAGTAAAAAAAAACATTAATTACTACAGGCTCTAGGAATTGAAATGACAACTAAAGTCACCAATGCATCCCCACAGAGTCACTTTCACAAGAAACATGTCCACAAGATCATCTCTGTAATCCCTACAGAGCCATTTCTCTCCCTATAAAGACAAATCTTCTCCAACGAAGTATTACTTTATCATCTCCTCCGAACAGTGTTCCAACACTTCAACTTCATCAGATTCATCACCTCAAGTGATCCTATCAATTTCATAGCCTCATCAGCTTCAATGATCCTATCAAATTCATCACCTCAAGTGATCCTATAAGATTCATCACCTTAAAAGTGATCTTATCAATTTCGTCACGTTAAGTCATCTTATCAATTTCACAGTTTCATCAGCTTTAATGATCCTATCAGATTCATCACCTCAAGTGCTCCTATCAATTTCATAGTCTCATCAGCTTCAATTATCCTATCAAATTCATCACCTCATGTGATCCTATCAGATTCATCACCTTAAGTGATCTTATCAATTTCGTCACGTTAAGTGATCTTCTCAATTTCACAATTTCATCAGCTTTAATAATCCTATCAGATTCATCACCTCAAGTGATCCTATCAATTTCATAGCCTCATCAGCTTCAATGATCCTATTATATTCATCACCTCCAGTGATCCTATTAGATTCATCACCTTAAGTGATCTTATCAATTTTGTCACGTTAAGTGATCTTATCAATTTCACAATTTCATTAGCTTTAATGATCCTAACAGTTTCATCAGCTTTAATAATCATATCAACTTCATCAGCTTCAATGATCCTAACAGTTTCATCAGCTTTAATGATCCTTACAGCTTCATCAGCTTCAATGTTCCTATCAGCTTCATCAGCTTCAATGATCCTATCAACCTCATCCCCAGTGATCCTATTGACTTCATCATGTTAGTCCCCGAGCAGCGATCCTTCAAACTACATCACGTTAGTCCTCGAGCAGTGGTCCAATCAACTTACCTACATTCTCAAGTCATCACATTACATTGGTCCCCGAGCAGTAACACAATAAACGATTGCATCAGTCTCCAAGCAGTAATAGTTTATTTCACATCATCCTCAGCAAGGTCTATGCACAAGATCCCCAGCCGAGTATCTCTCAATCATTGATATTCTTCCAGCAGCATTAATATCCAGACTCGAAGCTTGGTTAGATAGTGCATCAGAGGAGTCTGAATCATCTCTTATTCCCCAGCCAGGGTTTTCAACAACCCCATCCCTAAGCAGGACATCAGAAATCTCCAGCAGAACGTTCCTATCTTCTTCAAGATGGATATGTTTTGAAATACCACAACATCTATATTCATGCATTATACATAAAAGTCATAACATGTGCATTCACAAACATTCTCATATACTCGCATGCAACATAATATGCATAAAGCTAATCATATCCTTTCAAGTTAAATTTCCCCAACAGGCAACAACTATTTTCCAAGCAGAAGGTAAAAGATTAACACCTGAAACAAGATGGGAAACCTATCTACTTTCTAACAAATATTCATCTTAGAAACAGCCAAGACGAAGGTTCATTCTGACTCTCTCTTATTATCAGCCTCCCTGGATGGCATCTTAAGCCCATCTCCGATTTATATTTCATCTAAAAGATGAATATAGAGTCTAGCGTACGACTCACTCTCCAGCATCAGCTTCTCCAAATGGCATCTATAAGCCCATTCCAACGCATCGTCAACTGACGATCCCATTCCATACAACGGTGAGCACAAATTTTCAGGTGTACTCGAGTGTTCAATCATCTTCTACCTTCAGGTCACGAAAGGCAAGCATACCAATCTAACCCTTCCGGTACAAGAAGATTATACAGGGGCAACTGTTATACCCCCAAATTTTCCCTCCTAAGCAATCAATCCAAACAAGGATTTTTCACATCTCAAGTTAAGATGCATTTCCAGTACTTTAAGTGGTCACCATATCCCATCATATGCATCAAGGGATCATCATGTCAAGTTTCAAGCCTTACAAGTCAAAGTTGCTCATCCAATGGCTCAAATAACTACAAATCAGTTGTATTGGACAAAATGTCAACTATGGTCAACATGCAGTCAAACTTCATAATTTTTGGTCAACATCAATATTTTGAAGTAATATCATTTAATCAATAGATGATCATGATTCATCAGGAAAAGTCAAGATCTGAACAAAAGTCAAAGTTTCTAAACTAGGACTCTTCAGACAAAAGTCAACAGAACTTTGACCTGACATAACTTTTACATACTTTATCATAAATTTTTCTACAAAGGCTCATTTTAAAGGGAATTCAATTCTCTACAACTTCATGTCTCACAAGCTTGGACTGGAAATGCTTCATTTAGAAGTTATAGATCAAAAAATTATAGGTCCTTTTAAAAGTCAACAAAAAGTCATCTTTTTGCAAAGAAGTGTTCATGAGCATGGAAACTTCAATGAAGATGAAACCAAAAGGGCTGTTTAGAAGACATCTTGAGCTTTATAAAAAGTCCAAGAACACCCAAAAATACTAAAAATTGAACAAGATACAAGTTGTACAAGTTGGGCATTTTTGAGGACGTGCATAAGGAGATATACTTGAGAAAATCAAATTATTTCCAAATGGGCCTAACTTTTCTTGGTTCAAATTTATTTCTAATCATAATTAGAATCTCCAAGCCCAATGCCACACCCTTGTGCTTTTTATTTTATTTATTTTGATTTTTTATTCATTAAAGTCAATTTAATAAAAATAAAATAGCAAAAAATAAATCAACCAATGCAAGGTCAGATATTTGACATTCTCGAGGTCCAAGATACCTATTAAATGACCTGAAATTCGAAATTGAAAGATTGGCAAGTGTTTGGTACAAGATTGGCAATATTTGATCAACATTGACAAGATTGGCAAATCAAATATATTCTCATTGAATGGGATATATTTTCTCATCAATGCTCAACCTAAATCCATCCTCTATAAACTCAGAGGGTTTCTAATCCCTAGATGAGGTTTTTTGGCAGCTTGAAGAACCCTAACTAAGCTCAAGAAAATCGTGTGTTTCAAGCAACTTGCAGCCAAAGTTTTGCTTCGATCCAGGCCATTCCAAGCATTCAAACAGCTTCCTGGTGCTCCTCTAAATCGTTCCAGACCCTTGCAAGCACACAAAAGCTCATGAAACATAAAATCACAGTTTTGGTTTCCATGCATATTTTCAATTTTCGATTTCATACATACATGCTTGTTTAATTCAATTTGATCATATATTTGTGTTTGTATTGATGTTTCGATGCTTTTTAGATAGTTTTATTCAAGTTTAGATGCAGGAACCAGGATCTGCCATTGTTAGGGCTTGAAGCTTTGATTTGGGGTTTTTCGTATTAGCCAAAATTAGAGCAAACTAAGGGCATGGTCGTGTTCAGTGAATCAATTCCAATCGATCCATGGTCTCATATATAATTTATCTTTGGTATTTGTCAAGTTTTGATTTACAGGTACTATAGCTACGAACCAAAATCGGTAGGCAAAGGATGCAACAAACCTGTTCGCATAGGTCTAGAAATTCAAAAGAGGAAGACGACCCTTGGCGCGTTTTGGTGCCAACCCCAGAAGTTCCAAGTTCTGGATATCCCTCAGAAGCATCACGAGCAGAAGCTCCAGCTTCTGGATCCCTATAGGAGACATCACGTCCAGAAGCTCCAACTTTTGGATCCCTAGAGGAGACATCACGTCCAGAAGCTCCAGCTTCTAGATCCCTATAAGAGACATCACGTCTAGAAGCTCCAGCTTCTGGATCTCTATAGTTGACATCACGTCCAGAAGCTCCAACTTCTGGATCCCCAGAGGAGACATCACGTCCAAAAGCTCTAGCTTCTGGATCCGCTTCAGCAATAGAGCCCCAGAAGCTCCAGCTTCTGGGCGTCCCAGGTCCAGAATCTCCAGAAGCTCCAGCTTCTGGACCCTTCCAGCACCAGATTCCTCAGAAGCTCTAGCTTCTGGACGTCCCCAGCAGCAGAATCTCCAGAAGCCCCAGCTTTTAGACCCTTCCAGATGCAGAAGCTCCAGCTTCTGGACATCTGGACACGCTTAACAGGATTTCCACCAGAAACTGCAGTTTCTGGATGCCCACAGCGCACCACTCACAGAAGGCCCAACTTCTGAGGCAGCTTCTACCAGAAGTTCTTTTTTACCTTTTTTGATTTTTACTTATTTTCTGCTTTCCCTTTTACTTAATTAATTAATTAATTAAATTAGTAATTAGGTTAATTAATTAGGTTAATTTAGGTTAATATTCATTAATTAGGTTAATTAATTTAGGTTAATTTAGGTTAATATTCACAAATAACTTTTTCATGCATTTAAATTAACTTAATTAGTTTAATTTAGGTTAATATTCATTATTTTTCTTAATTAATTAAAATACATTAGAATTAGGTTTTTTCTCACATAAACTCTAATTTTCAAAAAATACCAAAAATACTAGGATGTAGTTTCTCTTCTGCTATTTATTTTCTTGCGTTTAAATTCTAGAAAGGATGTATAGGTTGCAAGTTTATTTTCATGTAATAGCGTAGGATTTTATTTTCCGCATTTACTTTCTGCACCTCCTATTATCTATCTGTCCCAAAGCCATGTAATAGCGTAGGACCTTTATATTTCCGCAATTTACTTTCTGCACTTATTAACTGCTAGTAATTAGACGTGTATGGCAAGATTAACTTAATCAATCTAGATCACTAATCACAAGATAAATATTTGAAAACAACACACTCTTTTCACACATGCACCTACCTTAGGGTGTCCTCTTTCGTTGCCTTACGAAACAATGGTCATGTCACTCGAGCGTAAGGTATCTTAGCACAGTTGCCTACAATATATCATCACAGTCCCTTCGACTTAAAAGATCATAGTCCCTCGATGTTGCCTATGAATACATGATCTCATCCCTCAGTTGTTGTCTATGAAAAGTGATGGTCGTCCCTACGAATGTGCTAGGATATCCCTACAAGTTGCCTTAATTGACCATCCGATGTCCCTTCGAATGTCCCTTCACATCCAACGAATAATGTTACCTACCAACTAATGGTATGGATAGCTTTATTCTAAAGGAAAGTAAAATAACACGAAAATGACCATTCTGAGTGGGTAAAAATAAGTCTCTTTTGCTTGCTCAATGAAAATACTTTTCACACCTCACACTTTCAAAACTTCTTCAAGCGCTTTGTATACATTCTAGTGTGAATCATTACAAAGTCTTTTCCAAAACAAAACATTTCCAAACACTTCGTATACATTCTACGGTGAATCATTACGAAGTCAAAGCGAAATGTCTTTTCAAAAAAAACTTTTCAAACATACACAAAAAACAATTAAAGTGTGCTAAGAAATTAAGAGCCCGTAGATAACTACGGATGGAAAGGGTTCTAACACCTTCCCTTTTCATAACCACCTCCCTTACTCAGAATCTAACGAAGGTCTTTTCCTGTTCTTTTCGCCTTCCCTTAATTGGATAAAAAAAAGTCGGTGGCGACTCTTGCTATCCGCAACATTTGCGATCAAACGCAAAACAAAACAATTCAGTTCTCCCACCATGTTACAGGTGGGCTCCTATGATTGGATAGCTCTAGGCTTTTACCCAATTACCCCCATATTGGACTGTTTGTAAGGTTTTTTGCTAAATGTTCCTTGGAGTCTTAGATCCCCTTTTAACAAATATTATCATCACGGAAACGATCTATATGGTGATAGTATTTCCAAAATTATACTTCAAGAAACGACTCTTAAAGGGATACTTAAAATCCTTTATTTGAGCGGTCGGTCTCAATTTGAATATCCTAAAATCCTTAGAGTTATAGGTCTTTTGTCCAGAAATTCCTGTCTCGCAGTAGCATACGGTGCAACAACCTCCTTAAAATGACCAACTCTAAGTTGGGTCATCACATCAATCCACAAGACACAGATGTCCAATGGATCTAAGCTACGCAACCACTCTATCATAAATGTTACCTAGAAGCCTGGGTAGTGGGCTTATCTATGTATCATAACCCACAAGCTCCAAACACAATAATATATATCAACATAATAATATATAAAGTGTAAAGAACTAATCAACAACGATCAACAGATAAGCAAGAAGATAATACGGTCTACGAGATCAAGAGATATGGATTCAGGAGTCAGTTATGCAAGGGGAAGTAATAATGTTATCTTCTAAGAGAGGAAGAATGGGGTTTATCTTTAGATTATTTTGAGTTCTCCGCGGTTTCAAAACCTTGTGCCTATGTATTCCCCTATGTAATGGGAAAGTCAGAACTCCGTATTTCTTCTAAAAAAGGCTAGTAGTTGGTTGGTTGATTTTATGTTGAAGAAAAGATTTTTGATGTCGCACGTGGGAGAACAAATAAGTTTGATGAGTTGGTATTGTTTTTAAGTGGGTTAAAAGTACCGAACAATAGGAATATCATCCTACGATTCAAGTACTAGAAACTAGAGGAGCTCAGATGCTCAACGAGTCGTCTATCATCCCAAAAAAAAGTTTTCATATGAAAAACGTGAAGTGAAACGAGGTTCACGTTATTAAGTTTGAGTCTTTAAAGAACTGGTCTAGCGACAACAATTTAAATACTTGGAGTTCATTTTGCACAAGACTTTATTCAATTGGTCTAAAAATCAATGATTAAATACTCAAAGTTTATTATGAAAAATATATTTGGAAAGTCACTCGATGTTGGATCGAGGTTTGTAACTTAGATTATGAAAGTGTTTTGATGTTGGTTTGTGGATAGAATTTGACCGGGTCATGGTTAACCAAGGGGTCGTACTTGATTAACCTCGTGAGAGCAGGTGCTCCTACTCCCAACCATGAAACCCTTTTGCATGGAACACTTGGTATATGGACCAAGGTAAGTGAGTCGAATTATGATTAACTAAGGTCGAAACTTGATTAATCTTGTGAGAATGTCCATGTCTAAACTAAACTATGAAACCCTTTAGGAAATTTGGTGTAAGAACCAAGAGGAGAGAAAATAGTTTAATTTAAGACAAGTGTGTGGGTGTACAATCGATGAATAAACTATACAATCATATAAGAGACAAGTAAGTTTTAAGCACACAATACACGTCCAAATCCTTTAAATAACTATTAGAATAACAATATTTTTTTGATAAAATTAATTAATAGTTTAATCAATAATATCAAATAAAATTATCTTAAACTAATAATTATTTAATACAAAACCAAATTTATTTGCGTATGTCAAATAAAATTTAAAAAATAATAATAACTGAAAAGAGGTAAGGGTTTAGAGGTGGCCTATTTTGAAGCTAGATTTGGGGTGTAGATACAGGACAAATCGCATCATGTAGGCTCAAGATAATAGGTAAGGGCGTAAAGAATCATCTAAGCTAAACGTATCAGATGAAAGCCGAGTAGAAGTCCCTACATCACACGAAATACAAACAAAAACCAACAATGTGGAGAAGCTTACAAAGCTCCAGTATAAATTATTGAAAATTGCACTTTATTAAATTAAATTAACAATAGATTCATGTCAGAATCAAGTCTAAGAAGACAAACAACATATTTGTGTTCAAACACGTTCCAATATCAAATCGAATTTAAAGGTAAAAATCTCAACACAAAGATCATTACAATATAACTATTTAATTGCAAATGAATATAGTATAGTATAAAATCAAAAATAATATGTATAATTATATATTTACATTACTAAATGTAAGAATAAAATACTAAGTATTTTGTATATTCATAAATACATTACTAAATATTAAATCGAAATAGTAAGTCAATATTAAAATGCTAATGAGCAAGTGTAGATGTGCTAATTGAAAGTGAATGCTTGAACAATCTTTGGATGTCTTCACAAATAACAAACTTGTTAGTAGCATAAGTGTGGGATAAAAATAAAACCAAATGAAATTGCAACAAATTAGAACATAGCTAGTAATCACAAATGAATTGAAAATTAAACATAACGAAGCTTATGATAAACCAAGTGATTCCATTAACAACAAGTAGCATAACTGTAAATATGGTTTTGATTCGCAAATGAAAACAAAGGCCACAAACTCATGCTATAATTTAATTCATATTTAAAACATAAAGAATAGATTTCAGAGCAAATTTCATTCGACTAATACAAATTTCGGCCAGCAGCTACACAATCTTAATAATGATCAAAGTATTCAATCTCAAACATATTCAACACCAATGGAAACTTCAAAATAAAATCATCACCAAACTTATTCAAAATTGACTCAAACCCACTCAAAACATTAATCAAGAATCTTCAGATTAAACCCGAACAAATATGATACCATTCCAACATCAACATTCATAACCCATTCATAATTTCCCCAAAACAAATCAATAACATCACGAATTCGATCTTCATTTATGCCATCAAATTTAGACAAATAAAAATAACACGTCATTCCAATCAAATATGAAACCATAAAAATGTTATTGTTATTGTTATCTCAACCTTTAGTACATGACAATATCATCTAATTTCAACAATAACCAAAGTTAAAAACATCATATCTTTCATAAATTAATGCAAATTACCATAACGTTACCAGATTCGAACACTCAAAATTATGATGTTGACATGATTTAAATACAACAAAATATCATAAGAACATTAACACCCATTGTCCAGACATGTTTCAAATAGACAAAAAGATTACCAACCACAAATAGTCAGTTAATCATGATCTCAATCAATACTAAAAGTCTAAACTAAATTATCACAATAAATTCGAATGCAATACTTACCAACCCGAAGTGTCTACTCAAAACAGCGGAAGAGGTGTTGCTGAGTTTGGACAGTAAGCTCCAGAAGTTAAAGTTTGCATTGGCAGTGACGTTCTGGAGACTGTCTCAATTAATGGTTTGAGTTGGCGAGAGGAGTGATGCTACAGTCCATTTATGGAGACGGCGAAGGGAGAACAACGGTATGGAGTATGGATGGAGATTCAAAGGCAATGGATGTTTGTAGTGAAGGATGGCGCAGATGGGTTAAGGGAGCGACGAAAGTGAGAGAGGTTCTGGTGGGTGAGGTTATTTGGACCTGAAGCAAGCAGATGGGGGAAGATGGTGAGAATAAGGAAAGGTCGCAGATGAAGAAGGATGGAGGGAGTGTGTTGATACGATGGAGAAAGGGGAGACGTGAGGGAGGATTGTTTGGCATGGAAGGGAGTATTATTTTTCGGTGAGATGAAGAATGAAGAGGAAACCTTTTTCAGATCTGGCCTCTCCTCACAGTTTTTGCTTCTCCTTTCAATAGTAACCAAATTATAACATATATATACACCAACAACTAGGTTAAAGTAATTATTATAAAACCCAAAATGACCTTAATGATAAAATGGAACAAAAAGCCCAATAGAATAAAATACAAGCTACCCAAAAATATTTTTATTTTAATTTTCTCGAATAAAAATGGGATACCCAAAATTGTAAAAAATGATATAAATCGAACACCAAAATTAACCGAAAAATGAAAATGAACACATTAAAATAAACTACAAGTCTCAAAGATTAAAGAAAAATTATTGAAATTGTTAAAATCGAAACAAAATGATAATAAAGAATGTTCAACTGTAAAACACTTACGGTTAAGAACGAGACTTCAAAATGTACCGAACAATTAGAGAGAGAGAGAGCATAATTTCATGATCTGCACGAAACATAGATTCATAAAGCAGTGAGTAAAAGGCGAAAACTTGAAATATTTTCCCGCACATAGTCGACTCGCTTTTAACGGTATGTGTATGAAACCTAAATATCAATATCATCAACATATAAACAACTTAAAATGATGCAAAAAGCATGTCATGAGATAAAAATGAATAAAATGAAATATCATGTATTTTACAACTATAAAATGATGTAAATATCGATTTAAATAGACTTTTAGTCAACTTAAATACGACTAACGATGCAAATGCGATGAGTGAATGATTATTTAACGTCAATGACCTAATGGAAACGTCTGCAAATGAATATGAAGCCTAAGCCGGATAAAAATCGAGATAGGTGGACAAATTTTGGGGTGAAATACCTAGATTTAGAAAGATGTAGTATTTGGGGTTAGCCATGTAAGTGAACCACCCAGATTGTGGGATGGTCACTAATTTGTACCTGCCTTAAGGAAAAATGATTATTTTACTCATTCAAAACCTGTGAAGCAATTCCAAGTTTGTGTGAGTCACGTATTTGACTTCTTTGTGTTTGGAGTGATGTTCTTCAAATTGGTTGTGTATGTTGCAGGGTTTTGCAGTGGTTTTGGTACCACTAGGGAGTGAGCAGAGATTCTCTTATCTTAGATGGGTTTCTAAGATAAAGGCTTCATTGGGTGGTGATTAGGTAACCGCAGGTTGTTTACCTGTAAACCGGAAGTTATTTATAATGTCAAATCAGATGTCAAGACATCCTTATATGACATTTGAGTCTGCTACTCCAAAATTTTCATCTCCTTCCAAAATAGTGGCATTTTACTTGTATGGCACAACTTTGTTGTAACTATACGGGACATGACCAGGCAAGCTAATAACCAAAGGAGCAAGTAGCGGTTTGCTGTAATAGGCCACTTCCACAGGAGTATGAATATCAAAGTGTGGCACAATAACATTCATGTTTTCTTCTTCGCCTAACTCAGACTCATCATCGGTTAAATGTTCATCAGCATAGACATATTCATCATGAGATTCTTCAGAAAATTCCTTGATCATATTGACACCATTGTTGAAACCAACTCTACTCACTTCAATCTGGATGGTGCCTTCATCAATCAGATCTTGGATTCCTCTTCTAACAAGTTCACAACCATGATGATCTCTACTACATATGGGACAATCACTATAATTATGTGCTTCCTGACCTTCCAAGAAGCAAAAGTCAGCATGCAAATTGACCAGATCAGCATTAGTTTCATTCATATCATGGATTTGAATTTCTCTAGGAGGGCCATAAATGACATTCATTTCATTCTCAGAATCATCTTTCAAATTGATAACCTGAATAAGGTTTCTATCCATCATACCTTGAAGGTCACTCTTTACCTTATCACAACCACGAGTATCCTTGTTGTACACATTACAAGCAGCATGATCATGAGTGCAATAGCCAACTTTGTAGAGAGAAACATGCATCTTTACGAGATCTCCAATGATCAAATTCAAACCACAAACCCTGTTTTCTCCATCAACCATTTTCATAGCATTTCCATGTTTAGGAAATAGATTCTCTTGCACATTAGGACCTATGTCCTTGAAAGACAACATACCTGATCTGACCATCTTTTGCACTTCTGACTTCAATGGATAGCAATTTTCAATATTATGCCCAGGGGCTCCCTGATGGTAAGCACAAGTCTAATCAGCCTTGTTGTAACACAGTGAGAGAACTGACTTGTTTGTTTTGCGTTTGATCACAAATGTTGAGGATGACAAGAGTCACCACCGACTTTTCTTTTATCCAATTAAGGGAAGGCGAAAAGAATAGGAAAAGACCTTCGTTAGATTCTGAGTAAGCGGGAGGCAGTTATGAAAAGGGAAGGTATTAGCACCCTTTCCATCCGTAGTTATCTACGGGCTCTTAATTGCTTAGCTCACTTTAATTTCTTTTTGTGTGTGTGTTTGAAAAGACTTTCAAAAAGATATTTCACTTTGACTTCGTAATGATTCACGCTGGAATGTATACGAAGTGTTTGGAAATGTTTTTTTTGGAAACGAACTTTGTAATGATTCACGCTGGAATGTATACAAAGTGTTTTGAAAATAAGATTTTTGAAAGTGTGAGGTGTGAAAAGTATTTTGAGCAAGCAAAAGAGACTTATTATCTACTCAGAACAGTCGTTTCCGTGTTATTTTTCTTTCCTTTTGAATAAGGCTATCCATACCATTAGTTGATAGGTAACCTTATTCGTTGGATGTAAAAGGGACATTCGAAGGGACATCGGATGGTCATAGAAGGCAACATGTAAGGATATCTTAGCATATTCATAGGGGCGATCATCACTTTTCGTAGGCAACAACCGAGGAAAGAGATCATATATTCAAAGGCAACATCAAGGGTCATCGAGGGACTATGATCTTTGTATCGAAGGGACTATGATGATATGTTTGTAGGCAACTGTGCTAAGATATCCCTACGTTCGAGGGACATGACCATTATTCGAAAGGCAACGAGAGAGAGGATACCCTAAGGTGGGTGCATGTGTGAAGAGAGTGTGTTGAATTCAAATATTTTATCTTGTGTTAGAAGTGATCTATGTTGATTAAATTAATCTTGCCATACACGCCTAGTTACTAGTAGTTAATAGGTGCGGAAAATAAATTGCGGAAATGTAAAGTGAGGAAAGATAAAACCTACGCTATTACATGGCTTTTGGGCAGTTACATAATTGAGGGGTGCGGAATGTAAACCCTAACTAAACTATTACATCCCATGAGCAGTTACATAATATTGAAAAAGAAAATACGAGAAAATAGACCTAACTATTACAACTTGTGAACAGTTACAATAATCGGAAAAAGGATTGAATTGCAAATAAGAGAAAATAATGTTAGTGAAAAAAGATCTTTGAGTTAGGAAAAAGTTTTAAGGTTAATAAACCTAATTAGATGAGGAAATATTTTTTGGGAATTTTTTTGGATTAATTGTAGTATAGAAAAAACAATTAAAAGTTAATTTTTTGATTAATTAACAATTAATTAAAATATGAATGAAAAATATTATTTTTTTATGTTAAAAATTAAATAAACATTTTTCTAACCTAAATGAAAAAGGAAAATATTTTTTGTGATTTTTTAATGTGTTAGAAAAATATTTGAAAAGAAAATAAATAGAAAAAGAAAAATAATAAGAAAATTGGTTAGTTTGGCAAGTGATAAAAATATTTGTAGGAGCCAGGGATCGAACCAAGGCCCTCAGAGTCACACGCGCGCGCCTTTGCCAACTGAACCAGCCTGTTTTTGTGTTAGTAGAATGAAATAGAATGAATATAAGGGAAAATAGTTCCTGAAAACCAATCAAAACAGAACGCACGCGAAGATCATCTTCTTCGTTTGAAATGTCCAGACCTATATCGACGAATTTCGTTCGTTGCTATATCCTTTGCCTACGGAGTTTGGTTCGTAGCTATAGCACCTGCAAATTAAAGCTTGACAGATACCAAAGATAAATTACATGTGAGACCATAGATTGATTGAATCGATCCACGAACACGACCATGCCTTTAGTTTGGTCTAATTTTGGCTAAATGTGGAACCCCAATTTGAAGGTCAAAACCCTAGCAATGGCAGATCTTGGTTTCGGTACCTAAACTTAAATCAAACTATCCCAGCAGCTTCGAAAACATTATTCTAAACACAAACAAGCAATCAAATCATGTTAAATATGCATGTATGATCAAAATTGAATTTGAAATATATAAGTGCAAACCGTGTTGGTGATTTTACGATTCTAGATGCTTGGATGGCTGGTAATGATTCGAAAAGCTTCAGAGAGTATCAAGGAATGTGTTGGAACACTTTGTTTGGCTTGAATCGGTCCAAAAACCTGGCTGCAAGTGACATGTAATGCACAGCTTGAAGCTTTTTAGGTTCCGAGGCATGAATTTTTCGTCCTTGTGGCATCTGTAACACGGTGAACTGACTTTGTAGGATTTTGTATCGCAAATGTGCGGATAGCAAGAGTCGCCACCGACTTTTATTTTATCCAATTAACGGAAGGTAAAAATTACAGAAAAAGACCTTCGTTAGATTTTGAGTAAGGGAGAAGGTTATGAAAAGGGAAAGTATTAGCACCCCTTTCCATCCGTAGTTATCTACGGCTCTTAGTTGCTTCTTAGATCACTTTAAAATTGTGCTTTCTGTGTGTTTGACAAAAATGTTTTGAAAATGCATTTCGCTTTGACTTTGTAATGATTCATGTAGGAATGTATACAAAGTGTTTGGAAATGTTTCGTTTTTGAAAAGAGTTTGAACTTTGACAAAAAGTGTGTGGTGTGAAAAGTATTTTGTTTAGAGCAAGCAACTAAAAGTCTTATTACCTACTCAGAATTGGTCCTTTTCGTGTTATTTACGTTCCTTTAGAATAGCGCTATCCATACCATTAGTTGGTAGGTAACTCTATTTGTTGGATGTAAATGGGACATTCGAAGGGACATCGGATGGTCATAGAAGGCAACTTGTAGGAAGTATCCTAGCACATTCGAAGGGACTATCATCATTTTTCGTAGGCAACAATCGAGGGTCAAGATCATGTTTTCGGAGGCGACATCGTGGGTCTTATGATCTTTGTATCAAGGACTATGATTGAAATTCCAGCAGATACTTAATGTCACGTAGAATGTTATGACACAAGATTCGACATCGCTTTGACAATTCACACAAGAAATATAGAAAGCAAGAATAACACAATAAGTTGTTCACCCGCCGGTTCTAACAAACCCACGCCTGAGGCTACCAAGCCGTGGAGGAAATTCACTATTAGTAGTATCAATTCGAGTTAAACTCACCCGCTTACAACTCCTCACTTAATCCCTACCCAATGACACTTCAACCTAAGTCCTACTTAGATCCGAGTTCCTACTCACTCCCCTCAATCACCGCAGTTGATATCAACCTATTGACTAATTGAATTGTGAAGACACACTTCAATAAAATATCTTGATCTTGCTTCAAAGCTTTAATCAAGAGACAAACACTGTGCTTTAAAGCTTTGAGTGATAAACTACCCTTACAACAAATCCTAGTCCAATGCACTTATCAATTGATAGTTGCTTGGCTCACAAGAGAAACTAGAATTACACAATACCAATGTTACTAACCTTAATAGTACACAAACAAAAGCCTTCAATGTCTTCAATGGAATCCAGAGGCGTGATCAGAGAGTAAGGTTGAATTTTTATATAGAAGCAATCTTCGATTTTGGCTTCCATAAAGATAGCTAGGGTTTACTTAATTTCTCCTAAAACATGGTTTGTTCAACAACCAATTTAGGTTTAATTAAGATTAACCTAGCAGCCACGTGAGCATGCTTTCTAATAATGTAAAAACAAAATAAAATGCTCAACAAACTTCCCGAAAATCTCAGAATAACCGATTCTAATAGAATGTCACATCGAATGTCATAACATCCGTTATGACATCGACTGCTCGCAGAATTTCCAAAGAGCCTTTAGCTTCCCTGCTCGAAAGTACTTTTACCATCCTTGTCCAGTAGGATTTATCTTCAATCTCTGAATGTCATGACATCTATCAAGACATTTCTAAAGCCTAGTTTTACCAAAATTGATGCCAACTTAAAACACTAACAAACTCCCCCTTTGGCACATTTTTGGCTAAAACTACTAGACCTATCAGAGTACAAAATGCAGCAGAAGACTAACAACCTAGTTCTAATTTTTCTTAAGCTTTCCTAAGCTAGAACTAAGAGAAGATAAATTCTACCCATACACAAGTCCCACAATTTCCACAATTGCCCTACATACAATTGCCCACAAATTTTTAAACTCCCATACAGTTTAAACTCCCATACAGTTTCCCAAAAGTCAATACTTCCCATAGTATTTCTTCTCCCCCTTTTTAGCCACAAAGGGCCAAAGGAAACCATACAATTGTCCCCAAACCTTTTAATCAAAAGTGTCATCAGCAACAAAAAATAATATACCAGCAAGTAATTAAGTACCAAAGTATAACAGAATACATCATGGACAATGTTTACAAATATCCAAAAGAAGAACAAATGGACAAGACACAAAATGTAATGTAATACAAATAATAAAGAATAGGAAATGGATGAATACAAAACAGATAAAGAAAGCAACACAACAACTTAATTAGTTGCTCTCCTCTGCTGAAGAGGCATCTTCATTGTCGCAAGATCAAGATCATCGCCTTATCGGCTTGTTCAGCTTTGCGTGTTCAGAGCTTTCCTTTCTTGGCCATTGGTGTCCTTTTGCATTTTGAACAACCAGAAATTTAGCTCTATACTTCTTTGAGGAAGTTCCAGCTCGTTATTTGCTCAACTTGAGAACCGTAAATACCTCCCTTTACTTTAACAGGGAAATCAAGAAT
Organism: Vicia sativa; assembly: GCA_021764765.1. Taxonomy (NCBI): domain Eukaryota; kingdom Viridiplantae; phylum Streptophyta; class Magnoliopsida; order Fabales; family Fabaceae; genus Vicia; species Vicia sativa. Next base: position 113,963,954 of record CM038793.1, read on the forward strand.
CGTGGTTCACATGAGTTGCTCGACGTGATCATCGATGTCATGACATTCTTTGTGACATCTCGAATCATCTCGCTAAACTAGGGCTAGCAGGTCTTTGATTAAGGGGAACAAATTCCGAACAGAGTGATGTCTGCCTAGGATTCGTGACTATCCTAGCAATGGCTTCTTCTACATACTTGGTACCTTCCCTATTTCTTATCTCGGGGGAAGAAGAGGCAGTCTTACCAAGAGACGATGAACCTTGATCCTTCCGTATGCCGATCGAGAGATTGAGCCTTCACTTCAATATCCATGGCTTCAAAGAATGCCCTAATCTCACCATGGTGGGAGATGAACAATGAGTCCGAGGAGGATGAGGAAGACATATTTCTCGGGAAAGGTTGAGAATGACGAAGTTGAGAGTATCTGGATGGAGAAGGTATGATACTTTCAAATGAAAAGGCTATTATATGGAGGAGTCTTTTCACATTCTTGAACCCTATAAAATAAGAGGCAAATAATCAACTCGACCCACTTATAATTAATAAATGGTCTCTTCCTTTCTTGAGGCAATCTTAATTGCTACAATTCCTCATAACGACAAATGCCCGCTTGTCCTTAAGTTTTCAAATTGACTAGCATCAAGAGCCTTGGTAACAATGTCACCATTGAAGTTCGTGACTACATGATCCAATTTAATCACCTTCTCCTCCACAAGTTCTCCGATGAAGTGATGTCTCGATGTCTATGTGCTTAGTCCCACTGTGTTGTATAGGATTCTTTGATATATTAATAGCACTCAGATTGTCACAAGACAATGTCATGACATCCTATGTGACATTGTACTCGAAAGATATGCTTCATCCGCACTATTTGAGAACAACCGCTACCACCGCTATGTATTCACTTCCGCAGTGGATAGGACACACGCTTTGCTTCTTGCTAAACCAAGAAACAAGATTGTTTCCCAAGAAGAAGCATCCTCCGAGGTACTTTTCCACATCAAGACTCCCACAACAAGATCATAGTATCCGATGAATTGGTTCACATCCATGGAATATAGGATACCATAATTGCAAGTTCCACACACATATTTCAGGATTCTTTTCACCTGGTTAATGTGACTTACTTTAGGCTCAGCTTGATATCTTGCACATACCCCAACTTCATAAGCAATGTCAGGTCTGCTGGCTGTTAGGTACAACAAGCTCCCTATGATGCTTCTATATAAACTTTGATCAACTTTTTCTCCACTTGCATCCTTGGTCAACTTCAAATGTGTAGGAGCAGGAGTCCTTTTATGGCTGGCATTCTCCATTCCAAACTTCTTGACAATATTCCTTGCATACTTGCATTGTGAAAGAAATGTTGAATCTTCCATCTGTGTGACTTGCAATACAAGGAAGTAAGTTAACTCTCCCATGAGACTCATTTCAAACTCGCTTGCATTTGATTGGCAAATTGTTTCACCATTGTCTCGACATTCCTCCAAATACTATGTCATCAACATAGATTTGAGCCACCATAACCTTTCCACCTTCATTCTTGACAAAGAGAGTTTTATCCAATCCTCCTTTCCCGTATCCTTTGTCTAAGAAACTTGGTCAGCCTTTCATACCAGGCCCTAGAGGCTTGCTTTAGTCCATATAGGGCTTTCCTTAATTTGTAGACATGATCGATAACTTGATCCACAAAGCCTTTAGGTCGTTCTACATATACTTCCTCATTTAAGTAGACATTTAGGAAGGCACTTTTCACATCCATCCGAAATAATTTGAATTTTAATGCAAGCAACTCCTAGTAGAAGCTGATTGATTCCGGCCTAGCCACGGTGCAAAGGTCTCATCAAAGTCAATTCCTCCACTTGAGTGTAACCTCGAGCAACAAGTCTTGCTTTATTCCCGTGACACCTTCTCAGATCGACTTGTTCTTGTAGATCCACTTAGTGCCAATGATGTTTGTTCCTTCGGTCTAGGAACTAATTCCCATACTTCATGTTGCTTGAATCGTTCAATTCCTCTTGCATTGCTCCAATCCAAAATTCATCACATAGAGCTTCTTTGACATTCTTTGGCTCTATTTTTGACACGGGCGAGTTTGAGGCGCTCGATCTTGTACCAACACCTTTGGTTGGGTCTCCAATGATGAGATCCTTTGATGATCTTTCCGAATTCGATCGAGGGATCTTTGTTTGCTTCCTCGTGTTCGATTTAGGTGAAGTAGAGTAGGAACATTTTCCTTATCGTACTTGAGGTGATGTCTCAAACCATGTCTCAACATCATATGGGACATTGTGCTCGATAATGATCATCAACAATGACATTAATAGACTCCATCATAACCCGGGTTCGAGTTGAATACCCTATATGCTCATTAGGAGTATCCTAGAAAATGCCTTCATCACTCTTAGAATCCATTTTCTCCTTTGATCACGATCTGTCGAATATAGCATTTGCTCCCAAACACATGAAAGTATTTCACAGCTTGGTTTTCTTCCGTAGCTCATACAGGTGGAGATTCCCTTTCTTAAGGTAACCCTGTAGAACATAGCATCAGATTCATAGCTTCACCCAAAATGAATAGGAGTTTCTTAGCATGAATCATTGCTCTCGCAGATTCCTGTATAGTCCTATTCTTTCTTTCCACAACCCCATTTTGTTGAGGTGTTATAGGAGAAGAGAACTCATGGTTGATCCCTTCTGAGGAACAGAATTCATCAAACTTGCTATTCTCAAATTCCTTTCCATGGTCACTTCTTATTCTGACAATACAGCTTTCCTTCTCTCTCTGAAGTCTTTTGCACAACTCCTTAAAGACATCAAACACTTCAGATTTTTCTTTGATGAAGTTTATCCGTAACCGAGAAGTCATCCACAACAACATAGGCATATCTTTTCCACCAAGGCTTTCAACTCAAGATAGGCCCCATCAAGTCCATGTGCAGCTCCAAGATTTTAGATGTGGTCGATGTCTAGACATTGGGTGTGACATTCGGTTTGGTTTCCAACCCGGCACTCACCACACACCCTTCCTTCATCAATGTGAAGTCTTGGTATCCCTCCTGACCTCCATTGAGATGATCTTTTCATTCCTCCGAGGTGCGATGTCCTAGTTTTTGGTGCCACAACTTGACCTCCTTTTCATCTTTGTCTGTGGAACATGATGAGAGGTTGGTGTTCTCGATTTCCACATGTACAGCTTGTCTTTGATCCGATTCCTCTCATAACTACTTCTTGTTGATCATTGATTACAAGACATTCAGATCTAGTGAAGTTAACTTTGAATCCCATATCACATAGTCGACTTATGCTTATGAGGTTAGAAGTCAAGCCTTTACCAGAAGACTCCACTTAGATTTGGAACTCCGAGGCCTAAGTTTCCAACACCTTTGATTTCTCCTTTAGCTCCATCTCCAAAGGTAACAAAGCTGGTGGAATGAGGTTTGACATTATTCAAGAGGGTTTTTATTCCGCCATATGCTTAGAACACCCACCGTCAAAGTACCAATCTTCCTTGTACACTCTAAGAGAAGTGTGAGCTATCATTGCTTCATCCTCTTCTTCCACTTTTGAGTGTATGGTACTTTGATGTTTTTAGGCTTAACATAGGAGTCCGATTAGGTATCCATGTAGCCTATAATGTAAGGGTTTTATGTGTCCAAACCTTCCCAATGATGACATCTACATCTTTGAAACTTCTTCTTCATGTTTCTCCGATCCGATGTTGATCCCAATGTTGTGACATCCGCCTTGACTTTGGTTTCCTAGGCCTCTTCTTTTCTTGTCACTAACGTGTTCCTTTGCACCACATATCCTAGACCATGCTTGTTTCCAGCATTTTGCCCAAGCTGAAGAATTTCTTCCAATTTTTCTGTTCCAGAGGTCAGCATTTTGACAGATTTAGTCATCTGATCAAGCTTGGAATTTAACACTGTAATTTCACTGTTGAGATGTCTTATAGCATCTGTATTCTCCTTCTTTTCAACTTCCAGCTTCACATTTTCTGCCTCCAACTTCTCAATCGCCTTTTTCTGCTTTTCATTCGACATACTTCACCATTTTGATACACGCTTGTAAGTATCGCAAGTTCTTCAAAGGTTACTTCCTCATCACTAGAGTTATTATCCAATTACAACTTCCGAAGATGCAAGGACAAAATTAGTCGCTTCTTCCTCGACTCACTTCCGAATCGCACCAAGTGATGCCCATTCCTTTCTTTTGTTTCTTAAGAAAGGTGGGACATTCACTTTAATGTGTCCATATCCTTCACATTCATGACATTGGACTCCTCTGCTTTGACTTCCTTTTTCTTCTGACCTGGATCTTCTGCTGGAGTCATAAGATCTGTTGATGTCAGATGGAATGTCCTTGACATTTGACCTTGACCTTGGATCAATTCTCTTGATGAGCTTGTTGAACTGCCTTCCAAGCATAGCGATGGCTTCGATATCTTCTCTTCATCACCCTTCTTGCACTCTTCAAGATTGGATACAAGGGCTATGCTTTTATTCTTCTTATCAAGATTCTCACTGATTCCCATCTCAAAAGTCATAAGAGATCCAACAAGTTCTTCAACCTTCAAGGTGCTGATGTCCTGTGCCTCCTCTATTGTAGTTACTTTCATTGCAAATCTCTTAGGCAAGGATCTGAGAATTTTCCTTACCGCCTTCTCCGACATCTTTTCACCCAGCTCCCGAGTTGTTTTATCTCCAAGATATTCATGTGGAACTCATGAATAGTCTCGCTCTTCTTTCATCTTCAAATTTTCAAATCTTGTAGTGAGCATCCGAGTCTTGACATCTTCACCTTGGATGTCCCTCATCGGTAGTTTTGAGGGTGTCCCACACATCCTTGGCCACATTGATGAACCAATCAAGATATTTCATCAATACCATTAAATAAAGCATTCTGCTTTAGAATTCCCTAGGCAAGCTCCTCTTCCTCTTTGCTCCATTCTTCCTCGTGTTTCAAGACAAGAGTCCCATCTTTCTCAACCTTGGTTGATGCTTCCATCCTTTATCGCAGCTCTCCAAGCCTTGATATCTACCGATCTTAAGAAGGCAACCATACGAGGCTTCCAAGACTCATAATTAGACCCATCCGTAATAGGTGGTCTACCTCCAAATCCTCCTTCTTTATCCATTACGCCGTAAACTATTATCCCTAGATCTCACCTAAATAACAAGGTGGTGCCCGCCTCGATGCCAATTGAAATTCGGCAGCAGATACTTAATGTCACAGAGAATGTTATGACACAAGATTCGACATCGCTTTGACAATTCACACAAGAAATATAGAAAGTAGTAATAACACAATAAGTTGTTCACCCGCTCGGTTCGACAAACCTACGCCCTGAGGCTACCAAGCCAGGGAGGAAATTCACTATTAGTAGTATCAATTCAGAGTTAAACTCACCCGTTTACAACTCCTCACTTAATCCCTACCCAATGATACTTCAACCTAAGTCCTACTTAGATCTGAGTTCCTACTCACTCCCCCTCAATCACCGCAGTGATATCAACCTATTGACTAATTGAATTGTGAAGACACACTTCAATAAAATATATTGATTATGTGCTTCCTGACCTTCCAAGAAGCAAAAGTCAGCTTGCAAATTGACCAGATCAGCATTAGTTTCATTCATATCATGGATTTGAATTTCTCTAGGAGGGCCATAAATGACATTCATTTCATTCTCAGACTCATCTTTCAAATTGATAACCTGAATAAGGTTTCTATCCATCATACCTTGAAGGTCACTCTTTACCTTATCACAACCACGAGTATCCTTGTTGTACACATTACAAGCAGCATGATCATGAGTGCAATAGCCAACTTTGTAGAGAGCAACATGCATCTTTACGAGATCTCCAATGATCAAATTCACACCACAAACCCTGTTTTCTCCATCAACCATTTTCATAGCATTTCCATGTTTGGGAAATAGATTCTCTTGCACATTAGGACCTATGTCCTTGAAAGACAACATACCTGATCTGACCATCTTTTGCACTTCTGACTTCAATGGATAGCAATTTTCAATATTATGCCCAGGGGCTCCCTGATGGTAAGCACAAGTCTAATCAGCCTTGTTGTAACACAGTGAGAGAACTGACTTGTTTGTTTTGCGTTTGATCACAAATGTTGCGGATGGCAAGAGTCACCACCGACTTTTCTTTTATCCAATTAAGGGAAGGCGAAAAGAATAGGAAAAGACCTTCGTTAGATTCTGAGTAAGCGGGAGGCAGTTATGAAAAGGGAAGGTATTAGCACCCTTTCCATCCGTAGTTATCTACGGGCTCTTAATTGCTTAGCTCACTTTAATTTCTTTTTGTGTGTGTGTTTGAAAAGACTTTCAAAAAGATATTTCACTTTGACTTCGTAATGATTCACGCTGGAATATATACGAAGTGTTTGGAAATGTTTTTTTTTGGAAAAGAACTTTGTAATGATTCACGCTGGAATGTATACAAAGTGTTTTGAAAATAAGATTTTTGAAAGTGTGAGGTGTGAAAAGTATTTTGAGCAAGCAAAAGAGACTTATTATCTACTCAGAACAGTCGTTTCCGTGTTATTTTTCTTTCCTTTTGAATAAGGCTATCCATACCATTAGTTGATAGGTAACCTTATTCGTTGGATGTAAAAGGGACATTCGAAGGGACATCGGATGGTCATAGAAGGCAACATGTAAGGATATCTTAGCATATTCATAGGGGCGATCATCACTTTTCATAGGCAACAACCGAGGAAAGATATCATATATTCAAAGGCAACATCAAGGGTCATCGAGGGACTATGATCTTTGTATCGAAGGGACTATGATGATATGTTTGTAGGCAACTGTGCTAAGATATCCCTACGTTCGAGGGACATGACCATTATTCGAAAGGCAACGAGAGAGGATACCCTAAGGTGGGTGCATGTGTGAAGAGAGTGTGTTGAATTCAAATATTTTATCTTGTGTTAGAAGTGATCTATGTTGATTAAATTAATCTTGCCATACACGCCTAGTTACTAGTAGTTAATAGGTGCGGAAAATAAATTGCGGAAATGTAAAGTGAGGAAAGATAAAACCTACGCTATTACATGGCTTTTGGGCAGTTACATAATTGAGGGGTGCGGAATGTAAACCCTAACTAAACTATTACATCCCATGAGCAGTTACATAATATTGAAAAAGAAAATACGAGAAAATAGACCTAACTATTACAACTTGTGAACAGTTACAATAATCGGAAAAAGGATTGAATTGCAAATAAGAGAAAATAATGTTAGTGAAAAAAGATCTTTGAGTTAGGAAAAAGTTTTAAGGTTAATAAACCTAATTAGATGAGGAAATATTTTTTGGGAATTTTTTTGGATTAATTGTAGTATAGAAAAAACAATTAAAAGTTAATTTTTTGATTAATTAACAATTAATTAAAATATGAATGAAAAATATTATTTTTTTATGTTAAAAATTAAATAAACATTTTTCTAACCTAAATGAAAAAGGAAAATATTTTTTGTGATTTTTAATGTGTTAGAAAAATATTTGAAAAGAAAATAAATAGAAAAAGAAAAATAATAAGAAAATTGGTTAGTTTGGCAAGTGATAAAAATATTTGTAGGAGCCAGGGATCGAACCAAGGCCCTCAGAGTCACACGCGCGCGCCTTTGCCAACTGAACCAGCCTGTTTTTGTGTTAGTAGAATGAAATAGAATGAATATAAGGGAAAATAGTTCCTGAAAACCAATCAAAACACAGAACGCACGCGAAGATCATCTTCTTCGTTTGAAATGTCCAGACCTATATCGACGAATTTCGTTCGTTTCTATATCCTTTGCCTACGGAGTTTGGTTCGTAGCTATAGCACCTGCAAATTAAAGCTTGACAGATACCAAAGATAAATTACATGTGAGACCATAGATTGATTGGAATCGATCCGCTGAACACGACCATGCCTTTAGTTTGGTCTAATTTTGGCTAAATCAGGGAACCCCAATTTGAAGGTCAAAACCCTAGCAATGGCAGATCTTGGTTTCGGTACCTAAACTTAAATCAAACTATCCCAGCAGCTTCGAAAACATTATTCTAAACACAAACAAGCAATCAAATCATGTTAAATATGCATGTATGATCAAAATTGAATTTGAAATATATAAGTGCAAACCGTGTTGGTGATTTTACGATTCTAGATGCTTGGATGGCTGGTAATGATTGGAAAAGCTTCAGAGAGTATCAAGGAATGTGTTGGAACACTTTGTTTGGCTTGAATCGGTCCAAAAACCTGGCTGCAAGTGACTTGTAATGCACAGTTTTTTGAAGCTTTTTTAGGGTTCTTGAGGCATGAATTTTTCGTCCTTGTGGCATCTGTAACACGGTGAACTGACTTTGTAGGATTTTGTATCGCAAATGTGCGGATAGCAAGAGTCGCCACCGACTTTTATTTTATCCAATTAACGGAAGGTAAAAATTACAGAAAAAGACCTTCGTTAGATTTTGAGTAAGGGAGAAGGTTATGAAAAGGGAAAGTATTAGCACCCCTTTCCATCCGTAGTTATCTACGGGCTCTTAGTTGCTTCTTAGATCACTTTAAAATTGTGCTTTCTGTGTGTTTGACAAAAATGTTTTGAAAATGCATTTCGCTTTGACTTTGTAATGATTCATGTAGGAATGTATACAAAGTGTTTGGAAATGTTTCGTTTTTGAAAAGAGTTTGAACTTTGACAAAAAGTGTGTGGTGTGAAAAGTATTTTGTTTAGAACAAGCGACTAAAAGTCTTATTACCTACTCAGAATTGGTCATTTTCGTGTTATTTACATTCCTTTAGAATAGCGCTATCCATACCATTAGTTGGTATGTAACTCTATTTGTTGGATGTAAATGGGACATTCGAAGGGACATCGGATGGTCATAGAAGGCAACTTGTAGGAAGTATCCTAGCACATTCGAAGGGACTATCATCATTTTTCGTAGGCAACAATCGAGGGTCAAGATCATGTTTTCGGAGGCGACATCGTGGGTCTTATGATCTTTGTATCGAAGGGACTATGATGATATATTTTGAAGGCAACGGTGCTAGAATACCTCTACATTCGAGGGACATGACCATTTGAATTCATAAGGCAACGAGAGAGAATTACCCTAAGGGGTGCGTGTGTGAGAGGAGTGTGTCGTTTTCAGATATTTTATCTTGAAAATTAGAGTGAGCTATGTTCAATTTTATCTTGCCATACACGCCTAATTACTAACAGTTCATAGGGTGCGGAAATTAAAATGCGGGAATATAAAGTGCGAAAAGATAAATCCTACGCTATTACATGGCTTTGGGGCAGATACATAATTTAAAATGCAGAAAATAAAAGCCCTAATTAAGCTATTACATCCCATAAGCAATTACATAATTGGAAAAAGAAAACGATAAAAAGAAATCGTCTGAAACGAGATAACCTTTGAAAAGATGAGAAATCGGAAAATACAAGGAAATCGAATAAGAGAAAAATGTTAGCAAAAATAATAATTTTTAAATGAGAAAAATATTTCATGCTGGAAATAACATTAATATGCTAAAATATTTTTTTGAATTTTTTGGAGTTAATTTAATAATTAAAAACTAATTAAAAGTGATTTAAATGATAAATTAGCAAATAAATTAAATATGCATGCAAAATTAATGTTTTTAATTTTATAAATTAAATAAACATTTTCTGGAAACAATGCAAAAAGAAAAATATTTTTTGGTGTTTTTAAATGCATGATAAAAATTATTGAAATTAATTAAAATGAATGAAAAATATTAAAAAGAAATATGAAAATATGAAAAAAGGTTGAGTTTGTAAAAGAAAATGCAAAACCGGTCCCTGGCTGATTCGAACTCGTGACCCTGGAGGGTATCTACCAACAGTCTGCGCCTTAACCACTGGGACAAGTGTCACTTGGTGTTTTAAAAGCTGAAAACAATAAAATATATGTGTAAACGTGTCACTGATATTTGAAAATCAAACACAGTCAGCGCGCGGGTCCCAGGCAATACGAATGAGCGAATCAGAGAGAGAGATCGTGCCACGCATGCTTCCACCGCAGTCAACCGGTCAGCGACGCCAGAGCCCTAGCTCCGGTCGTCTTCTCCGGTGAGCATCAACTTGAGAAAACCTGTAAAATGCATCACTCAAAACAAAACAAGTGCCCAGATCGACTAATTCGATCCTTGCGAGCACGATGGTGCTATCCTCGTGTCCTAAAACGGCCTGTAACTTGCGTTTCAAAACTCACAGCTCTAAAAACCCTAACAATGGCATGCTTGGATTTCTACGTAGAACCTTACATGTAATGCATCAAATGCACCCTAATACATATCCTGAACTCAAATAAACACATGAGAATGATTAGCAATGCATGGAATATCGAAATCAAAATTGTAAAAAGTAGCAAACCGGTGAGAGTCCAAGAACACGATCTGGGTAGCCTGGGCTTGATGTGAGGATTGGGATTGCTTGCTGGAGATCTCAGGAACAAGATTGGATGGTTGGTTTGCCTTGAAAACAGCTGAAAATCAAAAATCGATTTTTGATAATTCTTGAAAAAATTTGGCAAAGTTTGGGTTGTTGTAAGGGCTAGGGTTTCGTGTCCTTTGCTTGGCATATTGCTGGCTATTTATAGAGTGAATTAGGAGAGAAAAAACAAGGAAAAAAGATTTGGTTTTGAATGGATTGAATAATTTTCAAATAAAATCAAATTTTGGAGAAAATTTGATTTTCTCTTTAATGAAGGATCAAGCACGAAATTGACATGTATCATGGGCTTCCTTGGACCTCAAGTTTGATATAAAATTACTCCTTTTGGAAAAATATCTTATTTTCATATTTTATATAATTTAATTTTGAATTAAATGGTTTTAAATCCAAAAATAAATTAATAAAATAGAAAATTGCCATGGCCAAGCAATAATGGGTCACAAATAACATCATGAACAAGTTTGGATCATAAGATTATAGGCCCATTTGGAAAAATTTGCATTTTGACCAATATCTCCTTTTGTGCAATTGTCCAAAAATGCCCAACTTCTGAATAGTGTATCTTGCTCAATTTTCCACATTTTTGAGTGTTCTTGGACTTTTTGAAAAGCTCTAAGAGACCTCTAACCAACCTCTTTGGTTTCATCTCAATTGGAGTTTCCATGCTCAATATATCTTCAAAACAAAATGTTGACTTTTTCTTGACTTTGAAAAGGACCTGTAATGTTTTGATCCATACCTTTCAAATGAAGCATTTTTTGAACATTCTTGTGAGACATGAAGTTGTAGAGAATTGAATTTCCTTCAAAACAAGAGTTGGTGGAAAAATTTCTGAGAAAGTATGAAGAAGTTATGCTCAGTCAAAGTTTGGTTGACTTTTCACTAAGAAACCCTAATTTAGAAAGTTTGACTTTTGAGCAAATCCTGAGTTTTCTTGATGAATCATGATCAACCCTTGATCAAATGATGAATGTAACTTCAAAATGAGGATGTTGACCAAAAATCATGAAGTTTGACTGTATGTTGACCACAGTTGGCTTTTTGTCCAATACAACTGATTTTCAACCATCTGAGCAATTGTCTGAGGAAACTTGACTTGTGAGGCTTGAAATTTGTCATGGAGATTCTTTGAAGCATATGAGGAGGCATGATGACCATTGGAGATGTTGGAAGTCCATCTTGACCTGAGGAATACCAAACCCTAGTTTGGGTTGATTGTCTAGGAGAGGGTTTGTCTGATCAACCCTTGAGGAATCCTTGAGCATGGATGTATGAAATATCTTGAGAAGATGGAGGGAAAATTTTGGGGTATGACAGCTACCCCTGTTCAATCTTCTTGTACTGGAAGGGTTAGATTGGCATGTTCGCCTTTCGTGACCTGGTGGTAGAAGATGATTGAACACTCGAGTACACCTGAAAATTTGCACTCGCTGTTGGCTGATGATGCGGGAATGGGCTTACAGATGCCATTTGGAGAAGTTGGAGACTTCGCTGGGGAATGAGTCGCACTCTAGACTTGAGGTTGTCGATAGAAGAAATGACGGGGATGGGCTTAAGATGCCATCGGGAAAGATCGGTGCTGAGGGGTGAGCCGTACGCTAGGCTCTGTAGACGTTCCTGGGAGTGGAAGGAGATGGGCTTAAGATGCCATCCGGGGGGAGTCGTACATTAGACTTCATGCTCATCTTTGAATGAAGTTATTGGTTTGTATTGGTTTTTAACGAAATATGCAGCATTCTGAAGGTGGAGACCTGTTGACAAGTAGTCAGAGATGGGCTTAAGATGCCATCCAAGGCAACTGAGTCGTACGCCAGACTCTGTAGTTGCTGTTGATAATAAGAATGAGTCAGAATAGTTCTTTGTGCTGACTGCTCTGGGGGGTAGTAGTTGGCAAAATGTGGATAGCTTCCCTGTTGTGCATCGGGTATTGGTCCATTGCCTGTTATTGGAGGATAACTTGTGATCGTTCGGATAGGGTTTCCCGTCTAGCTTCGGGTATTAATCCTGGATCCGTTGTCGGAGGACAACAAGGGTGGTCGTTCAGATAGTTTTCCCGTCTGGATTCGGGTCTTAATCCTGGACCAGTTGTCGGAGGACAACTAGGGCGGTCTTTCAGATAGTTCTCCCATCTGGATTCGGGTATTGATCTAGGACCTGTATGCGTCGGGAGTGGCTTTCACCTGTTTTGGAGGAAACAAGAGAAACTTTGATAGAATATTGTTAGTCTTATGCAAGGAATGATGCATGACAATGTGTATGAATGACATACGCATATATGAGGAATGTATGAATGATAGATGTTGTGGTATTTCAAAACATATCCAACTTGAAGAAGATGCGGATGTTCTGCTTAGAGATTTCTGACTTCTGTTTGGGGACGGAAACCCTGAGAAGAAAGAAAACTTTGATTCCTCCGGTGCACTATCTGACCAAGTCTTGGGCCTAGATATTGTTGAGGATGGTAGAGATCGAGAAACACGTTGTTGAGGATCTCATATATAGACCCTGCTGGGGAGAATTTGGGAGGTACTCTGCTGGGGATCTTGCGTGTAATTCCTGCTGGAGAGTATTTGATAATTGCCGGGAGATCGGGTTAGAAGAATATGGGGGCCCGTTGTAATCTCTAGCTGGGGTAAAAGGATGTAGGTTTCCTCCGGTGCACTACCTGACCAAGTTTCAAGTCTGGATACTGCTGCTGTCGGGGAAAAGGGGAATGTTGAGAGATACCTTGTTGGGGACAAATACCTCGGCCGGGGGAGAAATGTTATTGCTTGAAGATGTTGAGTGGAATCACTGCTTGGGGGTCTTCCTCTTCTTTGCCGGGGAAGGTTTTGTGGTGAGTGACACCTCTGTGGGGATCATGTTCTGCGGGGAATTATTTTGGTGACTTTCGTCGTCATCTCAATTCCTGGAGCCTGTAGTAGCTACTTTTGCATGTTCACTTTTCGCATGTTTGTAAATAGATTTTTATTGTCAGAAGCATATAATCATTCAAAGCAAACATTGGACTTTATGCAAACAACAACAACAAAAACTTGTAAAGAGAAAGAACTCGTATTTATTTGAAATGTGGCGTATGGCCAAGTAGTTTGTATACAAGAAGAGTAAAAAGATATGCGGAAACAATCTCGTTAAGTTCCAACTATGCTAGTACTCATATATTTCAACTATCTCATCCCCTTGATGTCAGTAGAAAGTGAGTCAATTGATCTTCGCCATTTGAATCTTGAATGCTGATAGTAGTCTGTAGATAGGTGATCTGGACAAGACATAGTCGTACGCTTAAATCCCTAACTTTTGCCTAGACCGCCCTTTCGGGTTTTCAGTCTACCAGGATACCCTTTTTTACCTAAGCCGCCTTTTCAGGTTTTCGACTTGCCGGGTGTACATGTTTTGTATATATCCTTAACTTTTGCCCGAACCTTTTTAGTTCGCCAGGATGCCCTTATTTTTGCCTAGGTCAGTCGACCTAGCGGGTCTCATTTATGCGTAGTATTTTTTGACTATGTCTGCGTTCACAGGGTGTGGGAAGTCTTCACCATCCATGGTGCTAAGTATCATAGCTCCGCCGGAAAATACTGTTTTGACTACAAAAGGTCCCTCGTTGGTGGGAGTCCATTTGCCCCTGGGATCACCTTGTGGAAGAATGATGCGCTTGACTACTAGAACACCGACTTGGTAGACTCGGTGCTTGACTTTCTTGTTAAATGCTCTGATCATTCATTTCTGATAGATCTGTCCATGGCAGATGGATGCGAGTCGTTTCTCATCAATCAAATTAATCTGGTCAAGGCGAGTCTGAATCCAATCGTCTTCTCCTAACTCTGCGTCCTGGAGGACTCTGGTTGAAGGTATCTGAACCTCGATTGGTAGGACTGCTTCCATACCATACACAAGAGAGAAGGGAGTTGCCCCTGTTGATGTTCGTACTGTAGTGCGATAACTATGAAGAGCGAATGGTAACGTCTCATGCCAATCTTTGTAAGTCACTATCATTTTATGTATAATCTTCTTAATGTTCTTGTTGGCGGCTTCCACTGCGCCATTCATCTTAGGCCGATAGGGAGAAGAGTTGTGATGCTTGATCTTGAACTGCGTGCAGAATTCGATGATCATCTTGTTGTTGAGATTAGAGCCATTATTTGTGATAATCCTTTCGGGAGTGCCATATCGACAAATAAGATTGTGTTTGATGAATCGAGCCACAACATTCCTGGTAACAGATGCGAACGAGGATGCCTCTACCCATTTGGTGAAATAGTCAACTGCCACAAGGATGAAACGATGTCCGTTGGAAGCTGTGGGCTTGATTTCTCCGATCATGTCGATGCCCCACATTGCAAAAGGCCAAGGAGCTGTTAGAACATTCAGAGGTACTGGAGGTACGTGGACTTTGTCTGCATAAATCTGACATTTGTGACAAGATCGAGCATAGCGGTGACAATCAGCTTCCATGGTGGACCAATGGTAACCTGTTCTTAGAATCTTTTTAGCCATCGTATGTCCACTAGAATGGGTACCAAACGCGCCTTCGTGTAACTCTTTCATAATACGTTCCGCTGTTTTCCGGTCTACACAGCGAAGTAAGCACAAATCGTGATTGCGCTTGTATAAGATGCCATTGCTGAGGAAGAATTTGGATGCAAATCTTCTCAAGAACTTCTTATCATTGAAAGATGCCCCTGCAGGATATTCTTGAGTCTCAAGATACCTCTTCACGTCATAGTATCAAGGTTTCCCGTCTGTATCAAGTTCATAACAATACGCTGATTCGTCAAACTTCTCAATGATGATCTGGGGAGCCTCGTTGTCCCATCTGACCTTGAACATAGACGACATAGTAGCCAATGCGTCTGCCAACTGATTCTCTTCTCGTGGAATGTGATTGAAAGTGATTTCTTCGAAGTAGGGGATCAAACTCAGAACATGCTCTCGATACGGAATAAGATTCGGATGCTTCGTATCCCACTCGCCCTTAATCTGACTGATCACTAAAGCTGAGTCTCCATATACTTGCAAGAATTTGATTCTTAAGTCAATAGCGGCTTTAATACCCATGATGCACGCTTCGTGTTCGGCCATGTTGTTAGTGCAACTGAAACACAATCTGGCGGTGAAAGGTGTATGTCCGCCTAAAGGAGATGTAATGATGGCGCCAATGCCATTGCCAAGTGCGTTTGAGGCTCTATCAAAGACCATGGTCCATCGGGATCCTTGTTCAAGTCCTTCGTCTGGTCCTGGTTCTTTGCAATCAGTAACTAGTAAAACATCTTCGTCGGGAAACTCGAACTGCATAGACAGATAGTCATCTACGACTTGATGAGCCAAATGACCGGCTACTACAGTCCCTTTGATCGCTTTCTGAGAAGTGTACTGGATGTCATACTCGGTCAAGTTCATTTGCCATCTTGCTATCCTTCCGGAGAGAGCTGGTTTCTCAAATATGTATTTTATCAGATCCATCTTGGAAATCAACAAGGTAGTGTGAGTCAACATATACTGTCTTAGCCGGCGAGCAGCCCAAGCCAAAGCGTTGCAAGTTTTCTCAAGCTGTGAGTATCTTGTTTCACAGTCGGTAAACTTTTTGCTAAGGTAGTATATTGCGTGCTCTTTTCGACCAGACTCGTCATGTTGCCCCAACACACACCCCATTGAATTCTCTAACACTGTCAAGTACATGATAAGAGGTCTTCCTTCAGCGGGCGGCATCAGGATAGGAGGATTCTGTAGGTATTCCTAGATTTTGTCAAAAGCGATCTGGCAATCGTCGTTCCATTCTACTACTTGATCTTTCTTAAGTAACTTGAAGATTGGCTCACAAGTAGCAGTTAGATGTGCAATGAATCTGGAAATGTAGTTTAATCGGCCCAAGAAACCTCTGACTTCCTTCTCGGTGCAGGGAGCTGGCATTTCTTGAATAGCTTTAACCTTGGCGGGATCAACTTCAATACCTTTACCACTAACAACAAACCCTAGGAGTTTACCGGATCTGACTCCAAAGGTGCACTTGTTAGGATTAAGTCTCAACTTGTATTTCTTCAATCTGTCAAATAGTTTCTGCAAATGATCAAGATGTTCTTCTTCAGTTTGTGACCAAGCTATCATGTCGTCGACGTAGACCTCTATCTCGTGATGAATCATGTCATGAAATAACGTCACCATAGCACACTGATAAGTGGCGCCTGCGTTCTTCAGCCCGAATGGCAGAACCTTGTAGCAGAAAGTGCCCCACTGTGTAACGAAAGTAGTCTTCTCCATGTCTTCTGGAGCCATCTTAATCTGATTGTAACCGGAGAAACCATCCATGAAGGAGAAAACTTTATGTTGAGCGGTGTTGTCAACCAAAACATCAATATGAGGAAGTGGAAAATCGTCTTTCAAACTCGCTTTGTTCAGATCTCTGTAATCTACACACATTCGTACCTTGCCATCCTTCTTGGGCACAGGCACCACATTAGCAACCCACTGTGGGTAGGAAGTAACTGCTAAGAAACCGGCGTTGAACTGCTTCATAACTTCTGCTTTGATTTTCTCTGACTTCTCAGGACGCATGCGACGAACCTTCTGTTTCACTGGGAAAAAACCCTATTTTGTTGGCAATCGGTGCACCACAATATCAATGTCTAAACCTGGCATGTCCTCGTATGACCAAGCAAATACCTCAATATAGTCTCATAGCATCTGAATCAACCTTTCTTTAACACTGTTCTCAAGACCTGCTCCTATCTTGATCTCTTTTCTGTCTTCGTCAGTACCCAAATTCACAACCTCCACTTGCTCTTCGTGTGGCTGTATAACTCGATCTTCTTGCTGTAGCAGTCTGACAAGTTCTCCTGGCACTTCACAATCTTCCTCACTTTCGTCTTCGGCTTGGTAGATCGGATTATCGAAGTCATATTTAGCAATAGTATAGCTGTTATCAACGAGATTCGGAGTGATTCGGCAGTGCATCACGTGGGTGGGTGTAAGAAACACATAGCTTTTCGAAGGGGTGATAAATTAAAAGAAAACAAACAATTGAATGCAAAAGTCCAATGATTTTATTGAATGAAAATATGCAAATGACAGATAATAACCCTCACAAACGAGCCATGATGCCCCGGGTAAGGCACTAGGCTTTCAAAACAAGAGCAATTACTCATGTCTAAAGGAGATTGGTATGACGTCTTCAGTCTTCCAATTACTGAGCCCATTGTCTGGAGTTGGGAAGATCCACTTGCTGATGTCGAAGTCGCTGTCGTCGTCTTCTATAGCATGGATTCCACTTTGGCTGATGCGGAAAGGAAGTTGGCCGGCACGTTTGCAGCGTATCATCTTCTGACCTCTAATGGTGAAGCCTAAACCAGTCTTGTCAAATTTGAAAGGAAGATCAGGGAGCCATCCCCAAATAGCGCTACCTCCTTCTTCAACTACAGCTTGAGCATCTTTCAACGAGGCCATCCTGGGCGGGGCTTGCGTAACTTCAGGAGTAACAGGAGAGTCAACAGGCATGACTCTGGGGATTGTTTCAAAAGCTTGACAGGGAGTCTCGAAGAATTCACCCTCCACCTCGAGGTATCGGAATGACTGTAGATGACTGACCATATATTCTTCTTCACCACATACTGTAACAACCTTCCCTTTCACCGGGTATTTCAGTTTTTGATGTAAGGTAGAGGTAACAACGTCTGCCCTATGTATCCAAGGGAGTCCAAGTAGGCAAGAGTAAGCTGGGCGGATGTCCATGACAAAGAAAGTGGAGTCAAAAGTCTGGGAACCGACTTTAACTGGCAGAATGAGATCTCCAAGTACTGTTCGTTTAGAACCATCAAAAGCTCTCACAATAATTTCACTGGGTCTCAGAACCAACCCTTCGACATCAAGCCGATCAAAAGCAGTCTTTGGAAGGATATTCAGAGCAGAACCGATATCAACCAAAACATGAGACAATGTAATGCCCTTGCATTCAACAGAGATGTGCAAGGCTTTGTTGTGTTTCTTTCCGGCAGGAGTCAAATCAGAATCAGAGAAGCTTAGGCCGTTGTTGGCATCCAGGCTAGCAATACAAACTTCAAACTGGTCAGTAGTAGTGTCTTGCGGTACGTGAGCATTCTTCAGAAATTTCACCAAGGCGTTAGCATGAGCCTCAGAGCACAAGAGTAGAGCAAGCATGGAGATCTTGGACGGAGTCTGTCCCAACTGTTCCACAACATTGTAGTCACTCTTCTTGATAATCTTCAGAATTTCCTCCATTTCTTGTTTGGAGGTGTCTTCAGTAACTTCCTTTGGTACTTCTGGCTGAGCAGGATGAGTTACTGGCTCTTTCCCTTTAGTTTGGGGAATGGGTTGAATAGCTGGAATGTCAGTTGGAGTCGCAGTGTCTTTTGGAGGAGAGATTTCTGGAGAAAATACTCTTCCAGTTCTGGTCACCTTACTCGATCCGGTGATGTTGTCAATGTCAGGAATGGTTGCTTCAACTGTGAGATGTTCAATGGTCAGAGGGTCTTGCTTGACGCCATGATAGTAAACATCAGCTCCATAATTCCAAGGGATAGCCTTGTCAGAGGAATATGGAACTGGTCTTGGAGAAGTGATAATGAGAAGTGCCACTCTAGGCACAGGATCAGCAGAGGAAATCCTTATAGTGTTAACATCAGCATAGTCTTCTAGGAAATCGTCACCCCATTCGGTTACTTTAACATCTTCAATAGGAATCTTGTAGCTTTCAGGGACACTGTACTTCACCATGTAATCATACTTTCCACTTGGCTGCCCCAAGGTATCCCACACAGATGGTGCAGTTTCATTCACATCTTCGATTTTCAACTTAGACATATCTTCACACAGCTTCTGGACAGGTGGTTTCATAAATAGTATCTCACGGTTATTCATCATGCACTAGACACATCTTCTCAACCAAGCACAACCATCAGGTGCAGATGGGCACCAACGACAATTCTCTAGGCATCCTGTATTGACACCGGCTTGTAGAAAATTCTTCTTAACAGTCATCAGAGGGATGGTTAAGTCATCTATGTTGAAAACGTAAGTATCTTCACCAACAGCATTGGAACTCTTGTCATGGTTAGGCATAGGCGCGTTGATCACATTCGGAGTCTCAACAGGAGGGTCAAACTCAATCTGCTTAGCTTCAATCATGTCTTGAATCTTGTTCTTCAGAGCCCAACAGTCATCAATGCTATGTCCAGGGCTATTGGAATGGTAAGCACACTTAGCATTAGGATTGTATCTCGGAGAGGAAGTGTTGATGTTTTGAGGAGGATCCCTCAAGGTAATCAGCTCTACTTTCAACATGTGTTGCAAGGCTTGCGACAATGGCATATTGATCTTCGTAAACTGTCTTCGTGGCGTGTTCTGGCTACGCGCGTTGTCTTGCTGAGGTTGTGCTGATGTAGGATTGGAGATCACAACTGCCCCCACAAATTGAACACGGTCGGTCTTGGCTCGACTTTTTTGACCATACACAGCATTAGCTTCTTTCTTACCACCGAAAGATCTCTTCGCAGCATTTGATGATGACTCTACATGAATCTTTCCACTCTTGATACCAGCTTCCATGCGCTCGCCTGTCAATATCAGCTCGGTGAAACCGGCTGAAGAGTTTCCAATCAGATGATTGAAGAATGGGCCTGTCAGTGTTCCCCATAAACATATCAACCAACTCCCTATTGGACAAGGGTGGCTGAACTCTGCCTGCTAGGTCTCTCCATTTCTGGGCATACTCTTTGAACTTCTCATCACGACCCATAGACATGCTCTGTAGTTGTATGCGAGTGAGTGTCAATTCAGCATTGTACTCATACTGTCTGTAGAAAGCATCCGCTAAGTCACTCCAAGTACGGATACGGTCATTCTCTATCTGATAGTACCATTCCAACTGAGTTCCGGACAAACACTCTTGAAAATAGTGCATCCATAACTTTCTGTCATCAGTGTGGGGGTTGATCTTCTGAACATATGACTTCAAATGCAGCTTTGGACAGGAAATGCCATCATACTTAGCAAAAGTAGGAACTTTGAACTTGGGAGGAATCACCACACCAGGGACAAGGCTCAAATCATCAAAATTCAGCCCGGACATCTTCAGGTTTTCCACAGCATTCAGACGGTCTTCAAGTTGCTTGTAATTGTCATCTTCATCAGAGTACTGGCTATAGTCAGAGCGATCCTCTCTCTCTTTCTCAGGCTCACGCTGGTCATCCTCATTACCCTTGACACTCCCCTCATTCTTGACACTTCCTTCTCAGAGCTCTATCCGATTGACCACTTTAGGACCACCTTTGTAGCTACTGCCCATGTTGAGAAGACCGACGACCTTCTTCTTTCTGTTGATGAGCTTCTTCAGATCTTCTTGGCATTGGACCAAGCTAGTGAACATCTGCTGGAATTGAGCATTCTGAGCCTGAAGATCTTTGACAGACTGTTCGAGAGCTCTAAGTCTCCCATGGGCGCTTCCTCTTGATGCCGAGGTAGGCGTTGATGTTCCGCTCCTCGTGAAGTAGTTTTGTTAACTCTAGCACTTACTTCTCGCTTGCGTAACACTGAGCTTCAAAGGTATCCCTTTCTTCTTTAAGCTGAATCCAAGATCTCTTCAAGTCTTCAAAATCAGTAGGCATGTCAGGATGGAGAACAGTATAGGATTCGTCACCTATACCAACATGTTCCATAATTACAAGTAAAACGGGCGTGAATGGCATCATGAGGTTTTTAGCTCGAGCTCTCACCCATCTGAGGTAAGGTTCCCAAGGAATGGAGTTCTGGTGCCCCAATGTCTTGGTATCAGTCTTCTTTACCATGCCCCAAGCGTGTATAAACCTTCGTCGGTAATTCTGGAGATCGTGATTGTAGTCGAACACAATATCTTGGAGAAGCATATCATGAGGACCATCTCTTCGAGCAAAACCAAACTGACATAGAGCTAAAGAAGGGTTGTAAGTAATACCTCCCCTTATACCAAGGAGTGGTACATTAGGGAATTCTCGACAACGCTCAATGAATGTGAAGTCCTTTTGAGAGAAAAGACTCCAACGGATATCTGAATGAGAGAGTGACATTAGTCTTTGAGACCACTTCAACCTTTGTTCGTTCTTCAAAACTGATGGAGGAAGGTGCGAAATAAACCACCTGGATAGTAATGGTATGCAACACATGAGAGTTCCTTATCTTTTGATAGTACGAGTGTGGAGAGAATGCAGAATGTCTCCAAGTAAAGTAGGCACTGGATTGCGAGTAAGAAACAACTTGATGGCGTTGACATCTATGAATTGATCCGAGTTAGGGAATAGAACCAAACCTTAGATTAGCAAGGCCACAATGTCTTCAAATGCATGGAAACTCATAACTTTGAGGAATTCTCGGGCTTTCTTAATTAGGAACTTAGCAAGTAAACCCTTAACTCCACTTCTAGTTTCCCAATTGGATTTAATGTCTGAGCGCTTGAGATGCAAGGTTGATGCAATGTCTTCGTACTTTGGAACCTTTTCTAGACCGGTGAATGGCATTTGGTCGAGAATAGGTATCCCAAGTAGCTTAGAGAATTCTTCCAAGGTAGGAACCAACTGATAATCTGGGAATGTAAAGCAATGGTGTTTCGGATCGAAGAACTGGAATAGGACATGCATCATATCTTCTTCAAAACCGGAGATAACCAAGTCAAGCAAATAACCATGTCTTTTGATGAACTGGGCATGGTCGGGAATTTCTAAAACCAACTCTTTGAGCTGAGAAGGTATACCCATGAAGTTGACTCGGATAGTCTTTCTAGAAGCCATAATCCCTACAAAACAGAGCAAAGATAAATCCCTAGGTCCTTGAAATAGTTAGAAATGATATGCAATGCAAATGATGTCATGATGTCATGTTTAGCACACACAAACAATTCACACAATGAGCCTAGGTTTAAGGCTTGCATGAGGTATAGGTGATTACCCCACCAAAAGTTTGAGTTGGTTCATCCTGTCCTATAATAGTAACCGGGTTCTAAAAATCTCACATCATTGATCTTTCTCGTAGGCGTTTATTTCAATACGACTACCAAGTGGTCGACCGAAAATATCCCAAAAGTCTGATCTCAATGAGCGTAGCATCGAGTATCATCCAACCTTAGTCTGCACCAAAGCCGGCCATATCACTACCTTCTAATGGCCAAGATGGGTCAATTAAGGTTCTAAAAGTTTAGTTAGTGCTTGATGACACCATGCAGAAGCCAAATACTATCCTCAACTTGGAAATGAAGAGTATCAGGACATCCAAAGTGTCACACTAACGTAGCCATCATGTTGACCATTTTGATATACGTCTAACGGTCGCGACGATTTATTGCTACTTACCTAAAAGGAAACCCGGATCCGGGTGCAGGATCCCCCACAAATATAATACCCAAACAACCCTTAAAGATAAAGCAAGCAAGTCAAACAGAAAGCAATAAAGGTGATTTAGAAATCCTTAAGGCATTCTCTCTTTTTAGGGTGTTTCCCTGGCAGAGTTGCCAGTTCTGTAACACGGTGAACTGACTTTGTAGGATTTTGTATCGCAAATGTGCGGATAGCAAGAGTCGCCACCGACTTTTATTTTATCCAATTAACGGAAGGTAAAAATTACAGAAAAAGACCTTCGTTAGATTTTGAGTAAGGGAGAAGGTTATGAAAAGGGAAAGTATTAGCACCCCTTTCCATCCGTAGTTATCTACGGGCTCTTAGTTGCTTCTTAGATCACTTTAAAATTGTGCTTTCTGTGTGTTTGACAAAAATGTTTTGAAAATGCATTTCGCTTTGACTTTGTAATGATTCATGTAGGAATGTATACAAAGTGTTTGGAAATGTTTCGTTTTTGAAAAGAGTTTGAACTTTGACAAAAAGTGTGTGGTGTGAAAAGTATTTTGTTTAGAGCAAGCAACTAAAAGTCTTATTACCTACTCAGAATTGGTCCTTTTCGTGTTATTTACGTTCCTTTAGAATAGCGCTATCCATACCATTAGTTGGTAGGTAACTCTATTTGTTGGATGTAAATGGGACATTCGAAGGGACATCGGATGGTCATAGAAGGCAACTTGTAGGAAGTATCCTAGCACATTCGAAGGGACTATCATCATTTTTCGTAGGCAACAATCGAGGGTCAAGATCATGTATTCGTAGGCGACATCGTGGGTCTTATGATCTTTGTATCGAAGGGACTATGATGATATATTTTGAAGGCAACGGTGCTAGAATACCTCTACATTCGAGGGACATGACCATTTGAATTCATAAGGCAACGAGAGAGAATTACCCTAAGGGGTGCGTGTGTGAGAGGAGTGTGTCGTTTTCAGATATTTTATCTTGAAAATTAGAGTGAGCTATGTTCAATTTTATCTTGCCATACACGCCTAATTACTAACAGTTCATAGGGTGCGGAAATTAAAATGCGGGAATATAAAGTGCGAAAAGATAAATCCTACGCTATTACATGGCTTTGGGGCAGATACATAATTTAAAATGCAGAAAATAAAAGCCCTAATTAAGCTATTACATCCCATAAGCAATTACATAATTGGAAAAAGAAAACGATAAAAAGAAATCGTCTGAAACGAGATAACCTTTGAAAAGATGAGAAATCGGAAAATACAAGGAAATCGAATAAGAGAAAAATGTTAGCAAAAATAATAATTTTTAAATGAGAAAAATATTTCATGCTGGAAATAACATTAATATGCTAAAATATTTTTTTGAATTTTTTGGAGTTAATTTAATAATTAAAAACTAATTAAAAGTGATTTAAATGATAAATTAGCAAATAAATTAAATATGCATGCAAAATTAATGTTTTTAATTTTATAAATTAAATAAACATTTTCTGGAAACAATGCAAAAAGAAAAATATTTTTTGGTGTTTTTAAATGCATGATAAAAATTATTGAAATTAATTAAAATGAATGAAAAATATTAAAAAGAAATATGAAAATATGAAAAAAGGTTGAGTTTGTAAAAGAAAATGCAAAACCGGTCCCTGGCTGATTCGAACTCGTGACCCTGGAGGGTATCTACCAACAGTCTGCGCCTTAACCACTGGGACAAGTGTCACTTGGTGTTTTAAAAGCTGAAAACAATAGAATATATGTGTAAACGTGTGACTGATATTTGAAAATCAAACACAGTCAGCGCGCGGGCCCCAGGAAATACGAATGAGCGAATCAGAGAGAGAGATCGTGCGACGCATGCTTCCACCGGAGTCAACCGGTCAGCGACGCTAGAGCCCTAGCTCCGGTCGTCTTCTCCGGTGAGCATCAACTTGAGAAAACCTGTAAAATGCATCATTCAAAACAAAACAAGTGCCCAGGTCGTCTAATTCGATCCTTGCGAGCACGATGGCGCTATCCTCGTGTCCTGAAACAGCCTGTAACTTGCGTTTTGAAACTCACAGCTCTAAAAACCCTAACAATGGCATGCTTGGATTTCCACGTAGAACCTTACATGTAATGCATCAAATGCACCCTAATACATATCCTGAACTCAAATAAACACATGAGAATGATTAGCAATGCATGGAATATCGAAATCAAAATTGTAAAAAGTAGCAAACCGGTGAGAGTCCAAGAACACGATTTGGGCATCCTGGGCTTGATGTGAGGATTGGGATTGCTTACTAGAGATCTCAGGAACAAGATTGGATGGTTGGTTTGCCTTGAAAACAGCTGAAAATCAAAAATAGATTTTTGATAATTCTTGAAAAAATTTGGCAAAGTTTGGGTTGTTGTAAGGGCTAGGGTTTCGTGTCCTTTGCTTGGCATATTGCTGGCTATTTATAGAGTGAATTAGGAGAGAAAAAACAAGGAAAAAAGATTTGGTTTTGAATGCATTGAATAATTTTCAAATAAAATCAAATTTTGGAGAAAATTTGATTTTCTCTTTAATGAAGGATCAAGCACGAAATTGACATGTATCATGGGCTTCCTTGGACCTCAAGTTTGATATAAAATCACTCCTTTTGGAAAAATATCTTATTTTCATATTTTATATAATTTAATTTTGAATTAAATGGTTTTAAATCCAAAAATAAATTAATAAAATAGAAAATTGCCATGGCCAAGCATTAATGGGTCACAAATAACATCATGAACAAGTTTGGATCATAAGATTATAGGCCCATTTGGAAAATTTGGCATTTTGACCAATATCTCCTTTTGTGCAATTGTCCAAAAATGCCCAACTTCTGAATAGTGTATCTTGCTCAATTTTCCACATTTTTGAGTGTTCTTGGACGTTTTGGAAATCTATAAGAATCCTCTAACCAACCTCTTTGGTTTCATCTCAATTGGAGTTTCCATGCTCAATATATCTTCAAAACAAAATGTTGACTTTTTGTTGACTTTGAAAAGGACCTATAATGTTTTGATCCATACCTTTCAAATGATGCATTTTTTGAACATTCTTGTGAGACATGAAGTTGTAAAGAATTGAATTTCCTTCAAAACAAGAGGTGGTGGAAAAATTTCTGAGAAAGTATGAAGAAGTTATGCTCAGTCAAAGTTTGGTTGACTTTTCACTAAGAAACCCTAATTTAGAAAGTTTGACTTTTGAGCAAATCCTGAGTTTTCTTGATGAATCATGATCAACCCTTGATCGAATGATGAATGTAACTTCAAAATGAGGATGTTGACCAAAAATCATGAAGTTTGACTGTATGTTGACCACAGTTGACTTTTTGTCCAATACAACTGATTTTCAACTATCTTAGCAATTGTCTGAGGAAACTTGACTTGTGAGGCTTGAAATTGGTCATGGAGAATCTTTGAAGCATATGAGGAGGCATGATGACCATTTGAGATGTTGGAAGTCCATCTTGACCTGAGGAATACCAAACCCTAGTTTGGGTTGATTGTCTAGGAGAGGGTTTGTCTGATCAACCCTTGAGGAATCCTTGAGCATGGATGTATGAAATATCTATAGAAGATGGAGGGCAAATTTTGGGGTATGACAGCATCTGGAATCAGTGTGTATATATACTAGAGTGAATTATGTCAAGAATCATGAAGAAATTACATGCCAATCAATGAGAAAATATTTGATTTGGAATGAAACCATATATTGCCTTTTTTGATCAAATTTCAATAAATTCTCTTGCCAATCTCAATAATTTCGAAAATGACAGCTTGTATCGCTTGCTTGGACCTCAAGAATGAGAGAAAATCAATCTTGCATTTAAAACTTTGATGTTATATCTTTTATTTTAATTAAATTGGTTTTAAATGAATAAAATTCCAAAATAAATAAAAATAAAAGATAAAAAACGTGGCCTTGTGCTTGGAGGTTCCAATTCAGATAAGGAACAAGTTTGAATCAAGAAAAGTTAGGCCCATTTAGAAATATTTTGACTTTCTCAAGTATTTCTCTTTATGCACCTTCTCAAAAATGCTCAACTTGCACGACTTTTATCTTGCTCAATTTTTAATATTTTTGGTTGTTCTTGGACTTTTTAGAAATGTCAAGATGTCTTCTAAACAGCCCTTTTGGTTTCATCTTCATTTAAGTTTCCATGCTCATGAACACTTCATTGCAAAAAGATGACTTTTTGTTCACTTTTAAAAAGGACTTGTAATGTTTTGCTCCATAACTTCAAAATGAAGCATTTCTAGCCCAAGCTTGTGAGACATAAAGTTGTAGAGAATTGAATTTACTTTAAGATAAGCTTTGGTGGAAAAATTTCTGATAAAGTATATGAAAGTTATGCCTGGTCAAAGTTCTGTTGACTTTTTGTTCAAAAACCCTAATTTAGAAACTTTTACTTTTGATCAAATCTTGACTTTTCTTGATGAATCATGATCAACCCTTGATCAAATGATGAATATCACTTCAAAATATTGAGGTTGACCAAAAATTATGAAATTTGACTGTATGTTGACCAGAGTTGACTTTTTGTCCAATACAACTGATTTTCAACCATCTGAGCAACTAGATGAGTAATTTTGACTTGTAAGGCTTGAAACTTGACAGGTTAATCCCTTGAAGCATATGATGAGCTATGATGACCATTTGAAATATTAGAAATTCATCTTGACTTGAGAGGAGCAAAACCCTAATTTGGATTGATTGCTTAGGAGGGGGTTTGTCTGATCAACCCTTGTGAAATCCTTGAGTATGGAGTTGTGGATTATATTGAGAAGTAGGAGGAAAAATTTTGGGGTATAATAGTTGCCCCTATTCAATCTTCTTGTACCGGAAGGGTTAGATTGGTATGCTTTCCTTTCGTGACCTGAAGGTAGAAGATGATTGAACACCTATGTACACCTGAAAATTTGCACTTGCCGTTGTATGGAATAGCATCGTCAGTTGACGATGCGCTGGAATGGGCTTATAGATGCCATTTGGAAAAGCTGATGCTGGGGAGTGAGTCGCACGCTAGACTTTGTATTCCTCTTTTGGATGAAAGAGAAAAAATCAGAGATGGGCTTGAGATGCCATCTGGGGCGGTTGATAATGAGAGAGAGTCAGAATACACCTTCGTCTTGGCTAGTTCTGAGATGAATATTTTTCAGAATGTAGATAGTTTTCCTGTCTTGTTTCAGGTGTTAATCTATGATCTGTTGTCTGGAGATAACTTGCATGATCATTCATACAGTTTTCCCGTCTTGTTTCGGGTATTAATCTTTAACTGTCCGTTTGGAAAAATAGTTGTTACCTACTGGGAAAATAAAATCTTGACAGGATATGCTTAGTCCTATGCAGATTTTGATGCGTGCGAGTATATGACAAAGTCATGAACAATGTTGTTATGATACATGCACATGTTATGACTTTTATGAATAATGTATGAATGTAGAGGTTGTGGTATTTCAAAACATATCCATCTTGAAGAAAATAGGAGCGTTCTGCTGGAGATTTTGACGTCTGCTTGAGGATGAGGTTGTTGAATACCCTGGCTGGGGAATAAGAAGTATGATTCTGATTTCCTCTGATGCAATATCCAACCAAGATTCGAGTCTTGATATTAATGTTGTTGGGAGAATAATAATGATTGAGAGATACTCAGTCGGGGATCTTGTGTGTAGATCTTGTTGTGGATGATTACATTATCCATGGACCCTGCCGGGGGGACAAAATGATATGGCATAACATGTCACTGCTCGGGGACTAACGTGATGAAATTGATAAGATCACTGCTCGGAGACTAACATGATGAAATTAAAGTTGACGAAGCTAATATGATCACTGCTTGGGGACTAATGTGATGAGGATGATAGGATCACTGCTCGGGGACCAACATGATGAAGTTTGAAGCTGATGTAGCTGATAGGATCACCGCTCGGGGGCTAATGTGATGAGGTTTGATAGGATCACTACTCGGGGACCAACGTGATGAAATTGATAGGATCACTGCTTGAGACTAACGTGATGATGTTGATATGATCACTGCTCGGGGACTAACATGATAAAGATGATAGGATCACTCCTCAGGGACTAATGTGATAAGGTTGGAAGTGTTGGAACACTATTGGGAGGAGATTAGTACTTCGTCGGAGAAGATTTGTCTTTGTAGGGAGAGCGATGGCTCTGTGGGGACTGATGATCTTGTGGATGTATTTCTTGTGAAAGTGACTCTGTGGGGATGCATTGGTGACTTCAGTCGTCATCTCAATTCCTAGAGCCTATAGTAATTACTATTTCTGTTTGCTTTTCATATGTTTGTGAATAGATGTTTATTGTCAAATGCCTATAATCATTCAAAGCAATCATTGGACTTTATGCAAACAAAACAATAAAATTGGAAAAGAGGAATTTGCATTAAATTTGAAAAGTGACCTATAGTCAGGCAGTTTGTATACAAGAGACAAATATCCTAGTAAGAGGAAATTGTCAAAATAGTAAAAAGCTATATGAAAACAATCTCGTCGACTATCTCATCTCCTTGTTGTTAGAAGAAAGTGATTGAAATGATTTGCACCATTCAAATCTTAAAGCTGATAGTAGTGTAGTTTGTAAGTAGGTGATCTGGACGAGACATAGTCTTACGCTTAAATCCCTAACTTTTGCCTAGACTGTCCTTTCGGGTTTTCAGTCTACCAGGATACCCTTTTTTGCCCAAGCCGCCTTTTCAGGTTTTCGACTTGCCGGGTGTACATTTTTTGTATATATATCCTTAACTTTTGCTCAAACCTTTTTGGTTCGCCAGTATGCCCTTATTTTTGCCTAGGTAGGTCAACCTAGCGAGTCTCGTTTATGCGTAGCATTTTTTTACTATGTCTGCGTTCACAGGGTGCGGGAAGTCTTCTCCATCCATAATGCTTAGTGTCATGGCTCCGCCGGAGAATACTTTTTTGACTACAAATGGTCCCTCATAGGTGGGAGTCCATTTGCCCCTGGGATCACCTTGTGGAAGAATGATGAGCTTGACTACTAGATCACTGACTTGGTAGACTTAGTGCTTGAATTTTTTATTGAATGCTTTGATCATTCGCTTCTGGTATATTTTTCCGTGGCAGATAGCTGCGAGCCATTTTTCGTCGATCAGGTTGATCTGGTCAAGGCGAGTCTGGACCCATTCGTCTTCCTCCAACTCTGCATCCTGGAGTACTCTGGTTGAGGGTATCTGAACCTAGATTGGTAGGAGTACTTCTATACCATATACAAGAGAGAAGGGGGTTTCCCCTGTAGATGTTCGTACTATAGTGCGATAACTTTGGAGAGCTAATGGAAACACCTCACGCCAATCCTTATAGGTCACTGTTAGCTTCTGTATGATCTTTTTGAGATTCTTGTTGGCGGTTTCCACTGCCCCGTTCATTTTTGGCCGATATGGAGAAGAGTTGTGATGCTTAATCTTGAATTGTGTGCAGAGTTCAGTGATCATTCTGTTATTGAGATTGGTACCATTGTTCGTGATGATCCTTTCGGGGACGCCGTACCGATAGATAAGATTATGCTTGATGAATCGAGCCACAACATTCTTGGTACCAAATGCGAACGAGGCTGCTTCTACCCATTTGGTAAAGTAATCAATAGCAACGAGGATGAAACGATGTCCATTGGAAGCAGTAGGTTTGATTTCTCCAATCATGTCAATGCCCCACATTGCGAAAGGCCACAAAGCGGTCAAAACATTCAATGGAACTTGAGGCACGTGCACTCTATCTGCGTATATCTAGCATTTGTGACAAGACCGAACATAATGGTAATAATCAGCTTCCATGGTGGACCAATAGTAACCTGCTCTTAGAATCTTCTTAGCCATTGCATGTTCACTGGAGTGGGTACCAAGTGCGCCTTCGTGTAACTCTTCCATGATCCGTTTCGCTGTTTTCTGGTCTACACAATGATGTAGACAAAATCGTGATTGCGCTTGTATAAGATGTCGTTGCTGAGAAAGAATTTGGAGGTGAATCTTCTTAAGAACTTCTTGTCATTGACAGATACTCCTGCGGGATATTTCTGAGCTTCGAGATACCTCTTCACTTCATAGAACCAAGGTTTCTCTTCTGTATCAAGTTCACAATGATAGGATGGTTCGTCTAGTCTTTCGGTGATGATTTGGGGAGCCTCGTTGTCCCATCTGACCTTGAACATAGATGACATAGTAGCTAATGCGTCTGCCAACTGATTCTCTTCTCGTGGGATTTGATCGAAAGTGATTTCTTCGAAGTAAGGGATCAGACTTATAACATGCTCTCGATATGGAATAAGATTTGGATGCTTCGTATCCCAATCACCTTTAATCTGACTGATCACTAAAGCTGAGTCTCCATACACTTGTAAGAATTTGATTCTTAAGTTAATAGCAGCTTTGATACCCATGATGCACGCTTCGTATTCAACCATGTTATTAGTGTAGTTGAAACATAGTCTGGCGGTGAAAGGCGTGTGCCCTCCTGTGGGAGATGTAATGATGGTGCCAATGCCATTGCCAAGTGCGTTTGAGGCCCCATCAAAGACCATGGTCTATCGGGATCCTGGTTCAGGTCCTTCGTCTGGTCCTAGTGTCATACCCCAATTTTTGACCTAAGATAGCACCTTATATCATTCACATATGCATCATTGCAACACTAACAGTTTTAGAACAGGATAGATCGTGCGTGTGCTCCTAAAATCAAAGTTAGGGTTTCATCAAAGTGTCATATGTTCAAGATATGATTAATTAGGGTTTGAGTCTCCACTCACCTCAATTGATCTATCTTAATCAATCATCAACATTTGATATTCAAATTAATCAATTGATCTATCTGAGCAATATTAGGCTTCAAATACTTTCTAAACATCATTAGAAAGTTGTTAGAATCCTCAAGCTAGCCCCAGAACTAGCCAAACTCAGAAACCATTTCCAAAATTCATAAAATGCAAGTTTAAGCCAAAACTTCCAAACTCCAAATCCACTCGTGCTTGTTCTAATTTTTCACTTCAGAGACACTCTATACAACATATAGAGACTGTCCAAACACTTAAACAAGTTCTGGAACATCTCCATCATCAACTTCCATAATCATACCAGGGGTCTGCAACTTGACCTGGTCAGAGAGTTTCAGCAACTTCCAGAGTAATCTAGTAGTGGGAGCATACTCAGAGAGGTTCAGGGAAGCTTTTTCAATCATCACTTTGTATCTGGAAGTCCTCATACTCGGTCTGGTTTTTCATACCAAGAGGTAAGCTTTCGAATTCTTGATATCTCCATACATGCATCTTTAGCATTAAATTTGAAAAGGAAGATGTATATATCATGTCATTAAAGCTATCTGGGTTCTCAATTTAAATTAAAATTAATTTTGTTCATGGAATCATTCATTCATTCAGTTAGGGTTTAATTTGGGATTATCAAAATTCGTATTCATCTCTGATTATTAGCTTTAATAAGTTATATGGTTAGAATCGTGAGGAATTTCTGGACAATTTTGTATTTTGAATTTCTCAAATTGATGAAGAATTAAGAAAGTCTAGGTTTGAGCCATGGATGTTTGTTTTCGGTTCCACGAAGAACATGAAGTGGGAAACTCAAAATTCAAAACCTGATTCATAATATATTCACTTGGATGTGATTAAGTGAACGCATGTATTACCGCCCCAACGGTTGCGAGCACGCTCTTAATCCTTTCCTTCGCCTCAAGGCCCAGGGTTCAAATTCCCCTGGGACCTTTTTTTTAATAAAAGGCTCAGCATTTCTGACGTTTGGTTCTTCAAAAGCACTTGTGATGATTAAACCTTCAAGTACTTCGATGTCGATTCTCCGTACATTGACTTCTCTCGCTTGTAGCACTTCTAGTGCTTCACCTCCGTACATTCACTTCTCGCCTTGAAGAACTTCTAGTGCTTCTGACCCTCCAGAAGCATTTAGCTTCTACTACCTTCAGAAGTAATTATGAGGCTACCCCTTTCAGAAGCATCACGCCTCTCACTCTTCAGAAGAAACACACTTCTAACCTCTTCCAGAAGCAACACGCTTCTAATGTCCTTCAGAAGCAGCAAGCTTCTGACCCCCCTCAGAAGCATCCAACTTCTGACCTTTTTCAAAGACTTCATTTTTTCAAAACTCCTTTAAAACACGGTGATTAAATGACAAGTCAAGCACATGGCTCAGTGGAAAAACTCTTCACTTCTAAGCCAAATGTCCTGAGTTCAAACCTCCATAGGACCAAAATCTCTTTTTATCACTAATTTTCTCAAGTTTTTAACAAACTTCAACATTTTCAAAAACCAATCAAAACTTCTCACTTTGAGATGATTTTTTGCATACTTGTCATTTAATATACCTATTTTATGATCATGTCAAAAAAATCCAAAAATATTTTATTTTTGATTATATTTTCATTAGGTTAAAAATGATACATTTTAAGTATTTTTTAATGCTTTTCGAAAATGTTTTCTTTCCAATTTTCAAAACCTAATATTTTTTGGAAACTTCTTGTGAATATCCTTCACTTTTCAAAATCATGTTTCAAAACCTTTTCAAAAACCTTTCAATAAACTTACACACCTTTTTCCATGATCAATTAGATTTGAAGATAAACCGATCCAGGTTTTTCCTTGAATTTCTTTATTGATCATAGGCCTACCTCACAGTGTAAGTCTCAACCCTCCTATGTACATATTCATTTCCTTGTACATAACCACCCTTTCGTGTACATATTCATTTCCTTGTACACATTCAAATATCTTTGTAAATATTCAAGCATAACAAACTTCGTTCTTTTGTTTTCATCCGCTTGTTTATACACCGATTCCATTGGTATTTAAGAGGAGCATTATTCTCGGTTAAACTGCTCTTAAACCAATGGGCCTTCCTTAAGGTGTAAGTCCCAAAACCCCTTGTATATATTCAAGTTACACTTGCTTTAATTGCTTGTTTTATACACTTGTTCATATATTTCCTTCATAAACTCCCGTAAATACACATCACACACTTGTTCATATAACTGTTCAGTTATAACATAACAACTAGATTCCCCTTTAGCCTCCTCTTAGGCTTCATATAAGATAACTCATTTATTGAGTTAGCCTCCTCTTAGGCTTCGTATAAGAAAACTCATTTATTGAGTTTAGCCTCCGCTTAGGCTTCATATAAGACAACTCCCTTGCTGAGCTAGCCTCCTCTTGGGCTTCGTTCAAAAGAACTCCTCGTTGAGTTTAGCCTTCTCTTGGGCATCAAACAAGAAAGAGACTTGGAAATCTGTTAATTGCCTCCTATTGGGCTTCCAATACAAAGAATCACCCGCGCTAGGATAAAACCCTGAGAGTATGATTTCTCAGTGAAATCACTCTTGAATCCTAAGAGGATGGTTTCCCGGTGAAACCACTCTTAAAGCCAAAGCCAGCCATACCCTATAGCTTCCTCTTGAGCTTCATACAAGGACCCTCGATGACCCTCGGAATGCTTTCTCTTGGGCTTACAATACAAGGACCCACGGGCTTCTTAACAGCATCCCCCTAATCCTGATTAATTTCTCCTAGAGATTTAGACATTTATCATCTCTATGGAAGAAGTATCTCATCTATAACATCACATACAAATCAAACACTAATCAAACATTTTTTTTTTCAAACAAAAACATCTTTTAACTGTAAATGGTAACGCTTGTACACTCAAGAAAAACACCAAAACTTACAATTAAAGATTCAATCATCTTTGAAACATCTTTCTTAACTCGTAAGTGGTAACGCTTATACACTCAAGCAAAACACCTAATACTTACGATGAAAGATTCAATCAATCAACCCTTCAAAATGTATGTGATGAAATAGATTAGATACATTTTTCATTAAGATGGCATTTGTCTTTGTCTCTTAATAACACCCTTTGCTTCCACTAGAATAAGTGGGAAGTACGATTGCTCTAACTTTCTCAACCTCCCTTTGAGAATATGTAGGCAAAAGGTCTCATCGTTGGCGAGCATACTTCTTTCTCCCTCAAATCAAACAAAACCATAGCTCCCTTAGATCCGAGCTATAGATTCTTTAATTCCCATTAAGGGATATGTATGCAGAATATCCCAATGATCTTTGCGAGCACAATAAGAACAAAAACTAGGATCCCACATAAGCTACCTCTCTTAAAATCCAAAGGAGAAACTCTCCCAAGACTAGAATAGCAAATTAAAACACACAAACATATCAAAAATATTCATATATATAAATAAGGCTATAGATAACTATATATATAGGGTGCCACATCTTTCCCTTTATATAACAAACCCCTTTGCTCAGACCTCTCCCCAATGTGTTGCGTCTAGTTCACGCTAGTCACACTGCATATCATTATTTATTGACGCTATTGCAGCTTTCTCCTTTTTCATCTCATTTTTCTTGTTTTGGAAATAATAAAGCTTGATGCTTGCGGCATCTTTAAAACAAATCAAAAGAGTAAATCATTTCGAGTCAGAGATTCGAATTCCGATTCGATTCCCTCGTTCGTCACTTTTTAACGCGAACAGAAAAAATGGCGACTCTGCTGGGGAGAACGCTAAACTTTTATTTTCAAAAAAAACAGTGACTCTGCTAAAAGAGCACCATGCTTTTTTTGTTTTCAAAAGAAGAAAAAAGGGGTTGAGCTTTCATATGTGCATATGTTTGTTTTTCTTTATTGTGTGTTTTAGTTCTCACGATTTCATCTGATGGAAAGAAATCCTAACCCGGATTTAAGAAACATTTTAAGATCTAGGTGGGGGTATAGTCCTATTAACTTGTGAGATGTCTCATTACTTACTAAGTTAATTTGAGATCCCTCTCTCATTGGAGGTTGTCTTGGGAGTATTTGTGTTTAGCAAGTATTTGCAAAGAAATTTTGCTTTCAAGGGAACTGACGAAGCTGAGTGGCTGTAGAACACATAACCCATCCTGGCCATTTAGGGTGTAGTGCAGAAACTATTCAGGTGTAAACTTGGATTAGTCGTCATGCGAGACTACGATCAGGCGAGTTTTTCTTGAAAAATATTATTGGACTTCAAGTATTTAACAAATCCAGTAATATTTCAAAGAGAAGCGTTGAACCTGTATTATCAGTAGAACATGTTTTGCAGGTGATTAAGCCCTTAGAACTTACTCGCGTTAGGTTCTTATCGTTGGCCTCATGCTCGTGACTTCAAATGCTTGAACGTGTGTATAACCACTAACCATGTTTGTATCTTTGTGGCATTCATGCATTCATTCGGGGAAAAAAACTTCGAAGTCTCATTTCTCTTCCCATTTCCAAAGAATTTAGAGATTTTTCTTTGTAAACATTTTAGGTTAGAGGGATGGACGTCAGAAGAAGATATACCAAGAGATACGGTTTTAGAATTCCTGATGTAGGAAAGTTAAAAGAGTTAGCATCCTTATGGAACTCTTTTAACTGTCCTGAACACTAACGTTGATGAAGGACTTCTCAAAACTTTCGTTCAATTTTACGATCCAGTCTATCGTTGTTTCACTTTCCCTGATTATCAGTTGATGCCTACTTTGGAAGAGTACGCACATATCCTAGGTATCTCAGTGTATGACAAGGTGCCTTTCAATGGTTTGGAAGCCATTCCTAAGCCACCAGTCATTGCGACGATGACTCACTTAAGGA
Source organism: Vicia sativa (assembly GCA_021764765.1). Classification (NCBI taxonomy): domain Eukaryota; kingdom Viridiplantae; phylum Streptophyta; class Magnoliopsida; order Fabales; family Fabaceae; genus Vicia; species Vicia sativa. The sequence continues at coordinate 114,000,427 of CM038793.1, forward strand.
AATCCAATATAGACAAAAACCTAACTACCAAAGGAAATCTCTTAGGACTAACTTCAAAGTTCCTAATGGAGAAGGCTTTTAAATTTGCCGAAGCTGGTAGCATGGTAGCATTTGAAGCTGTTTTGGCTTTGCTCATTTATGGATTGATATTGTTTCCCAACGTCCCAAGTTTCGTTAATATCAACGCCATAAGGATCATTCTAATTGGAAATCCCGTTCCCACTTTGCTTGGTGACACGTATTTCTCCATTCATCATAGGAATAGTCAAGGAGATGGAATCACCGTGTGTTGTGTATCTCTGTTATTCAAATGGATTGTCTCACACTTGCCTAAGTCTCCTATCTTCCGTGAAAACAAAAATGGTTGGCATTGGTCTCGAAGACTCATGTCTCTTACTAACGACGATATCCATTGGTATACCTTGGCCAACAATGAGATGGAAATCATTGAAAGCTGTGGAGAGTTTGCCAACGTACCTCTCATTGGTACGAAAGGAGGAATTAACTACAACTCATTTTTGGTGAGACGTCAACTCAGTTTTACCCGTTTGTTTTATAGTACCCCTTGGTTTTACAGTAGAAAATTACTTTTATCATGAAGGGGAAGATTCCCAAGGTTTGAAAGCCTGAATGATAAGATCTTGGAATCACATTTGAAGAAAAGAAAAAGGTGATGCAAGGAATTGTGTAGCCATGGAAATCTACACTTCTTGGGTAAAGAAAAGAGCTAAGGAATTCCGAATGCCTTATGCTTATGAAGAACCGATGTTCCCAGTGGTATCTAAATCGTCCACCATTCCCATTGAGACTATGGGAGAATACCAAGAAACTTTGCTAAGATGAGGCTAGAGAAAGAAGCTTTGGAAGACAGGTTTCTTAAGACTGACTTTGAAAATGAAAAGCTTAAGAAGCAGGTCAAAGATCATGAAAAAACGCTATACTTTCAAGATGAATGGCTTATGGAGAAAGATGAGAAGATCCATCGAAAGGATGACGCAATCAATAAATACATCAAAGAAAGGAAAATAAATCTTGAAGAAATGACAATTAGCAATCCTGCTCCAGACGATTGGAAAAAAGTCAGTAACAAGCTAAAAGCCGAGAAAGATGAGCTGAAAGCTTACTATGGGAAAGAAATCCTGAAGTTGAAGCTGCATCAAGCATTTAGTTCTTCATCAGACGAAGACGCTTAATTAGTTTAGCTTTATCTTTATCATTTATTTTATCATTGTAAGAGCTATGCTCCAAAAAAACTTGTTGTAATCTTCTTTCGAATATTAATAAAATAAAAGTTTTCCATCCAAATGTTTACAAGAAATTTCTCTTTTAGAGTAAATTCTTTGGAAATTATTTTCTCTTTTCATTCATAATCATGCATCATACTTTGCATCTCGAGTTTGTTATATAGAGTCTTATCTTTTAGAATTTTTTCCCGAGAGATCGTCAAGCTATCGTGTCTTGTTTCTCGACTACGTTCACAGTCAGCTCACATATATAATACTCGTGCAAACAGAACAAAAGCAATGGAAGATTTTGAACAAGAAAATGTTGAGCTTCGTGGAACAGTGACAACACTTCAGGAAGAGGTGGTAAGCTCGTTGGAAGCTACACAAAATCAGCAATCAACATCAAACAGTCAAAATTAAGCCACGATTTCAGAGATCACTACTACTCCAGTTTCAGCTGTTGCAGTCAGTAATCCTCTTTTCAGTATGCCAGAAGGCTATCCACGGGGCATGCCTTTCAATTTCGCCATTGGATTTCGTCAAAAATCTTCTGAAGTACCGACAACCACAATTGAGGTTCCTACTTTGCAGAACCCAACATTTACTCCGCATCACAGAGTAACTATTCCTCAAGTCACTATGTCAGTTTCTCAACCGATTATCATAAACTCAGCTTATGTGGTTCACGCTACTGTAGACGAAGAAGTCTATCATAACCTAGGCGACAACACGAATCCTCGGGGTCAAATGGAAAACCTCCAGGAACAATTCCATAAGATGCAGCTTGAGATCAAAATAATCCGTGGAAAGGATTTGTTTGGGAAGAATGCCCACGATCTATGTCTGGTTCCTCGCGTAAGGATACCCGCTAAGTTCAAAGTCCCCAACTTTGAAAAATATAGAGGAAATTCCTGCCCACAAAGTCATCTTACAATGTACGCTAGGAATATGTCTACATATAATGACAATCATCAATTGCTCATTCACTATTTCCAAGACAGTCTCATTGGCGCCGCTCTGAAGTGGTACATAGGATTAGATAATGCAAACATCTAGACTTTCAATGACCTAGGCGAAGCCTTTGTCCAACAGTACAAATTCAATCTGGACATGGCTCCAGATCGAGATCAACTCCGGTATATGGCTCAAAATGAAAAGGAGACTTTCAAAGAATACGCCCAACGTTGAAGGGAAATTGTTGCCCAAGTTAATCCACGTTAGAAAAAAAAGAATGACCAAGGTCTTCCTGAACACTCTTGGCCCTTTCTGCTACAAACGCATGGTTGCCAGCGCTCTTGGGGATTTTACCGAAATGGTAAGCATGGGGATGCGGCTAGAAGAAGGAGTCCGAGCAGGACGCTTAACCAAAGAAATGGGATCTTCAAGCGGAACCAAGAGAGTTGGAACTGGTTTCCCGAAGAAGAAAGAGCATGACGTTGGAATGGTATCCCGAGGGAAACCAAGGAAAAATGTCAATCACCGACAACAGGTAGCCACGGTCGCACCAGTTGTTAGTACAAATTCAAACACGGGAATTACCCCACAATTCCAGCAAAATGAACAACCTCGACAACAGGCTCAACAATTCAACAACAATCAGAATCGTACTCCTAGAATCTCACAGTTTGATCTAATTCCGATGACTTACACGGAAGTTCAAAGATTAGTGAGGGCTAATCTTCTCTCTTTCAGGAATGCAAATCCGAATGTACAAGCGAATCCACTTCCTAATCATGGAGGACATGCTGTGAATTTGATAATCAGAAATTCAGATCGATATCTTATCACAGACAAAAATTTGATAAGAGAAAGCTTGGTACAACTACACACTACATTCAACACAATGGGCTTCTTTGCTAAACATGACTACATAGCTTGTAGAATCTGTTCTAAAGATTCTCGAGGATGTTCAATTGTAAAAGAAGACCTTCAGCGGTTAATAGACATCGGCGACATTCAAATTTTCAGAAACAGGAACGATTATGATGTAAATACGGTAGGGTATTATCCGCATGAGCTTTTAGTCTCAGATATCAACTCGGAAATTCCCAAAGTAAACGTCATTATCCCTCACTTCAATATGCCCAAGTGCGTAGAGGTTAAATACAACAGTCCAAGGGTTCATGACTCTCCTTTGATCATTTGTCTACCTGGACCTATTCCTTATGAATCTAACAAAGAAATTCCCTATCAGTACAACAAAACCATGATGGAAAAAGGGAAGGAAATACCCATGCCTACTCTTTCAGCCGTAGTTAACATCACCAAAATAGGACGAGTAACTTGGAGTGGGCGTGCGCATACCTCGTTTCCACCAAAGCAGCTTATTGCTCCCATAGTTAGACAAAATCCTATTGATGTACCTGTTGAGAATCCTATGGGAATTCCTGTTGGTAATCTAGACAAAAACATTGGTCCGTCTGATGGAACCAATGTCTATTCAGACTTTGACGAAATTCTAAAACTGATCAAGAAGAGTGAGTACAGAGTTGTGGATCAACTGATGCAAACTCCCTCCAAAATCTCAATACTCTCTTTACTTCTGAATTCTAAAGCCCACCGAGAAGCCTTGATGAAAGTGTTGGATCAAGATTACGTAGATCACGACGTGACTACAGATCAATTTGGTGGAATTGTAGGCAACATAATAGCTTGTAACAATTTGAGCTTCAGTGATGAAGAACTCCCAGAGGAGGGAAGAGATCACAATCTTACTCTACATATCCCTATGAATTGCCAATCAGACTCTCTGTCTAACGTGCTAGTGGACACTGGCTCATCCTTGAATGTAATGCCAAAAACGACTCTTGCTCGTTTATCTTACAAAGGAACGCCAATGAAATCCAATGATATGTAGTCAAAGCCTTTGATGGATCAAGGAAATCTGTTATTGGAGAAGTTGACCTTCCGATGACAATTGGTCCACATACTTTTCAAATCACCTTACAGTTGTTTGTTAGGACGACTTTGGATACATGAATCAGGAGCAGTGACATCCATGCTCCACCAGAAATTGAAATTTACGACAAATGGGAAGCTAGTAACCATTAGTGGTGAACAAGCTTTATTGGTAAGCCATTTGTCCACTTTTTATTTCATCACTGTTGACAATGTTGAAGGGACACAATTCCAAGGACTTTCGTTAGAAGATGAATCTACAAAGAAAAACAGATCATCTATCTCCTCTTACAAAGAAGCAGCACAGATAGTGAAGAACGGTATTGCCGCCGGTTGGGGACAAGTGATAAGTCCTGTCAACAACGAAACTAAAACAAGGCTCATATTTGCTCCAGTACTTCCAAAAGCCAATGAAGTGTATAAAACTCTTCGTCTAATCAAAGAAGTATCCCACAATGGAGGTTTCCTAAACCCTATTCCTCAAGAGGTTAATGTCCTTGTTGATGAAGGAAATGAAGACAATCTCTCTGAATCCGATGAATGGAACACTTATCTTAATAACTCTGAATATGTGTCCCAGGAAGAATCTCATGCGCTATTCTATCCTCCTTCAGACAAATTTGAAGGCATGTTCCTACAAAATGATGAAGATGAAACTCTACCTATCCCACATGAGATTTGGGATGCCTTGGGAGAACCAAGCGGAAAATATGACTTCATGGTGAGATATACTGCTCCTGAAAGTTCAAGAATCAGAATCAAAGACATCTAACCAACTGGATGGGACGATCCTCCTAATATCTCAGTCAACCAGAAGAGTCATACACGCCTTTGCAATCTTATCATCAATCTGAGATCACAAATGAAAATCTTTGCTTCGATACGCTTGCCGGGGTTGTTGAACAAGATTTGATTATCCTCAAGTTAATGCAATTTTTGGAGAGGATCGAGAAGACAATTCTGAAAATTATTTGGAAAGTGTCTCTGATAATGAGTCTCTTCACCCAGAGGATTGGGAAGTACATCCCGAGAATCCATAATACATGCCACTTGAAAGCACATATGATGCATTCTATGCTTCTCGACCTGTCAATCAAGCAGAAGAAGATCGCCTCAGCAGTACAAAAGGCAAGGTCAACCGACCAGAGTCTTCAAAACCTGTTCAACCAACGATCAATGTTAACACGGAAAATAATTCAAAGGGAAAACTACCGGAATATCTAGTCTTCCAAGGAGTTCGTCACTATTGGAAAGTCGTTAAGGTTATGACTGATGTTCATTCTCCTAAGTAGTTTATCTCGCTTTTGTTTTGAACTCTCGCACCGCCCAAGGCAAAGAGATGTTTTATAGGGTTAGCTTTTAAATAATTTCTCTTTGTCTTGCCCAAGACAAATGAGTTTGTATTTAGGGCTCTGTTTCATATTGTGAATCATAAATAAAGCGTTGTTTTGATTCCCACATTTTGTGTTTGTTATTTCATTTTTTACCCTTTTTTTGGAAATGGTAATCCTAAAAAAAACCAAATAAAAACAAACATCTTCGAAACATAATAATCTGCATACACTTTCACATTAACTTTTTCTAAAAAAAATTAAACATAAATCGAACATGCAGATTAACAATGAACAAATCCATTGAACGCAAGAACTCTACGCTCTCTCTCGACTTTGAATTCCTTGTGTCAGACGCCGAAGAAGAGGATGAAGAAGAGATCCCGGATGAGATTTCCCGACTACTTAAGCACGAGGAAAGAATCATTCAGCCTCACAAAGAGCCTTTGGAAACAATAAACTTAGGTTCTGAGGAAAACAAAAAAGAAGTGAGTATCGGAGCTCTACTCGACAACGATGTCAAGAGAAAACCGATAGATCTTCTCAAAGAATATGTCGATGTGTTTGCTTGGTCCTACCAGGACATGCCAGGTTTGGATACCAACATCGTAGAGCATCACTTGCCATTAAAACCAGAGTGTCCGCCAGTTAAACAATGGCTGAGAAGGATTCACCCAGATATGTCCGACAAAATAAAAAAGGAGGTTCAAAAGCAACTCGATGCAGGTTTCCTTGTCACCTCTGAATATCCTCAATGGTTATCCAACATAGTGCCTGTCCCAAAGAAAGACGAAAAGGTAAGAATGTGTGTTGAATACCAGACTTGAACAAAGCTAGTCCAAAAGACGATTTCCCACTACCGCATATCAACATGCTGGTGGATAGCACTGCTAAGTTCAACGTCTTTTCCTTCATGGACGGTTTCTCTGGCTATAATCAAATCAGAATGGTTCCCAAAGACAGGGAGAAGACATCTTTTATCACGCCATGGGGCACATTTTACTACAATGTAATGCCGTTTGGATTAAAGAATGCAGGCGTAACTTACCAAAGGGCCATGACCACTCTCTTTCATGACATGATGCACAAAGAGATCGAAGTCTACGTGGACGACATGATAGCAAAATCTGACACTAAAGAAGAGCATATAGAATATCTCTTGAAGTTGTTTCAACGACTAAGGAAATTTCAGCTTCGTCTGAATCCTAACAAATGCACCTTTGGGGTGAGATCTGGAAAACTCCTAGGTTTCATTGTCAGTCAAAGAGGTATTGAAGTTGACCCTGACAAAGTCAAGGCTATTCAAGAAATGCCTACGCCACATATAGAAAAGCAAGTAAGAGGATTTCTTGGACGGTTGTATTACATCTCCAGATTTATCTCTGATTTGACTACTACTTGTGGACCAATATTCAAGCTTCTCCGCAAAAACCAAGAGGTTGTGTGGACAGAAGATTGCCAAAGAGCGTTTAACAATATCAAGGAATACCTGTCAGAACCTCCAATATTGATTCCTCCAATCGAAGGAAGACCATTAATCATGTACCTTACCGTGTTGGAAGATTCCATAGGCTGCGTGCCTTGACAGCAAGATGAAACCGGTAAGAAGGAGCATGCCATCTATTACTTGAGTAAAAAGTTCACAGATTGTGAAACTCGTTACTCCATGCTCGAGAAAACATGTTGTGCTTTGGTGTGGGATTCGAAACGTCTCCGCCAGTACATGATCAACCACACTACTTGGTTAATCTCCAAAATGGATCCAATCAAGTACGTCTTTGAAAATCTTGCCTTAACAGGGAGAATCTCTCTATGGCAGATGCTATTATCTGAATATGATATCAAGTATCGCGCCCAAAAAGTGGTGAAAGGAAGCATTCTCGCCGATCACTTGGCTTATCAACCAATCAACGAATACCAATCTCTCAAGTTTTACTTACGTGACGAGGATGTTATGTACTTGAAGATGAAAGATTATGACGAACCGTTACCTGAAGAAGGTCTTGATCCAGAAACTAGATGGGGCTTAATTTTTGATGGAGCAGTTAATGTTTTTGGCAATGTAATTGGGGCAGTCATCATCACTCCCGAGGGTTCTAATATCCCATTTTCCTCCAGATTGCTATTTGATTGCACCAACAACATCGCAGAATATGAAGCTTGTATCATGGGTATCAAAGAAGTCATCGACTTAACGATCAAGATCCTTGACATATATGGAGATTCAGCCCTTGTGATCAATCAAATCAAATACAAGTATGAAACTCATCATCTTGGTTTGATTCCCTACCGAGATTATGCAAGACGTTTGTTGACTTTCTTCAACAAAGTTGAATTGCATCATATTCCTCGAGATCAAAATCGAATGGCAGACGCCTTGGCCACTCTATCTTCCATGTTAAAAGTCAACCATTGGAATGATGTGCCTAAGATCAGCATCAGACGCCTTGAAAGACCTGCATATGTGTTTACAAACCGTGCTTCGATGACATCAAACGCTTCCTTCAAACTCAAGAGTACCCACTCGGGGCATCGCACAAAGATAAGAAAACTCTAAGAAGGCTTTCTAGAAATTTCTTCTTGAATGGAGATGTGTTATACAAAAGAAACATCGACATGGTCTTGCTCAGATGCGTGGATAGACACGAAGCATACATGTTAATTCATGAAGTGCATGAAGGGTCCTTTGGAACCCTTTCAAATGGGCAGGCAATGTCCAGAAAAATCTTGAGAGCAGGATACTATTGGATAACAATGGAATCCGATTTCTGTAAACACGTCAAGAGATGTCACAAGTGCCAGATCTACGCAAATAAGATCCATGTGCCACCGACTCTACTCAACGTTCTCTCCTCTCTGTGGCCTTTCTCTATATGGGGCATCGACATGATTGGGATGATTGAACCAAAAGCGTCAAACGGACATCGCTTCATTTTAGTGGCTATTGATTACTTCACCAAATGGGTCGAAGCAGCATCTTACGCCAATGTTACAAGACAAGTGGTTGTGAGGTATATCAAGAACAACCTCATTTGCCGATATGGAGTTCCAAGTAAGATCATTATAGACAATGGATCAAACTTGAACAACAAAATGAAGAAATAACCGTGTAAGGAATTCAAGATTGAGCATCATAAGTCATCTCCTTACCGACCAAAGATGAATGACACCGTGTAAGCTGCCAACAAGAACAACAAAAAGATCGTCCAGAAGATGGTCATCACCTACAAAGAGTTGCACGAAATGCTGCCATTTTCTCTACATGGATATCGTACTTCAGTACGTACTTCGACAGGGGTAACCCCTTTTTCTCTAGTATACAGCATGGAAGCAGTGCTCCCCGTAGAAGTTGAAATTCCATCAATGAGAGTTCTCATGGAAGCTAAGTTATCTGAGGCTGAATGGTGTCAAAGCATATACGACCAGTTGAACTTAATTGAAGAAAAGCGTCCGACCGCTCTATGTCATGGACAATTATATCAAAGAAGGATGAAGAAAGCCTTCGACAAAAAGGTTCGACCTCGTGAATTCCTAGAAGGCAACTTCGTGCTTAAAAAGATTTTGTCTTTTCAACCAGATTCTAGGGGCAAATGGACTCCTAATTACGAAGGCCCATATATCGTCAAAAGAAGCTTTTCTGGCGGTGCTATGACTCTCACGACCATGGACGGTGATGAACTCCCGCATCATGTAAATGCTGATGCAGTCACAAGAAATACTGTCTAAAAAGACAAAAGAACATCTCAGTAAGTCGAAAACCCGAAAAGGGCGGCTTAGGCAAAAATGAGCGTCTCGGTGGACTGAAAACCCGAAAAGGCGGTCCAGGCAAAAATTAGAGACAATAAAAAGAAATTTATCCTGATAGATTGAAAACCTGAAAAGGCAATCTAGGCAAAAATTAAGGATCAAAATGACAAAGTAACTGCATCAGTCCGTACTTCGTCAATCTGAAGAATCTTCCATCAACGGATCTTCAATCAAATCTTCTAAAGCAACAAGCACAGTTGGAATTCCAAGTTATTAGGGATAATAGTGGTTATTTGCTTTCAATGTAGCCTTTTCCCAATAAATTATCATTTCCAACTTTTGTAAATAGTCCATGGAATCACGCCTTTGGCTGATTACCATTCTATCAATAAAATTTGAGCCTTGAGCCCATTTGTTTGCAATTCTTGATTTATTCTATTTTGTAAAATAACGCTTTTTCTTGTGAAAATCACTCTTGAAACTAAAAAAAAAAGTTTTAAATGAATTTTTACTTCAAAATTTTAAAATAAAAGCGAAATTTTCCTTTGAACTATGAACACAGAAAGAATTCCAACAGTTTTCTCCATGAGTGTTTCGACCTTTGAAAAGTAAAGAATTGTTGAGAAGTTTTCTTTTCCTCGAAAGAGATCATCAAAAGAAGGTATTCTTATCCGAAAAAGAATCCCCAACAAGGTTGCCAGTAAAATGCCTTTTCCAGAAAAGTTTAAAGCATGCAACTCAGATTCATCATCAGTAACTTCTACACCATTGCTGCAGATTTTGCTTAGTATTTGTTTGAACTGTGACGTAGTCCTTCTCCCAAATACGTTTTTGTTGTCTTGTCAAGTATTGTCAGTATGCATATGACATTCATGACATTCATCATTCATACATAATGGCATCATTAATGCATTCTTGCATTTCTTAATGTTTGCTTCAATATCACTTGTTTAGGTTGCATTTATTCCCAAGAACAAGCGTGGGTGTGTCATCTCTCTAGTAGATTATCCCCAAGCAGAAAAATACATTTTTTTCTCCCATCCCCCAATCGAGATCATTCCTCATTGGGTACAAAGTCTTGATTGACCGTTTCTTTCCAGTTCATTCTTGGATAGAACCTCGTCTCTAACCAATTCAGGTATAGATTTCACAAAAACAATCTACCTGTAAACAATAATTAATAGCCTCGTCACCCGAGCTGCTTATTTCCTTTTATCTTGAAACTTGTCATAAAACGATTGTTCTTCTTAACAAGTCCAATCATGAAATTTCAAGAAATCCCCGCAATTGTCTTTCTGTCTGTGGAAAAAAACTTGTATCTTTAAAATCAAAACGCCCGCATCTTCTCAGAAAGAGAGAGATCCCCGAAAAGATCGTGACTATGAAAATAGAAACTCATTTGAGATCTGTTTCCATCATTGTCTGTTATTCACAAGGATGAATACTCAGTAAAATTCTCAAGAATTACCTTTTATAGTTATCACTTTGCTGATAATTGGTAATATCTTCAGAACTCATTACCATAAACTATCACAGGGCTGATAATTGGTAATGTCATCTTTAATTACCTTAAACATTGTCACAAGGCTGACAGAAGGTAATCTCCTCATTTCCCAAAGCGAAACAGATGTTCACTTGCGTTGTGAATCTATTTTTCCAGTGAAACATTTGCTTGTTTCTCAACAAACAGGATTCTCCTTTCTTAGACAGATTGAGATATCCTCATAATTTTTCCCCAGCATGTCATTCTTTGGTACCTCTTGGGTAAACTTTCTGCAATCTTTTTGCATCATTCGCATTTTTTGGTATCTTAGGTCCAAAATCTGCAAATTCTGATATTTAAGTCTCTTCACACATATCGAGACGAAGATTTTCATCTTCATATCTCAGATTAAAGAAACTTAAATAGGGGCATCTGTCATACCCCAATTTTTGACCTAAGATACCACCTTATATCATTCACATATGCATTATTGCATCACTAACAGTTTCAGAACAGGATAGATCGTGCGTGTGCTCCTAAAGTCAAAGTTAGGGTTTCATCAAAATGTCATCTGTTCAAGATATGATTAATTAGGGTTTGAGTCTCCACTCACCTCAATTGATCTATCTTAATCAATCATCAACATTTGATATTCAAATTCCCAACTTTTTATCATGATCTACCTTGAATCGACCAATTAGGGTTTTGATCGATGATAGTGAATCATTGACTTTCTGCTCAATGAATGACCTATTAGCTTGAAGATTGATCTTAACATCCTCCATGCAACATCTTGACCTAATTTCTTAGTTCAAAACATTGCAAAATCCAAGTTTCTTCATCAGACAAATTCTAAATCATTTGATGAAAATTCATCTGTTCAAAAAGTTAAAACTTTGACTTTTGGTCAACTTTTTCAAATCCAAACTTTTTCAATCATAAAATCATTTCAAATTATCCATCATGATCATAAAAAATCAAGAAATGTGAAAAAGTCAACAAAAAGTCAAAGTTGGAATTTTTTCTAACTTCGCAAAATTTCCAAGTGTTAAAAAACATGGTTTTTCCTTACTTTCATGACCATTTTTCACCTAGATCCATTTTGATTCAAGAAAAATTCAAAACATGAAAGTTGTAGATCTTGTTACAAGCTTTCCAAAATATCAAAGACATTGAAAAAAACTCTGTGTACCTAGGGTTTTGATATTTAAACTTAGAGCTCCATAACCATGAATTACAAGTCATATTTCAAGAACTATAGGTCATTTTTCACAAATTCCCCCTTCTAGAAGCCTTGTCACAAAGTTAATATAGGTTAGAGCTGATAAAAACCAGATGAGAAGTAATTATGAGGGAGATAAGATCAAGTGAGATTTTAACCATGGTTAAAGGAATATTCCATGTGCATTTATGGCAAAAATGTCTTTCTTGCCCTTGAAGGCAAGTTGTTCAATTTCAAGCCAATCTCCTCTACTTACCATTCAGATTTATTGGCCTATAAATAGAGGTAATTTCTTCATTCAAAATTACCCCAAAGCAATCATAATCCAAGCTTTCCTTCTTTCTTTCTTGTTTTTCAAGTTTCAAGTTTCTAAGTAGGAGAATTTGCAAATTTCAAGCCTTACAATTTTTGAGCAATCTCAGTCTTTAAATACTTTCTAAACATCATTAGAAAGTTGTTAGAATCCTCAAGCTAGCCCAAGTACTTGCCAAACTCAGAAACCATTTCCAAAATTCATAAAATGCAAGTTTAAGCCAAAACTTCCAAACTCCAAATCCACTCGTGCTTGTTCTAATTTTTCACTTCAGACACACTCTATACAACATATAGAGACTCTCCAAACACTTAAACAAGTTCTGGAACATCTCCATCATCAACTTCCATAATCATACCAGGGGTCTGCAACTTGACTTGGTCAGAGAGTTTCAGCAACTTCCTAAGTAATGTAGAAGTGGGAGCATACTCAGTGAGGTTCAGGGAAGCTTTTTCAATCATCACTTTATATCTGGAAGTCCTCATACTCGGTCTAGTTTTTCATACCAAGAGGTAAGATTTCGAATTCTTGATATCTCCATACATGCATCTTTTGCTTAAAATTTGAAAAGGAAGATCTAGATATCATGTCATTAAAGCTATCTGGGTTCTCAATTTAAATTTAAATTAATTGTGTTCATGGAATCATTCCTTTATTCAGTTAGGGTTTAATTTAGGATTATCAAAATTTGTATTCATCTCTGATTATTAGCTTTAATAAGTTATATGGTTAGAATCGTGAGGAAATTCTGGACAATTTTGTATTTTGAATTTCTCAAACTGATGAAGAATCAAGAAAGTCCAGGTTTGAGCCATGGATGTTTGTTTTCGGTTCCACGAAGAAGATGAAATGGGAAACTCAAAATTCAAAACTTGATTCATAATATATTCACTTGGATGTGATAAAGTGAACATATGTATTACCGCCACAGCGGTTGCCAACAGTCTCTTAATCCTTTCCTTCGCCTCAAGGCCCAGGGTTCGAATCCCCTTGGGACCTTTTTTTTAATAAAAGGCTCAACATTTTTGACTTTTGCTTCTTGAAGCACTGATGTTAACCCTTGAAGTACTTCGATCGATTCCCTCACATTCACTTCTCGCCTTGAAGCACTTCTAGTGCTTCTCACCCTCCAGAAGCATTCAGCTTCTACTGCCTTCCGAAGTACTTCTGAGGCTACCCCTTTCAGAAGCATCAGGCTTCTCACTCTTTAGAAGCAGCACGCTTCTAACCTCTTCCAGAAGCAACACGCTTCTGACTCTTCTAGAAGCAACACGCTTCTAATGTCCTTCAGAAGCAGCAAGCTTCTGACTCCTTCAGAAGCAGCAAGCTTTTGACCCCCCTCAGAAGCATCCAACTTCTGACCTTTTTCAAAGACTTCATTTTTTCAAAACTCCTTTAAAACAAGGTGATTAATCGACAAGTCAAGCACATGGCTCAGTGGAAAAAGTCTTCACTTCTAAGCCAAATGTCCTGAGTTCAAACCTCTTTAGGACCAAAAACTCTTTTTTATCACTAATTTTCTCAAGTTTTTAACAAACTTCAACATTTTCAAAAACAAATCAAACATTCTCATTTTGAGATGATTTTTTGCATACTTGTCATTTAATATACCTATTTTATGATCATGTCAAAAAAATCCAAAAATATTTTATTTTTGATTATATTTTCATTAGGTTAAAAATGATACATTTTAAGTATTTTTTAATGCTTTTCGAAAATGTTTTCTTTCCAATTTTCAAAACCTAATATTTTTTGGAAACTTCTTGTGAATATCCTTCACTTTTCAAAATCATGTTTCAAAACCTTTTCAAAAACCTTTCAATAAACTTACACACCTTTTTCCATGATCAATTAGATTTGAAGATAAACTCTGACCCAGGTTTTTCCTTGAATTTCTTTATTGATCATGGGCCTCCCTCACGGTGTAAGTCCCAACTCTCCTATGTACATATTCATCTCCTTGTACATAACCACCCTTCTGTGTACATATTCATTTCCTTGTACACATTCAATCATCTTTGTAAATATTCAAGCATAACAAACTTCGTTCATTTGTTTTCATCCGCTTGTTTATACACTGATTCCATTGGTATTAAGAGGAGCGTTATTCCCGGTGTAACTGCTCTTACACCAATGGGCCTCCCTTAAGGTGTAAGTCCCAAAACCCCTTGTATATATTTTTCATACCCCAAAATTTGCCCTCCTACTTCTTAAGACATTTCCTACATCCATGCTCAAGGACTCCTCAAAGGTTGATTAGACAAACCCTCTCCTAGACAATCAACCCAAACTAGGGTTTGGCTATCCACAGATCCAGATGGACTTCCAACATCTCCAATGGTCATCATGCCTCCTCATATGCTTCAAAGATTCTCCATGTCAAGTTTCAAGCCTTACAAGTCAAATTTCCTCAGACAATTGCTCAGATGGTTGGAAATCAGTTGTATTGGACAAAAAGTCAATTGTGGTCAACATACAGTCAAACTTCATGATTTTTGGTCAACATCCTCATTTTGAAGTTACATTCATCATTTGATCAAGGGTTGATCATGATTCATCAAGAAAACTCAAGATTTGCTCAAAAGTCAAACTTTCCAAATTAGGGTTTTCTAGTGAAAAGTCAACCAAACTTTGACTGAGCATAACTTCTTCATACTTTCTCAAAAAATTTTCCACCACCTCTCATTTTGAAGGAAATTCAATTCTCTACAACTTCATGTCTCACAAGAATGTTCAAAAAATGCTTCATTTGGAAGGTATGGATCAAAACATTGCAGGTCCTTTTCAAAGTCAACAAAAAGTCAACTTTTTGTTTTGAAGATTTAGTGAGCATGGAAACTCCAATTGACATGAAACCAAAGAGGTTGGTTAGAGGACACTTAGAGATTTCTAAAAAGTCCAAGAACACTCAAAAATGTGGAAAATTGAGCAAAGTACACCATTCAGAAGTTGGGCATTTTTGAACAATTGCACAAAAGGAGATATTTGTAAAAATCCAATTTTTTCCAAATGGGCCTATAATTTTATGATCTAAACTTGATCATAATATTATTTGGGACCTATTGATGCCTTGCCATGACAATTATCTATTTTATTGATTTATTTTTGAATTTAAAACCATTTAATTCAAATTTAAATTATATAAAATATGAAAGTAAGATATATTTTCAAAAGGAGTGGATTTTTATCAAGCTTGAGGTCCAAGAGAGCCCACAAAACATACCAATTTCGTGATTGCTTGCACATGGATGAGAAAATCAAATTTTCTCCAAAATTTGATTTTATTTGAAAGAAATTTATTGCACATTCAATATCCAATCTTTTTTCCTTCTTTTTGCTCTCATATTTCACTCTATAAATACCAAGCAAGCTGCCAAGAACAAGACACGAAACCCTAGCCCCAACATCAACCCTTATTTTGCCAAATTTTTTCTCAAAGTTGCAAAAATCAAATTTCAATTTCGAGCAGGTTTTAAGGAGTTCTAAGCCCTCCATTGTGTTCCTTGATATCCCAGCAAGCAATCCCAACTCTTACTCGAAGCCAAACCATCCAGAATCGTGCCCTATACATTGCTCCGATTTGGTATTTTTCTCAATTTTGGTTTCTTCGATTCATACGTATTTAACTGTTTTTGTTTGCATATTTGGACTCAGGACATCCATTAGAATGCATTTGAATCATTACATGTGAGCTTGAACGTCCAGAACTCAAACCACCATGGCTAGGGCTTTTTGAACTGTTTGAATCGAACCGATTAATACAGGCGTTTTCAGGGAAAACGAACACCACCATCGTGTTCGCAACCCCCAATTTAGGGGGGTAGCGTATCTTTGAACTTTTTATTTTGCGTATTTTTTCAAGTTTCAGGTTTTGGTTGGCCGGAGAACACGACTGGAGCTAGGGCTCCGACGTCGTTGACTGGCTCTGACCGGTGAAGGCTGGCGTGGCAAAAGCGAGCGATCCAATTCGTCCATTTGTATTGACTGGGGTCCACGTGTGCTGACTTGGTTTGGAACATTCCCAAGACATGTATTCATTCAAAAACAATTGGTTTCAATTTGTAAACACCAAGTGCACTATGGTGTAGTGGTTAAGGCACTGGCAAGGGAAGATGCTCTCCATGGTCTTGGGTTCGAACCTGGTTAGGACCAGATGTTTTTTTCCTTTTTACAAACTAACTTTTTTTTCATATTTTCTTTTCTTTTAATATTTTCATACTATTTAATTTATTTTTAATATTTTTATCATGCATTTAAAAAACACCAAAAATATTTATTTTTTGCATACTCATCAGAAAAATGTTTATTTAATTTTTAAGATTAAAGTTATTATTTTTGCATGCATATTTAATTTAATTGCTAATTAATCATTTAAATAGCTTTTAATTGATTTTTAACTATCAAATTAACTCCAAAAATTCCCAAAAATTTATCCTATCATATTTATGTCATTACTAACATAAAAACTTTTTCTCATTCAAAAATACTTATTTTTACTAACATTTTCTTCTTATGCAATTTTCTTCCGTTTTCCGATTTTTCTTCTGTTCATAGGTTATACCACTTCGGACAATTTTTATTGCTTTTCTTTTCTAATTATGTAATTGCCTATGGGATGTAATAGTTTAATTAGGACTTTTATTTTCTGCACTTTCAATTATGTATCTGCCCCAAAGCCATGTAATAGCGTAGGATTTATCTTTCCGCACTTTAGTTTCCGCAATTTAATTTCCGCACCCTATAAACTGCTAGTAATTAGGCGTGTATGGCAAGATAAAATTGGACATAAATCAATCATAACTCCAAGATAAAATACCTGAAATCAACACACTCTTTCACACATGCACCCCTTAGGGTAATTCTCTCTCGTTGCCTAACGAATTCAAATGGTCAAGTCCCTCGAACGTAGCGGTATTCTAGCACCGTTGCCTTCAAAACAAATCATCATAGTCCCTTCGATACAAAGATCATAGACCCACGATGTCGCCTACGAATACATGATCTTGACCCTCGATTGTCGCCTCGAAAATGATGATAGTCCCTTGAATGTGCTAGGATACTTCCTACAAGTTGCTTTCTATGACCATCCGATGTCCTTCGAATGTCCTTCTACATCCAACGAATAAGGTTACCTACCAACTAATGGTATGGATAGCACTATTCTAATGGAGCGTAAAACACGAAAGCGACCAATTACGAGTAGGTAATAAGACTTTTAGTTGCTTGCTCTATCTAAATACTTTTCACACCTCACACTTTTTCAAAGTTCAAACTCTTTTCAAAAGCGAAACATTTCAAACATTTTGTATACATTCCTACATGAATCATTACAAAGTCAAAGCGAAATGCCTTTTCAAAAACATTTTCAAACACACAGGAAGCACAATTTTTAAAGTGATCTAAGAGCAACTAAGAGCCCGTAGATAACTACGGATGGAAAGGGGGTGCTAATACCTTCCCTTTTCATAACCTTCTCCCTTACTCAGAATCTAACGAAGGTCTTTTTCTGTACTTTTTACCTTCCCTTAATTGGATAAAAGAAAAGTCGGTGGCGACTCTTGCTATCCGCACATTTGCGATACAAAATCCTACAAAGTCAGTTCACCGTGTTACAGAACTGGCAACTCTGCCAGGGAAACACCCTAAAAAGAGAGAATGCCTTAAGGATTTCTAAATCACCTTTATTGCTTTCTGTTTGACTTGCTTGCTTTATCTTTAAGGGTTGTTTGGGTATTATATTTGTGGGGGATCCTGCACCCGGATCCGGGTTTCCTTTTAGGTAAGTAGCAATAAATCGTCGCGACCGTTAGACGTATATCAAAATGGTCAACATGATGGCTACGTTAGTGTGACACTTTGGATGTCCTGATACTCTTCATTTCCAAGTTGAGGATAGTATTTGGCTTCTGCGTGGTGTCATCAAGCACTAACTAAAATTTTAGAACCTTAATTGACCCATCTTGGCCATTAGAAGGTAGTGAGATGGTCGACTTTGGTGTAGACCGAGGTTGGCTGATACTTGATGCTACGCTCATTAAGATAAGACTTTTGGGATATTTTCGATCGACCACTTGGTAGTCGTATTGAAATAAACGCCTACGAGAAAGATCGATGATATGAGATTCCTAGAACCCGGTTACTATTATAGGACAGGATGAACCAACTCAAACTTTTGGTGGGGTAAACACCTATACCTCATGCAAGCCTTAAACCTAGGCTCATTGTGTGAATTGTTTGTGTGTGCTAAACATGACATCATGACATCATCGCATTGCATTTCATTTCTAACTATTTCAAGGACCTAGGGATTTATCTTTGCTTTGTTTTGTAGGGATTATGGCTTCTAGAAAGACTATCCGAATCAACTTCATGGGTATGCCTTCTCAGCTCAAAGAATTGGTTTCAGAGATTCCCGACCATGCTCAGTTCATCAAAAGACATGGTTATCTGCTTGACTTGGTTATCTATGGTTTTGAAGAAGATGATGCATGTCCTATTCCAGTTCTTTGATCCGAAACACCATTGCTTTACATTCCCAGATTATCAGTTAGCTCCTACCTTGGAAGAGTTCTCTAAGCTACTTAGGGTACCTATTCTTGATCAAATGCCATTCACCGATTTAGAAAAGGTTCCTAAGTACGAAGACATCGCATCAGCATTACACCTTAAGCGCTCAGACATTGAAGCTAATTGGGAAACCAGAAGCGGAGTTAAGGGTCTACTTGCTAAGTTTCTGATTAAGAAAGCCCGAGAGTTCCTCAAAGTTATGAGTTTCCATGCAATAGAAGACATTGTGGCCTTACTAATCTATGGTTTGGTTCTATTTCCTAACTCGGATCAATTCATAGATGTCAACACCATCAAGTTATTCCTTACCCGCAACCCTGTGCCTACTTTACTCGGAGACATCCTACATTCTCTCCACACTCGTACTACTAAAAGACAAGGAACTCTCATGTGTTGTATACCGTTACTTTCCAGGTGGTTTATTTCGCACCTTCCTCCACCAGTTTTGAAGAACGAGCAAAGGTTGAAGTGGTCTCAAAGACTAATGTCACTTTCTCACTCAGATATCCGTTGGTGTCTCTTTTCTCAAAAGGACTTCACATTCATTGAGCGTTGTGGAGAGTTCCCTAACGTACCACTCCTTGGTATAAGGGGAGGTATCACTTACAACCCTTCTTTAGCTCTACGTCAGTTTGGTTTTGCTCGAAGAGATGGTCCGCATGATATGCTTCTCCAAGATATTGTGTTCGACTACAACCACGATCTCCAGAATTACCGACGAAGGTTCATACACGGTTGTGGCATGGTGAAGAAGACAGATACCAAGACTTTGGGGCACCAGAACTCCATTCCTTGGGAACCTTACCTAAAATGGGTGAGAGCTCGAGCTCAAAACCTCATGATGCCATTCACGCCTGTTCTACCAGTAGTTATGGAACCTGTTGCTATAGGTGACGTACCCTATACTGTTCTCCATCCTGACATGCCTGCTAATCTTGAAGACTTGAAGAGATCCTGGATTCAACTAAAAGAAGAAGGGGATACATTCGAAGCTCAGTGCTATGCAAGCGAGAAGAAGGTACTAGAGTTGACAAAGCTACTTCACAAGGAGCGAAACATCAACGCCTATCTCGGCACCAAGAGGAAGCGCCCATGGGAGACTTAGAGCTTTAGGATTTATATGTTTTCTTTTATTGTTTTGAACTATCTTTTGTACTTAAAAAGAAAAAGAATAAAAAAGAGAACTAATAAATGTTTGTTCGTGCTTGTTTAACAAATTTAAATCTCTAAGGTCCTTGAAAACATTGCATTGCATTCGCATAAACAATGCATATCATGGCATAACATCTCATAACAGGTACATTGAAGATCGGTTTTCTCATTCTCTCGCTATTTATTTTAGCAGAAATGGCTCTTGAACAATCTGTCAAAGATCTCCAAGCTTAGAATGCGCAGTTCCAGGAGATGTTCACTAGCTTGGTCCAAGGCCAAGAAGATCTGAAGAAGCTCATCAACAGAAAGAAGAAGGTTGTTGGTGTTCTCAACATGGGTAGACGCTACAAAGGTGGTCCTAAAGTGGTCAGCCGGATAAAACTCTCAGAAGGAAGTGTCAAGAATGAGGGGAGTGTCAAGGGCAATGAAGAAGGCAGCCAGCGTGAGTCTGAAAAAGAGAGAGAAGATCACTATGATAATGACCAGTACTCTAATGAAGATGGCAAGTACAAGCCACTTGAAGACCGTCTGAATGCTGTAGAAAACCTGAAGATGTCAGGGTTGAATTTTGACGATTTGAGTCTCGTCCCTGGGGTGGTGATTCCTCCCAAGTTCAAAGTTCCAACTTTTGCCAAGTATGATGGCATTTCTTGTCCGAAGCTACATTTGAAGTCCTATGTTCAGAAGATCAACCCCCACACTGATGACAGAAAGTTGTGGATGCACTATTTTCAAGAGAGTTTGTCCGGAACTCAATTGGAGTGGTATTATCAGCTAGAGAATGACCGCATCCGTACTTGGAGTTACTTAGCGGATGCTTTCTACAGACAGTATGAGTACAATGCTGAATTGACACCCACTCGCATGCAACTATAAAGCATGTCTATGGGTCGTGATGAGAAGTTCAAAGAGTATGCTCAGAAATGGAGAGATCCAGCAGGCAGAGTTCAGCCACCCTTGTCCAATAGGGAGTTGGTTGATATGTTTATGGAACAACGACAGTCCATTCTTCAATCATCGATTGGAAACTCTTGATAGGATTCACCGAAATGATATTGTGGAGAGCATATTGATGCTGGTATCAAGAGTGGAAAGATTCAGGTAGAGTCCTCTTCAAATGCTGCAAAAAGATCTTTTGGTGGTAAGAAAGAAGCCAATGCTGTGTATGGTCAGAAAAGTCGAGCCAAGACCGACCGTGCTCAATCTATGGGGGAAGTTGTGATCTCCAATCCTACATCAGCACAACCTCAACGAGACAACACGCGTAGCCAGAACGCGCCACGAAGACAGTTTACAAAGATCAACATGCCATTTTCGCAAGCCTTGCAACACATGTTGAAAGCAGAGCTGATTACTTTGAAGGATCCTCCTCAGAGTGTCAATACTTCCTCTCCGAGATACAATCCTAATTCTAAGTGTGCTTACCACTCCAATAGCCCAGGGCACGACACTGAAAACTGTTGGGCTCTAAAGAACAAAATTCAAGATATGATTGAAGCTAAGTAGATTGAGTTTGATCCTCCTGTTGAGACTCCGAATGTGATCAATGCGCCTATGCCTAACCATGACAAAAGCTCCAATGCGGTTGGTGAGGATACTTACGTTTTCAACATAGATGACTTAACCATTCCTCTGATGATTGTTAAGAAGAATTTGCTGCAAGCCGGTGTCAATCCAGGATGCCCAGAGAATTGTCGTTGGTGCCCATCTGCACCTGATGGTTGTGCTTGGTTGAGAAGACGTGTTCGATGCATGATGGATAGCCGTAATACTATTCCTAAAACCACATGGAAGTACGTGTGAAGACATGTCTAAGAAACCGAAGATCGAAGATGTGAATGAAATAACACCGTCTGCATGGGATACCTTGGGGCAGCCAAGTGGAAAGTTTGATTACATGGTGAAGTACACTATTCACAAGCTACAAGATTCCTATTGAAGATGTTAAGTGACGGATAGGGTGGCGATTTCCCAGAAGACTATCTTGATGTTAACACTATAAGAGATTTCCTCTGCGATCACATGCCTAGAGTGGCACCTCTCATCATTACTTCTCCCAGACCAGTTCCATATTCCTCGACAAAGGCTATCCCTTGGAACTATGGAGCCGATGTTTACTATCATGGCGTCAAGCAAGACCGTCGACCATTGAAGATCTTATTGAAGCTACCATTGACAACATCACGGATCAAGTAAGGTGACGAACGGAAGAGTATTCTCTCCGATATCTCTCCTCCAAAAGACACTGCGACTCATTTCGCATTCCGCTATTCAATCCATTCCCCAAGCTAGAGGAAAAACTAGTGACTCATCACCTTTCGGCCGAGAAGTACCAAAAATTCTTGAAAGACACCTCAAACAAGAAATGGAGAAATTAATGATTATCAAGAAAAGTGACTACAATGTTGTGGAGCAGTTAGGACAGACTCAATCCAAGATATCCATGCTTGCTCTACTCTTATGCTCGAGGCTCATACTAACGCCTTGGTGAAATTTAAAGAATGCTCATATACCGCAAGACACTACTACGACAGTTTGAAGTTTGTATTGCTAGCTTTTGCCAACAACCTAAGTTTCTCGATCTTGATTTGACTCACCGGAAAAAACATAATAAAGCCTTACACATCTCTGTTGAATGCAAGGGTGTTACATTGTCTCATGTCTTGGTTGATACCGGTTCTTCTTTGAATATCCTACCGAAGATTGCTTTTGATCGACTTGATGTTGAAGGGTTGGTCCTGAAACCGAGTGACATAATTGTGAGAGCTTTTGATGGTTCTAAGAGAACAATACTTGGAGAGCTCGTTCTGCCTGTCAAAGTTGGTTCCCAAACTTTTGATTCCACTTTCTTTGTCATGGACATCCGTCCAGCTTACTCTTGCCTACTTGGACACCCTTGGATACATGGGACAGGCGCTGATACCTCTACTTTGCATCAGAAGCTGAAGTATCCGGTGAAGGGGAAAGTTGTTACAGTATATGGTGAAGAAGAATATATGGTCATTCATCTACATTCATTCCGATACCTCGAGATGGAGGGTGAATTCTTCGAGACTCCCTATCAAGCTTTTGAAACAATCCCAGTCATGCACTGACTCTCCTCTCCTCTGAAATTACACAAGCTCCACCTAGGATGGCCTCACGAAAGATGTTCATTCTTTGTTGAAGGAGGTAGAACTATTTGGGGACGGCTCCACGATCTTCCATTCAAATCGACAAATGTTTAGGCTTCACCATCATCGAAAGATGATACGCCCTGAACGTGCGGCCACTTCCTTTCCGCATCGGCTAAGTGGAATCCATACTATAGAAATGACAACAACTTACAACAAGTGGATCTTCCAACTCAAACAATGGGCTCAACAATTGGAAGGCGAAGACGTCATACCAATCTCCTTTAGACAGGAGTAATTGCTCTTGTTTTTTTATTTTGAACAATAAACTCTAAACCTACCTTGCCGGGCATCATGGCTCGTTGTGAGGTTATTATCATCATTTGCATATTTTCATTCAATAAAATCGTTGGACTTTTGCATTCAATTGTTGCTTTCTTTCTTTTACTTTATCACCCCTTCAAAAGCTATGTGTTTCTTGAGACACCCACGTGATACACTGAAATCACTCCGAATCTAGTTGATAACAACTATGCTATTGCTAAATATGACTTGATAATCCGATCTACCAAGCGAAGGCGAAGGTGAGAAAGATTGTGAAGTGCCGGGAGAACTTGTCGACTACAAGAAAGAAGCGAGTTATCTGACCACGAAGACCGATTGAGGTTGTGAATTTGGGTATTGATGAAGACAGAAAAGAGATCAAGATAGGAGCGGGTCTTGAGAACAGTGTCAAAGAAAGATTGATTCAAATGCTACGAGATTACATCGAGGTTTTTGCTTGGTCCTACGAAGACATGCCGGGTTTAGACATTGATATTGTGGTGCATCGATTCTGACAAAGAAGGTTTCTCGATGAAAGAGAAGGTTCGTCGCATGCGTCCTGAGATGTCAGAGAAAATCAAAGCTGAGGTTATGAAGAAGTTCAACGCCGGTTTCTTAGCTGTTACTTCCTATCCACAATGGGTTGCAAATGTGGTGCTTGTGCCTAAGAAGGATGGCAAGGTACGAATGTGTGTGGATTACGAGAGATACGACGAGCAAGTCCGAAAGCGATTTTCCACTTCCTCATATTGATGTTACGGTTGACAACACCGCTATAAGGTTTTCTCCTTCATGGATGGTTTCTCCGGTTCTGATCGGATCAAAATGGCTCCACGAAGACATGGAGCGACTACTTTTGTTACAGTGGGGCACTTTCTACTACAAGGTTATGCTGTTCGATGAAGAGCGGCGCCACTTATCATTCCATGGTGACATTATTTCATGACATGATTCATCACGAGATAGAGGTCTCGTCGACAACATGATAGCTCGATCATAGGCGAAAAAGAACATCTTGATCATCTCGAAACTATTTGTGATTGAAGAAAACTAAGACTCAATCTAACAAGTGCACCTTTGAGTCGATCCGGAAAACTCCTAGGGTTTATAAATCGATGGAAAAGGTATTGAGGTTGACCCGCCAAGGTTAAAGCCATTCAAGAGATGCCGTCCCACGAAGAAGGAAGTCGAGGAGGTTTCTTGGGCCGATTGAACTACATTGCGATTCATTGCACATCTAGCGCTACTTGTGAGTCAATCTTCAAGTTACTAAAGAAAGATCGAGTGGTAGAATGGAGCAGCGATTGCGGATCGCTTTGACAAAATCAAGGAGTACCTACAGAATCCTCCTATCCACGATGCACTTTGCCGAAGAAGACCTCTTATCATGTACTTGCGATTAGAGAAGCTGAATGGGGTGTGTGTTGGGGCAACATGGCAGTGCAGTCGAAAAAGTATGCAATATACTACCTTAGCAAAAAGTTTACCGACTATGAAACAAGATACTCACATTTCGAGAAAACTTGCGCTTTGGCTTGGCTACGACTAAAACAGTATATGTTGACTCACACTACCTTGTTGATTTCTAAGATGGATCCGATAAAATACATATTTGAGAAACCAGCTCTCTCGGAAGAATAGCAAGATGGCGATGATCTTGACCGAATCGACATCCAGTACACTTCTCGAAAGCGATCAAAGGAAGTGTAGTGGCCGATCATTTGGCTCATCAAGCCGTAGATGACTATCGATCTATGCGATCCAATTTCAGACGAAAATGTTTTACTAATTCTTGAATCGACGAGCCGGGGCAAAGGCCGAACAAGGATCCCGATGGACCATGGTCTTTGATGGAGCCTCAACGCTTGGCAATGGCATTGGCGCCATCATTACATCCCCTACAGGCGGACACACGCCTTTCACCGCCAGATTATGTTTCAGTTGCACTAACAACATGGCCGAATACGAAGCATGCATTATGGGTATTAAAGCTGCTATTGACTTAAGAATCAAGTTCTTACAAGTATATGGAGACTCAGCTTTAGTGATTAGTTAGATTAAGGGCGAGCGGGATACGAAACATCCGAATCTCATTCCATATCGAGAACATGTTCTGAGTTTGATCCCCTACTTTGAAGAAATCACTTTTGATCACATTCAACGAGAAGAGAATCAGTTGGCAGACGCGTTAGCTACTATGTCATCTATGTTCAAGGTTAGTTGGGACAACGAGGCTCCCCAGATCATCATTGAGAAGTTTGACGAACTAGCATATTGTTATGAGCTTGATACAGAAGAGAAACCTTGGTTCTACGACGTGAAGAGGTATCTTGAGACTTAGGAATATCCTGCAGGGGCATCTGTCAACGATAAGAAGTTTTTGAGAAGGTTCGCATCCAAATTCTTCCTCAGCAATGGCATCTTATACAAGCGCAACCACGACTTGTGCTTACTCATGTGTAGACGAAAACTGCGAGCGTATTATGGAAGAGTTACGAAGCGCATTTGGTACTCACTCCGATTGGACATCGATGGCTAAGAAGATTAAAGAACAGGTTACTATTGGTCCACCATGGAAGGATTGTCATCACTACGCTCGATCTTGTCACAAATGCGGTTATGCGGAGACAAAGTGCACGTACCTCCGGTACCTACGAATGTTCTATGCTCCTTGGCCGTTTGCAATGTGGGGCATTGACATGATCGGAGAAATCAAGCCCGACTTCCAACGGACATCGTTTCATCCTTGTGGCAATTGACTATTTCACCAAATGGGTGAAGCGACCTCACTTGCATACATTACCAAGAATGTTGTGGCTCGATTCATCAAACATAATCTTATCTGTCGGTATGGCACTCCCGAAAGGATTATCACAGATAATGGCTCTAATCTCAACAATAAGATGATCACCAAACTCTGCACGCAGTTCAAGATCAAACATCACAACTCTTCTCCTTATCGGCCTAAGATGAATGGCACTGTGGAAGCCGCCAACAAGAACATTAAGAGGATTATCTGAAGATAGCGATAACTTACAAAGATTGGCATGAGATGTTACCATTTGCTCTTCATGGTTATCGCACTACAATCTGACATCAACGAGGCAACCCTTTCTCTCTTGTATCACGGTATGGAGCGGTCCTACAATTGAGGTTCGAGATACCCTCAACGAGTCCTCGGGGCCGAGCTAAGTGAAGACGATTGGATCCAGACTACGCCTTGACCATTAACAGATTGATGAAAAGCGACTCGCATCCAAATCGCCATGGGCGGATCTATCAAAAGCGAATGATCGAGCGTTTAACAAGAAGGTCAAGCGGGTCTACCAAGTCGGTGATCTAGTAGTCAGCGCATCATCCTTCCACAAGGTGATCGAGGGCAAATGGACTCCCACTTACGAGGGACCATTTGTAGTCAAAACGATATTTTCCGCGGACCTATGATACTTAGCACCATGGATGGAAGGACTTCCCACACTATGAATGCGAGACATAGTCAAAAAATACTACGCATAAAAGAGACCCGCTAGGTCGACTGACCTAGGCAAAAATAAGGGCATCCTGGCGAACCAAAAAGGTTCGGGCAAAATTTAAAGATATATACAAAACATGTACACCCGGCAAGTCGAAAACACGAAAAGCGGCTTGGGCAAAAAGGTATCCGGTAAGTGAAAACCGAAGGCGGTCTAGGCAAAAGTTAGGGATTTAAGCGTACGACTATGTCTCGTCCAGATCACCTATCTACAGACTACTATCAGCATTCAAGATTCAAATGGCAAAAATCAATTCGCTCACTTTCTACTAACAGCAAGGAGATGAGATATTTGAAATATATGAGTATTAGCATAGTTGGAACTTAACGAGATTGTTTTCGCATAGCTTTTTACTTTTCTTGTGTACAAACTACTTGGCCATACGCCACATTTCAAATAAATACAAGTTCTTTCTCTTTACAATTTTCACTGTTGTTGTTTGCATAAAGTCCAACGTTTGCTTTGAATGATTATATGCATCTGACAATAAAAATGTATTCACAAACATGCGAAAAGTGAACGAACAAACGTAATTACTACAAGCTCCAGGAATTGAGACGACGACGGAAGTCACCAAAATATTCCCCCGCAGAGCATGATCCCCACAGAGGAGTCACTCACCTCCCCCAGTGGAGTATATGTTAGTCCTCGAGCAGTGATTCCACTCAGCTAAATCATGTTACATCAGTCTCCAAGCAATAACATTTCATCCCCAGCAAAGGTGTTTATCCCTAGCAAAATATCTCTCAGCAATCATCATTTCCCCGGCAGCATCAGTATCCAGACCTGAAACTTGGTCAGATAGTGCATCGGAGGAAACCTATATCTCTTATTCCCCAGCCATAGATTACAACGGGCTCCAGATTCTTCTAACCCGGTCTCCCATCAATTATCAAGTACTCTTCAGCAAGATCTACATGCAAGATCCCTAGTAGAGTACCTCCTAGACTCTCCCCAGCAGGGTCTATGTATGAGATCGTCAACAACGTGTTTCTCGATCTCTACCATCCTCAACAATATATGGACTCAAGACTCGGTCAGATAGTGCATCGGAGGAAACAAAGTTATCTTTCTTCTCAAGATTTCCATCCACTTCATCCCCAAACAGAAGTCAGAAGTCCTCAGGCAGAGCATCCACATCCTCTTCAAGATGGATATGTTTTGAAATACCACAACATCTATCATTCATACATTACTCATAAAAGTCATAATTTATGCATATGTCATTCATAAACATTGTCATGCATCATAACTTGCATAAGACTAACGATATTCTATCAAAGTTTCTCTTGTTTTCTCCAAAACAGGTGAAGATCACTTCTAAAAACAAACTGGTCCAAGATTAATACCCGAAGAGAGACGGGAAAACTATCTGAACGACCGTCCTACTTGTCCTCCGACAACTAGTCCAGGATTAATGCCCGAAGCCAGACGGGAAAACTATCTGAACTACCGCCCTTGTTTTCCTCTGACAACAGATCCAGGATTAATGCCCGAAGCCAGACGGGAAAACTATCGGAACGACCGCTCTTGTTGTCCTCCGACAACAGATCCAGGATTAATACCCGAAGCCAGACGGGAAAATTATCTGAACGATCACAAGTTATCCTCCGATGACAGGCATTGGACCAATACCCAAAGCACAACAGGGAAGTTGTCCACATTTTGCCAACTATTATCCCCTCAGAGTAATCAGCACGAAGATGTATTCTGACTTTCTCTTATTATCAGCAGCAACTACAGAGTCTGGCGTACGACTCAGTTGCCATGGGTGGTATCTTAAGCCCATCTCCGACTACTTGTCAACATTTCTCCACCTTCAGAATGCTGCATATTTGGTTAAAAAAACCAATACAAACCAATAACTTCATTCAAAGATGAGCACGAAGTCTAACGTACGACTCCCTCCGGATGGCATCTTAAGCCCATCTCCCTGCTCCTTTCATCTCCAGGAACGTCTGCAGAGCCTAGCGTACGGCTCACTCCCCAGCATCGATCTTTCCAGATGGCATCTTAAGCCCATCTCCGCCAGTTCTCCTATTCAGACAACAATCTCGAGTCTAGCGTACGACTCATTCCCCAGCGAAATCTTCAACCCCTCTAAATGGCATCTGTAAGCCCATTCCCGCATCATCACCAACAGCGAGTGCAAATTTTCAGGTGTACTCGAGTGTTCAATCATCTTCTACCTCCCGGTCACGAAAGGCAAGCATGCCAATCTAACCCTTCCAGTACAAGAAGATTGAACAGGGGCAGCTGTCATACCCTAAAATTTTCCCTCCTACTTCTCAAGACATTTCCTACATCCATGCTCAAGGACTCCTCATAGGTTGATCAGACAAACCCTCTCCTAGACAATCAACCCAAACTAGGGTTTGGCTATCCACAGATCCAGATGGACTTCCAACATCTCCAATGGTCATCATGCATCCTCATATGCTTCAAATATTCTCCATGTCAAGTTTCAAGCCTCACAAGTCAAATTTCCTCAAACAATTGCTCAAATGGTTGGAAATCAGTTGTATTGGACAAAAAGTCAACTGTGGTTAACATACAATCAAACTTCATGATTTTTGGTCAACATCCTAATTTTGAAGTTACATTCATCATTTGATCAAGGGTTGATCATGATTCATCAAGAAAACTCAAGATTTGCTCAAAAGTCAAACTTTCCAAATTAGGGTTTTCTAGTGAAAAGTCAACCAAACTTTGACTGAGCATAACTTCTTCATACTTTCTCAGAAATTTTTCCACCAACTCTCATTTTGAAGGAAATTCAATTCTCTACAACTTCATGTCTCACAAGAATGTTCAAAAAATGCTTCATTTGGAAGGTATGGATCAAAATATTCCAGGTCCTTTTCAAAGTCAACAAAAAGTCAATTTTTTGGGTTGAAGATTTATTGAGCATGGAAATTCCAATTGAGATAAAACCAAAGACGTTGGTTAGAGGACACTTAGAGCTTTCTAAAAAGTCCAAGAACACTCAATAATGTGGAAAATTGAGCAAAATACACCATTCAAAAGTTGGGCATTTTTGAACAATTGCACAAAAGGAGATATTTGTCAAAATCCAAGTTTTTTCCAAATGGGCCTATAATTTTATGATCCAAACTTGATCATAATATTATTTGTGACCTATTGATGCCTTGCCTTGTCAATTTTCTATTTTATTGATTTATTTTTGAATTTAAAACCATTTAATTCAAATTTAAATTATATAAAATATGAAAGTAAGATATATTTTCAAAAGGAGTAGATTTTTATCAAGCTTGAGGTCCAAGATAGCCCACAAAACATACCAATTTCGTGATTGCTTGCACATGGATAAGAAAATCAAATTTTCTCCAAAATTTGATTTTATTTGAAAGAAATTTATTGCACATTCAATATCCAATCTTTTTTCCTTCTTTTTGCTCTCATATTTCACTCTATAAATACAAAGCAAGCTGCCAAGAACAAGACACGAAACCCTAGCCCCAACAACAACCCTTATTTTGCCAAAATTTTTCTCAAAGTTGCAAAAATTGAATTTCAATTTCCAGCAGGTTTCAAGGAGTTATAAGCCCTCCATTGTGTTCCTTGATATCCCAGCAAACAATCCCAACTCTTACTCGAAGCCAAACCATCCAGAATCGTGCCCTATACATTGCTCTGATTTGGTATTTTTCTCAATTTTGGTTTCTTCGATTCATGCGTATTTAACTATTTTTGTTTGCATATTTGGACTCAGGATATCCATTAGAATGCATTTGAATCATTACATGTGAGCTTGAACGTCCAGAACTCAAACCACCATGGCTAGGGCTTTTTGAACTGTTTGAATCGAACCGGTTAATCTGAGCATTTTCAAGCGAACACCACCATCGTGTTCATGACCCGATTAGGGGTAGGGTACCTTTGAACTTTTATTTTGCGTATTTTTCAAGTTTCGGTTTTGGTTGGCGGAGAAGGCGATAGGAGCTAGGGCTCGGCGTCGTTGATTAACTCGACCGGTGAAGGCGTGGCAAAGCGGCGATCAATTCGTCCATTCGTATTGACTGGGGTCCACGCGTGCTGACTTGGTTTGGAACATTCCCAGGACACGTATTCATTCAAAAACAATTGGTTTCAATTTCCAAACACCAAGTGCACTGTGGCGTAGTGGTTAAGGCGCTGGCAAGGGAAGATGCTCTCCATGGTCCTGGGTTCGAACCTGGTTAGGACCAAATGTTTTTTTCCTTTTTACAAACTAACTCTTTTTTCATATTTTCTTTTCTTTTAATATTTTCATACTATTTAATTTATCTTTTAATATTTTTATCATGCATTTAAAAAACACCAAAAATATTTATTTTTTGCATACTCATCAGAAAAATGTTTATTTAATTTTTAAAATTAAAGTTATTATTTTTGCATGCATATTTAATTTAATTGCTAATTAATCATTTAAATAGCTTTTAATTGATTTTTAACTATCAAATTAACTCCAAAAATTCCCAAAAATTTATCTTATCATATTTATGTCATTACTAACATAAAAACTTTTTCTCATTCAAAAATACTTATTTTTACTAACATTTTCTTCTTATGCAATTTTTTTCCGTTTTCCGATTTTTCATGTGTTCACAGGTTATACCGTTTCGGACAATTTTTATTGCTTTTCTTTTCCAATTATGTAATTGCCTATGGGATGTAATAGTTTAATTAGGACTTTTATTTTCCGCACTTTCAATTATGTATCTGCCCCAAAGCCATGTAATAGTGTAAGATTTATCTTTCCGCACTTTACATTCCGCAATTTAATTTCCGCACCCTATAACTGCTAGTAATTAGGCGTGTATGGCAAGATAAAATTGGACATAAATCACTCATAACTCCAAGATAAAATACCTGAAATCAACACACTCTTTCACACATGCACCCCTTAGGGTAATTCTCCCTCGTTGCCTTACGAATTCGAATGGTCAAGTCCCTCGAACGTAGAGGTATTCTAGCACCGTTGCCTTCAAAACAAATCATCATAATCCCTTCGATACAAAGATCATAGACCCACGATGTCGCCTACGAATACATGATCTTGACCCTCGATTGTCGCCTACGAAAAATGATGATAGTCCCTTCGAATGTGCTAGGATACTTCCTACAAGTTGCTTTCTATGACCATCCGATGTCCCTCCGAATGCCCCTTCTACATCCAACGAATAAGGTTACCTACCAACTAATGTTATGGATAGCACTATTCTAAAGGAACGTAAAACAACACGAAAACGACCAATTCTGAGTAGGTAATAAGACTTTTAGTTGCTTGCTCTATCTAAATACTTTTCACACCTCACACTTTTTTCAAAGTTCAAACTCTTTTCAAAACGAAACATTTCCAAACACTTTGTATACATTCCTACATGAATCGTTACAAAGTCAAAGCGAAATGCCTTTTCAAAAACATTTTCAAACACACACAAAGCACAATTTTTAAATTGATCTAAGAGCAACTAAGAGCCCGTTGATAACTACGGATGGAAAGGGGTGCTAATACCTTCCCTTTTCATAACCTTCTCCCTTACTCAGAATCTAACGAAGCTCTTTTCCTGTTCTTTTCACCTTCCCTTAATTGGGTAAAAGAAAAGTCGGTGGCGACTCTTGCTATCCGCATATTTGCGATACAAAAATCTCAAAGTCAGTTCACCGTGTTACAATATTCAAGTTACACTTGCTTTAATTGCTTGTTTTGTACACTTGTTTATATATTTCCTTCATAAACACCTGTAAATACACATCACACACTTGTTCATATAACTGTTCAGTTATAACATAACAACTAGCCTAACAACTAGGTCCCCCTTTAGCCTCCTCTTAGGATTCGTATAAGATAACTCATTTATTGAGTTAGCCTCCTCTTAGGCTTCGTATTAGAAAACTCATTTAGTGAGTTTAGCCTCCGCTTAGGCTTCATATAAGACAACTCCCCTGCTGAGCTAGCCTTCTCTTGGGCTTCGTTCAAAAGAACTCCTCGTTGAGTTTAGCCTTCTCTTGGGCATCAAACAAGAAAGAGACCTGGAAATATCTTAACCGCCTCCTATTGGGCTTCCAATACAAAGAATCACCCGCGCTAGGATAGAACCCTGAGAGTTTGATTTCCCAGTGAAATCACTCTTGATTCCTAAGAGGATGGTTTCCCGGTGAAACCACTCTTAAAGCCAAAGCCAGCCATACCCTATAGCTTCCTCTTGAGCTTCATACAAGGACCCTCGATGACCCTCAAAATGCTTTCTCTTGGGCTTACAATGCAAGGACCCTCGATGACCCTCGGAATGCCTCTTCTTGGGCTTATAATACAAGGCCCCATGGGCTTCTTAAAAGTATCCCCCTAATCCTGATCAATTTCTCCTAGAGATTTAGACATTTATCATCTCTATGGAAGAAGTATCTCATCTATAACATCACATAGAAATCAAACACTAATCAAACACTCTTTTTTTCAAACAAAAACATCTTTTAACTGTAAATGGTAACGCTTGTACACTCAAGCAAAACACCAAAACTTACAATTAAAGATTCAATCATCTTTCAAACATCTTTCTTAACTCGCAAGTGGTAACGCTTGTACACTCAAGCAAAACACCTAATACTTACGATGAAAGATTCAATCAATCACCCTTCAAAATGTATGTGATAAAATAGATTAGATATGTTTTTCATTAAGATGACATTTGTCTTTGTCTCTTAATAACACCCTTTGCTTCCACTAGCATAAGTGGGAACTACGATTGCTCTGACTTTCTCAAACTCCCTTTGAGAATATGTAGGCACAAGGTCTCATCCTTGGCGAACATACTTCTTTCTCCCTGAAACCAAACAAAACCATAGCTCCCTTAGATCCGAGCTACAGATGCTCTGATCCCCATTAAGGGATATGTATGCAGAAGATCCCAATGATCTTTGCGAGCACAATAATAACAAAACCTAGGATCCCACATAACCTACCTTTCTTAAAATCCAAAGGAGAAACTCTCCCAAGAATAGAATAGCAAATTAAAAAACACAAACATATCAAAAATATTCATATATATAAATAAGGCTATAGATAACTATATATATATATATATATAGGGTGCCACATATTTCCCTTTATATAACAAACCCCCTTGCTCAGATCTTTCCCCAATGCGTTGCGTCTAGTTCACGCTAGTCGCACCGCATATCATTATTTATTGAGCGTATTGCAACTTTCCCCTTTTTCATCTCATTTTTCTTGTTTTGGAAATAATAAAGCTTGATGCTCGCAACATCTTTAAAACAAATCAAAAGAGTAAATCGTTTCGAGTCAGAGATTCGAATTCCGATTCGATTCCCTCGTTCGTCACTTTTTAACGTGAACACCTGGTTCTTCATAATTAGTCACTAACATAACATCCTCGTCTGGAAATTCGAAATGCATAGAATGATAGTCATATATGGCTTGATGAGCCAAATGATCGGCTACTATACTTCCTTTGATCGCCTTCTAAGTAGTATACCAGATGTCGTATTCGGTCAAGATCATTTTCCATCTTGCTATTCTTCCGAAGAGAGCAGGTTTCTCAAATATGTATTTTATGGAATCCATCTTAGAAATCAACAAGGTAGTGTGAGTCAACATATACTGTCTTAGTCGGCGAGCAGCACAAGCCAAAGCGCTGCAAGTTTTCTCAAGATGTGAGTATCTTGTTTCATAGTCGGTAGTATATTGCAAACTCTTTTCGACCAGACTCGTCATGTTGCTCCAACACACAACCCATCGAATTCTCTAATACTGTCAAGTACATAATAAGAGGTCTTCC
Organism: Vicia sativa; assembly: GCA_021764765.1. Taxonomy (NCBI): domain Eukaryota; kingdom Viridiplantae; phylum Streptophyta; class Magnoliopsida; order Fabales; family Fabaceae; genus Vicia; species Vicia sativa. The sequence continues at coordinate 114,035,138 of CM038793.1, forward strand.
TTTTATAGGTGGCATCAGGATAGGAGGATTTTGTAGGTACTCCTTGATTTTGTCAAAAGTTGTCTGGCAATCGTCGTTCCATTTCATTACTTGATCTTTCTTCAGTAACTTGAAGATTGGCTCACAAGTAGCAGTTAAATGTGCAATGAATCTGACAATGAATCCCAGGAGTTTACCGGATCTGACTCCAAAGGTGAACTTGTTAGGATTAAGTCTTAGTCTGTACTTCTTAAGTCTATCAAACAGCTTTTGCAAATGATCAAGATGTTCTTCTTCAGTTTGTGATCGAGCTATCATGTCGGCGAAGTAGACCTCTATCTCGTGATGAATCATGTCATGAAATCAAGCTACCATGGCATGTTGATATGTGGTGCCAACGTTCTTAAGCCCGAACGACATGACCTTGTAGAAAAATATGCCCCACTGTGTAATGAAAGTAGTCTTTTCTATGTCTTCGGGAGCCATTTTGATCTGATTGTAACTAGAGAAACCATCCATGAAGGAGAAAACCTAGTGTTGGGCAGTGTTATCAACTAGGACATCAATATGTGGAAGTGGAAAATCGTCTTTTGGACTTGCTCTGTTCAGATCTCGGTAATCCACACACATGCGCACTTTACCATCCTTCTTAGGTACGGGCACCAAGTTTGCAACCCACTGTGGATAAGAAGTAACGGCTAAGAAACCAACATGGAACTATTTCATAATTTCGGCTTTGATTTTCTCAGACATCTCAAGACGCATACAACGAACCTTCTGCTTCACAGGTAGAAAACCTTCTTTCGTCGGTAGTCGGTGTACCACAATGTCAATGTCTATACCTGGAATATCTTCGTAGGACCAAGCAAAAATATCGATATAGTCTCGCAGCATCTGGACCAATCTCTCTTTGACATTGTTCTCAAGACCTGCTCCTATCTTGATTTCCTTTCTCTCTTCATCAGTACCTAGATTCACAACCTCGACTGGCTCCTCGTCTGGCGGTATAACCTGTTCTTCTTGTTGTAGTAGCCTGGTAAGTTCTCCTGGCACTTCACAATCTTCGTCACCTTCGTCTTCGGCTTGGTAGATCGGATTATCGATGTCATATTTAGCAATAGCAGAGTTGTTATTGAAGAGATTCGGAGTGAATCTACAGTGTATCACGTGGGTGTGTGTAAGAACACATAGATTTTTGAAAGGGTGATAAAGTAAAAGAAAGAAGAGAGCACAATATTTAAATGCAAAAGTCCAATGATTTTATTGAATGAAAATATGCAAATGACAAATAATAACCCTCACAAACGAGCCGTGGTGCCCCGGGCAAGGCACTAGGCTTTAAAGTTAATTGTTCAAAGCGTAAAAAGCGAAAAACATAACACTAAAAGCAATTACTCATGTCTAAAGGAGATTGGTATAACATCTTTAGTCTTCCAATTGTTGAGTCCGTCGTCTGGAGTTGGGAAGATCCAATTGTTGATGTCAAAGTTGTCGTCGTCGTCTTCTATAACATGGACTCCACTTTTGATGATGTGGAAAGGAAGTTTGTCGGCACGTCCGCAGCATATCATCTTCTGACCTTTGATAGTGAAGCCTAAATCAGTCTTATCAGAATGACTGTAGATGGCTTACCATATATTCTTCTTCACTGCATACTGTGACAATCTTCCCTTTCACTAGGTACTTCAGCTTTTGATGCAGGGTAAAGGTAACAACGCCTGCCCATGTATCCAAGGACGTCCGAGTAGGAAAGAATAAGCTGGACGAATGTCCATGACAAAGAAAGTAGAGTCAAAAGTCTGGGAACCGACTTTAATTGGCAGGATGAGCTCTCCAAGTACTGTTCTTTTTGACCCATCAAAAGCTCTTATGATTATGTCACTGGGCTTCATGACCACTTCTTTAGCATTAAGTCGGTCGAGAGTGCTCTTCGGCAGAACATTCAGAGCAGAACCAGTATCTTCCAATACGTGAGACAATGTAGTGCCTTTGCATTCAATGGAGATGTGCAAGGCTTTGTTGGGTTTCCTTCCGGCAGGAGTTAAATCAGCATCAGAGAAACCTAATCCATTGTTGACGGTCAGGCTAGAAATACAACCTTCGAATTGACCAACAGTAGTGTCTTGCGGTATGTGAGCATTCTTCATAAACTTTACCAAGGCTTTAGCATGAGCCTTAGAGAACAACGGTGGAGCTAGCATGGATATCTTGGACGAAGTTTGTCCCAACTGTTCCACAACATTGTAGTCGCTCTTCTTGATGATCCTCGGAATTTCCTGCATTTCTTGTTTGGAGGTATCCTTAGCAACTTCCTTTGGTACTTTTGTCTGAGCAGGATGAGTTACTGATTCTTTCCCTTTAGCTTCGGGAACTGGTTTGATAGCAGGAATGCGAACTGGTGTAGTAGTATCCTTTGGAGGAGAGATCTTTGGAGAAAACACTCTTCTGGTTCTGGTTACCTTACTTGATCCAGTGATGTTGTCGATGTTAGGATTGGTAACTTTAAATGTAATGTCTTCAATGGTCAAGGGTTCTTGCTTGACGCCATGATAGTAGACTTCGGCTCCATAATTCCAAGGTATAGCTTTGTCATAGCAATATGGAATTGATATGGGAGAGGTAATAATGAAAGGTGCCACTCGGGGCGCAGGATCGACAGAGGTGATCCTTATTGTGTTCACGTCAGCATAGTCTTTTGGGTAATTGTCTCCCCATCTGGTTGCCTTGATGTCTTCGATTGGAATCTTGTAACTTTCAGGAGCGGTATACTTACCATGAAATCAAACTTTCCACTTGGCTGCCTCAAGGTATCCCAGACATCTAGTTCGACTTTGCTTACGTCTTCGATCTTCAGATTCTTAGAATTATCTTCGCACAGATTCTCCACAGAGGGAGGTTTCAAAAATAGCACTTCTCGGTTGTCCATCATTCATTGAACACGCCTTCTCAACCAAGCACATCCGTCATATTCAGATGCACACCAACGACAGTTATCAGGGCATTTTGGAAATACACCGGCTTGCAGCAAATCTTTCTTAACAGTCATTAGAGGAATGGTCAGCTTGTTCACATCATAAACATAGGAATCATCGTCAATAGCGTTGGCACTTTTACCATGGTCAGGAATTGGTGCGTTGATCGCATTAGGAATTTCGACAGGAGGGTCGAATTCAATTTCCCTTGCTTCAATCATGTCTTGAATCTTGTTCTTCAGGGCCCAACAGTTGTTGGTGTCGTGCCCTGGGCTTTTGGAGTGGTATGCACACCTTTCATTAGGATTGTACTTTGGAGACGAAGTGTTGACGTGCTGAGGAGGATCCCTCAAGGTAATCAGCTCTGCTTTCAAAATGTGTTGTAATGCATAGGACAACGGCATGTTGATCTTCGTAAACTGTCTTCGTGGCGCATTCTGACTATGTGTGTTGTCTCGTTGAGGTTACGCTGGTGTAGGATTGGAGATCACAACTGCCCCCACAGATTGAGTACGATCATCTTTGTCATAGTTCATTTGACCATACACAGCATTGGCTTCTTTCTTACCACCAAAAGATCTCTTCGCAGCATTTGAAGATGACTCTACTTGAATATTTCCGCTCTTGATTCCAGCTTCGATATGTTCTCCTGCAAATATCAGCTCGATGAATCCGGCTAAAGAGCTTCCAATCAGATGATTGAAGAATGGGCCTGTCAGTGTTCCTATAAACATGTTAACTAACTCCATATTAGACAAGGGTGGTTGAACTCTGCCTGCTAGATCTCTCCATTTCTGAGCATATTCTTTGAACTTCTCGTCACGATCCATAAACATGCTCTCTAGTTGCATGCGGGTAGGTGCCAATTCAGCATTGTAGAAAGCATCTGCTAAGTCATTCCAGGTATGAATGTGAGTACTTACTAGCTGATAATACCACTCCAACTATGTTCAGTATGAGGATGGATCTTCTGAACATAGGACTTCAAATGTAGCTTCGGGCAAGAGATACCATCATACATGGCAAAGGTAGGAACCTTGAATTTGCGGGGAATTACCACACCAGGAACAAGACTTAGATATCAAAGTTCAGCCCTGACATCTTCAGATTTTCCACAGCGTTCAGACGGTCTTCAAGTTGCTTGTACTTTTCGTTGTCAGGAGGATACTGCTCGCTCACATAATCTTCATCTTCGTTTTCAGACTCATGATGGCTTCCTTCATTGTTCTTGATACTTCCTTCAGTTTCACCGCTCTTGTTTGAGAGTTCGAACTGTCTGACCACCCTAGCTGGACCTTTGTGATTTCTTCCCTTGTTCAGAATACCAATGGTCTTCTTCTTTCTGGTGATGAGCTTCTTCAGATCTTTCTGGCCTTGGACCAAGTGGGTGAAAATCTCCTGGAATTGAGCATTCTGAGCCTGGAGATCTTTGATAGTCTGTTCAAGAGCCATTTCTGCTGAAATAAATAGCGAGAGAATAAGAAAATCGGTCTTCGATGTACCTGTTATGAAATGTTATACCATGATATGTGATGTTATGCAATGCAATGGTTTCAAGGATCTCAGGAATTTAAATTTGTTAAACAAGCACGGACAAATTTTTTATTAGTTTATTTTTAGCAAGTACAAAAGAAAGTTTTAAAAAGAAATTCCTAGAGCTTAGGTCTCCCATGGACGCTTCCTCTTTGTGTTGAAGTAGGTATTGATGCTTCGCTCCTCGTGAAGTAGCTTCGTCAACTCTAATACCTTCTTCTCGCTTGCATAACATTGAGCTTCGAAGGTATCCCTTTATTCTTTAAGCTGAATCCAGGATCTCTTCAAGTCTTCAAAATTAGTAGGCGTGTCTGGATGGAGAATGGTATATGGTTCGTCACCTATAGCAACACGCTCCATAATCACTAGTAGAACAGCTGTAAACGACATCATGAGGTTTTGAGCTCGAGCTCGTACCCATTTGAGGTAAGGTTCCCAAGGAATGGAATTTTTGTGCCCCAAGGTCTTGGTATCAGTTTTCTTTACCATGCCCCAAGCATGCACAAATCTTCGACGGTAGTTCTGGAGACCGTTCTTGTAGTCAAACACAATGTCTTGGAGAAGCATATCATGAGGACCATCTCTTCGAGCATAACCAAACTGATGTAGAGCTAGAGAAGGGTTGTAAGTGATACCTCCCCTTATGCCAAGGAGTGGTACATTAGGGAATTCTACACAACTCTCAATGAAAATGAAGTCCTTTTGAGAAAAAAGAAACCAACGAATATCTGAATGAGAGAGTGACATCAGCCTTTGAGACCACTTCAATTTTTGCTTGTTCTTCATTACTGATTGAGGAAGGTGCGAAATAAACCACCTACAAAGTAACGGTATGCAACACATGAGAGTTCCTTGTCTTTTAATAGTACGAGTGTGGAGAGAATGGAGAATGTCTCCAAGTAAAGTAGGCACTAAATTACGAGTGAGGAATATCTTGATGGCATTCACATCTATGAACTAATCTGGATTAGGAAATAGCACCAAACCATATATTAGTAAGTCCAAAATGTCTTCAAATTCATGGAAACTAATAACCTTTAGGAATTCTCGAGCTTTCTTTATTATAAACTTAGCAAGCAATCCCTTAACTCCACTTCTTGTTTCCCAATTAGCTTCAATGTCTGATCGCTTTAGATGTTACGCTAATGCGATATCTTCGTATTTCGGAGCCTTTTCTGAACCAGTGAATGGTATCTGATCAAGGATAGGTATCCCAAGTAGCTTAGAGAACTCCTCCAATGTAGGCACCGACTGATAATCTGGGAATGTAAAGCAGTGGTGTTTCGGATCGAAGAACTGGAATAAGACGTGCATCATATCTTCTTCAAAACCGGAGATAACCAAGTCAAGTAGATAACCATGTCTTTTGATGAACTGGGCATGATTAGGAACTTTTGAAACCAATTTTTTTAGCTGATAAGGTATACCCGTGAAGTTGATTCGGATAGTCTTGCTGGAAGCCATAACTCCTACAAAACAGAGCAAAGATAATTCCCTAGGTCCTTGAAATAGTTAGAAATGATATGATATTATGATGTCATGTTTAAAACAAGTAGCAAGCACAAACAATTCACACAATAACCCTAGGTTTTAAGGCTTGCATGAGGTATAGGTGTCTACCCTACCAAAGTTTGAATGGCTTCAACCTGTCCTATAATAGTAACCGAGTTCTAGGAATCTCATATCATTGATCTTTCTCGTAGGCTTTATTTCAATACGACTTCCAATTGGTCGACCGAAACATCCCGAAAGTCGAATCTTAATGAGCGTAGCAGCAAGTATCAACCAACCTTAGTCTACACCGAAGTCGGCCATCTCACTACCTTCTAATGGCCAAGATGGGTCAATTAGGTTTCTAAAAGTTGAGTTAGTGCTGATGACACCAAGCAGACGCCAAATACTTTCCTCAACTGAACATGAGGAGCATCGGGACATCCAAAGTGTTGCACTAACGTAGCCATCATGTTGACCGTTTCGGTATACGCCTAACGGTCGCGATGATTTATTGCTACTTACCTAAGGAAACCTGGATCCGGGTGTAGGATCCCCCACAAGTATAATACCCAAGAAACCCTTAAGAATAAAACATACAAGTCAAACAATTAAAGTGATCTAGACCCTAAGGTAGCCTCTCTTTAGTATTTTCCCCAGCAGAGTCGCCAGTTCTATAACACGGTGGGAGAACTGACTTGTTTGTTTTACATTTGATCGCAAATGTTGCGGATGGCAAGAGTTTCCACCGACTTTTATTTTATCCAATTAAGGGAAGGCGAAAAGAATAGGAAAAGACCTTCGTTAGATTCTGAGTAAGGGAGGCAATTATGAAAAGGGAAGGTATTAGCACCATTTCCATCCGTAGTTATCTACGGGCTCTTAATTTCTTAGCTCAATTTAATTGTTTTTTGTGTGTGTGTTTGAAAAGATTTTCGAAAAGATATTTCACTTTGACTTCATAATGATTCACGCTAAATTTTTACGAAGTGTTTGGAAATGTTTTTTTTTGGACAAGAACTTTGTAATGATTCACGTTGGAATGTATACAAAGTGTTTTGAAAAGAAGATTTTTGAAAGTGTGAGGTGTGAAAAGTATTTTGAGAAAGCAAAATAGACTTATTACCTACTCAGAACGGTCGTTTCCGTGTTCTTTTTCTTTCCTTTAGAATAAGGAAATCCATACCATTAGTTGATAGGTAACCTTATTCGTTGGATGTAAAAGGGGCATTCGAAGGGACATCGGATGGTCATAGAAGGCAACATGTAAGGATATCTTAGCATATTCGTAGGGACGATCATCACTTTTCGTAGGCAACAACCGAGGGACGAGATCATATATTTGTAGGCAACATCGAGGGTCATCGAGGGACTATGATCTTTGTATCGAAGGGACTATGATGATATGTTTGTAGGCAACTGTGCTAAGATATCCCTACGTTCGAGGGACATGACCATTATTCGAAAGGCAACGAGAGAGAATACCCTAAGGTGAGTGCATGTGTGAAGAGAGTGTGTTGAATTCAGATATTTTATCTTGTGTTAGAAGTGATCTATGTTGATTGAATTAATCTTGCCATACACGCCTAGTTACTAGCAGTTAATAGGTGCGGGAAAAAAATTGCGGAAATGTAAATTGCGGAAAGATAAAACCTACCCTATTACATGGATTTGGGGCAATTACATAATTGAGGAGTGGAGAAAGTAAACCCTAATTAAACTATTACATCCCATTAGCAGTTACATAATATTGAAAAAGAAAATGGGAGAAAATAGACCTAACTATTACAACATGTGAACAGTTACAATAATCGGAAAAAGGATCGAATTGCAAATAAGAGAAAATAATGTTAGTGAATAGATGAGAAAATATTTGTTGGGAATTTTTTTGGATTAATTTTAGTATAGAAAAAACAATTAAAAGTTAATTTTTTGATTAATTAACAATTAATTAAAATATGAATGAAAAATATTATTTTTTTGTGTTCAAAATTAAATAAACATTTTTCTGACCTAAATGCAAAATTAAAATATTTTCTTGTGATTTTTTAATGTGTTAGAAAAATATTTGAAAAGAAAATAAATAGAAAAAGAAAAATAATAAGAAAATTGGTTAGTTTGGCAAGTGATAAAAATATTTGTAGGAGCCAGGGATCGAACCAAGGCCCTCAGAGTCACACACACGCGCCTTTGCCAACTAAACCAGTCAAAATGGAACGCGCGCGCAGATCATCTTCTTCGTTCGAAATGTCCAGACCTATACGGACGAATTTTGTTCGTTGCTATATCCTTTGCCTACGGATTTTGGTTCGTAGCAATAGCACCTGCAAATTAAAGCTTGACAAACACCAAAGATAAATTAGATGTGAGACCATAGATCGATTGGAATCGATCCACAAAACACGACCATGCCTTTAGTTTGGTTTAAATTTGGCTAAATCAGGGAACCCCAATTTGAAGGTCAAAACCCTAGCAATGGCAGATCTTGGTTCCGGTACCTAAACTTAAATCAAACTATCCCAACAGCTTCGAAACATTGTTCTAAACACAAACAAGCAATAAAATTATGTTAAGTATGCATGTATGATCAAAATCGAATTTGAAATATATAAATGCAAACCGTGATGGTGATTTTACGATTCTAGATGCCTGGATGGCTGGTAATGATTGGAAAAGCTTCAGAGAGTATCAAGGAATGTGTTGGAACACTTTGTTTGGCTTGAATCGATCCAAAAACCTGGCTGCAACTGACTTGTAATGCACGGTTTTTTGAAGCTTTTTTAGGGTTCTTGAGGCATGAATTTTTGTCCTTGTGGCATCTAGAATCAGTGTGTATATGTACCAGAGTGAATTAGGTCAAGAATCATGAAGAAATTATATGCCAATCAATGAGAAAATATTTGATTTGGAATGAAACCAAATATTGCCTTTTTTGATCAAATTTCAATCAATTCTCTTGCCAATCTCAAGAATTTCAAAAATGACAGCTTGTATGGCTTTGTTTGACCTCAAGAATGAGAGAAAATCAATCTTGCATTTAAAATTTTTATTTTATATCTTTTATTTTAATTAAATTGGTTTTAAATGAATAAAAATCCAAAATAAATAAAAATAAAAGATAAAAAACGTGGCCTTGGGCTTGGAGGTTCCAATTCAGATAAGGAACAAGTTTGAATCAAGAAACGTTAGGCCCATTTAGAAATTTTTTGACTTTCTCAAGTATTTCTCTTTATGCACCTTCTAAAAAATGTTCAACTTGTATCTTGCTCAATTTTTAACATTTTGGGGTGTTCTTGGATTTTTAGAAAGCTCACGATGTCTTCTAAACAGCCCTATTGGTTTCATCTTCATTGAAGTTTCCATGCTCATGAACACTTCTTTGCAAAAAGATGACTTTTTGTTAACTTTTAAAAAGGACCTGTAATGTCTTGATCCATAAGTTCAAAATGAATCATTTCTAGCCCAAGCTTGATAGACATGAAGTTGTAGAGAATTGAATTTCCTTTCAAATGAGCTTTGGTGGAAAAATTTATGATAAAGTATGTGAAAGTTATGCTTGGTCAAAGTTTTGTTGACTTTTTGTTTAAAAACCCTAATTTAGAAACTTTGACTTTTGATCAAATCTTGATGAATCATGATCAACCCTTTATCAAATGATGAATATCACTTCAAAATATTGAGGTTGACCAAAAATTATGAAATTTGACTGTATGTTGACCACATTTGACTTTTTGTCCAATATAGTTGATTTTCAACCATCTAAGCAACTGGATGAGTAATTTTGACTTATAAGGCTTGAAACATTACATGGTAATCCATTGAAGCATATGATGAGGTATGATGACCATTTGAAGTATTAGAATCCATTTTGACTTGAGATGAGCAAAACCCTAGTTTGGATTGATTGCTTAGGAGGGGGTTTGTCTGATCAACCCTTGTGAAATCCTTGAGTATGGAGTTGTGGATTGTATTGAGAAGTAGGAGGGCAAATTTTGGGGTATAACACTTGTAATACCAAGGCACAGGATTTAGAATAGCTGGAGGAGCCCTTGGTTGCACCAATTACCTCTGTACCAATGATGGTATAACTCTGCATAAGTCATCAGAATTGGATCAAACGGTTCACATTTTGGGCCTTGCCCTTGTTGAGAGGCTTTGTAATAAGGGATATTAGTTGGAGAAACCAAAGGATGTCTTCTTAGTTCCACTCGATCCTTTTTCTTTCGACAAACATCTTTCTCTGACAGTTTCTTCTAGACGGACTCCCATGCTTACCATTTCAGTAAAATCATTAGGTGCACTTGCTACCATATTCCTATAATATAAAGGAGCCAAAGTCTTCAAGAAAACCTTGGTCATTTCCTGTTCACTTAATGGAGGAATAACCTATGCAGCGATCTCACTCCATCACTGAGCATACTCTTTGAATGACTCCTTATCTTTCTGAACCATTGCCCTTAGCTGATCACGGTCAGGCTCCATGCACATGTTGTACTTGTAATGCTTCACAAAAGCTTCCCCTAAATCAATTAATGTATGGATGTCACTACTATCTAGATTCATATACCATCTCAAAGCTACACCAGTCAGGTTATCCTGAAAGAAGTGGATGAGCAAACGTTGATCATCACTATGAGTGGACATCCTTTAAGTACATCATTAAATGATCACGGGTACAAGAAATTCCTTTGTACTTCTCGAACTCTGGAATTTTGAATTTAGCAGACACTTTTACATTGGGAACTAAGCACAAATCATTGACATTGTCACCAAACAGATATTTCCTTTTAAGGGCTTTCAACTCTTTTTGTATCTTGTCAAAATGCTCATGAAATCTGTCCATCCGATCATAGAAGTCCAATCTTTCACTTGGAGGAGGAAGAGGATTATCAAATTATTTCTTGAAAACAGGAGTAGCATGCACCACAGGAGGTGTGGGAGCTAAAACATGCGTCACAGGAGGCGCGGAAAAAACAACAGGTTGGGCCAATGAGGTTACTTGAGTAGTAGGGTTGTAACCTTCAGGCATTAAATTCTTTGACATTCCCCAAGGATAACTAGGAGGCATATGGTGTTGGACGGTAGAAACCACTGGCACAACAGAAACATGAGCATCTTGAACTTTAGAAATAATAGTTGTCTGTTGAGGTTGAACAATACGAGGATAAGGCGAAGGAGGAGGTGGTGGCTGATTCTGAGCAGCCACCAACTATTCCACCATAGTAGTCAAGTTGGTTGTACCGATCCTCTAGGAAGTAACTTCTTCGCGTAGCTCACGATTCTCTTGCTCTAGACTTTCCATCTTCTTTTTGGAATTGGCTCGAGTGTTATAGCGATGCAACAACTTGAAGACTGAACGAAGTAGAGCAATGGATAAGACACCTGGGAGAGTACCAAAATGGAAGAATGTGTGTGTCATGATGCATGACATGAAATGCATATGATTTGTTTATTATTTTTATTGTTATTCTTTTTATTATTCAAGGAACTTAAGAAGACAATTTAATTTGAAAATATCAAAGAATAACTCATTTGAAATACTAAATAAACTCATATGATTAATAAAATATTTGAGGATTACAACTCTTCAATACAAGTTTCAATAACCATAAGTACAACAGAGAGCAAAATATAGAAACTATAAGTCCTAAGTGTAAGTTCCTGAATTTTATGGATTGGCTTAATTTTAATAAAAAAAATAAATAGCAGCAACAATGTTTTGTACTGTAGGATTATCAACTTATAATCCTATATAGAATGCCTTAACATGCTGTGTTGAAGAGTTTCAGCATCTAGAACAACATGTCTTATAAGATGTCAAGACATTAGACATCAGGACATCACGCTATAGAAAATGTTAAAGTTGTTATGGTTCTATTTTAATTTGTGCATAATATTGTGGGAGTATTATGCATGTTATGTGGCATGAATTTGAAGGAATATGTGGAGGTCCAAGAGCTAAGGAGAAAAATCAGAGAGGATGTTGATTGTAGCAGAACTTATCTGCGTTTTTGTTTCTGCAAAAGTTTGTTTATGTAGAAGTTTGTTATAGCTTATGCTATTATTTTGAAGACCCAAATCCAGTTGGATAATAGGTTATAAATAATCATTTGTAACCTAGTTTTAGTAAGCTAGCCATTTTTAGAAAGATGTAATATTTAGGGTTAGCCATGTAAGTGAACCGCTCGAATTGTGGGATGGTCACTGATTTGTACCTCGAAGCCTATAGGCAAGAGGGTTGTTTTACTAAATCAGAAGTTGTGAAGCAATGAGTGTGGTTGTGTCCTTGGAGGAAGCTGTGAAGCAATTACAAGTTTGGTTTGTGTCACTTGAGTGACTAGTTTAGAATGTGTTTGAAGTGTGGTATCTTCAAACTATTTTAGTTGTGTTTGGAGTGAGGTATCTCCAAGCTGATTGTGTTAGGAGCCAAGCAGCCGATGCAGTTGCTGGTGTGATAGTAGCTGATAGACATCACTAAGGTGGTTGGAAGTGAGCAGAGGTTCTCATATCTAAGTATGGTATCTTAAGTAGAAGGGTCATTGGGTAGTCTAATTAAGTGAGGAGTGGAAATAGAGTGGTTTCCCTCCGAATTAATACTGTTGATAGTGAAATTCATTCTTGGCTTGGTATTACCCACAAATGTAGGTTGGTTAGAATCGATCTGTGTTAACAATTCCTTGTGTTCTTTTGTTTCTTACTTTTAATTCTATGTTCTACCTTGTCTATTTTGTAATGTCGGATCAGATGTCATGACATCTTGAGTCTGCCTAACTAGAATTTCATTGGTATTAGAGCAGGTATCTTGTCTATTTATGGATGAGATCCATAGGGGATACTTTCTGGTTGTGCACAAGGTAGAAGATTGTTTGAACAAGGCGTGTTCATATTGTATGGTCCCTTGAAGTGGAGGATGGACTTATTTGTGGAGAACTAGATAAACCTGACCAGAACCTGTACCCTCTTGAAGAAAGAAGATAAAGATGCTGGAGCAAGAACGTTAAATTCAAGACTTCAAGCGGGAGTGAGGACTTTGAACTGTATTGTTCAGCCTATAATCAGCACAGAGAAAAGATTATCAAAACCTTCATGTGGGAGTGAAGCTATTGATAAGGTAACCTTTGTGCTTATGTGTTTCCATATTGGTCAAGATATTGGTTGGGTCTAGTTTATTGCTTGGCGAAGAACAAGCATTTTGCAGGGTTGATTTATTTTTAATCCTTGGATTTCATTCTTACAAGTAAATTATGGAGTAAGCATTGTGTACATTCTGTTGAGGTATGGCTATATTCCGATGCATAGCCTCTGATGCAAACCCTATAGTGAAAGAAGGATCCTAGGGTTAATTTTTTCAACAAAATATTTTGGCAGAATCTTACAACCTACTAAAAGTGTCAAAGATACTTGAGATTTCCTCAAGTCCACTCATAAAGGCATTTAATAATAGAGTTGATGAGTATCAATTGATCTATGATTCTAATATACATCTGCAAGTTGAAGACCTTGAAGACTATCAAGGATGATGAGTTCCAAGGAGATGGAACCAATGTTTTACAAGATGTCAGAACATTACTACTGGTATGCATCTACCAGTTTAAGAACAAATGTTCTGGGTGCTAAACAGATGTAGTGTGAGTACATGTGTTTGGAGCCTGCTCCTGACCTAGAAGAGGAGACATTTGTATTAATTTATCAGGACACGATCAACAAGCTATTATACTCCAGATGTCAGTTATTTCTGACCTAAGCTTATGGGAGTATATAAGTCAAGCTTAGTAAAATAAAATAATCATAAAGGTATACCCCTCAATTCCTTTATGTGAAATCAAGATGAGCTTAGATCTGGTACATCCTTCTGATCAGAGGAACCAAATACGTGGATATTTATTCATGACATATAATAGATTGTGGAACTGAATATTGTGTCTCAACCATAGTGAAATATGATCATGAATGTTGACTACCCTAAATTATATGCTAGAAGGCTATTGTCAATAAGAATCAAAGAAGTCAGATTGAAGTGAAGAATCTGAATATTTTTGTGTCATGCCATAATCAAGTTATTTCCAGAAACCTAGTTGAGGGAATCTCCTCTATAGGTACAAACTATGGCATCCATCATCTCAAAATCAGAAGTGAAAGTATGAGGAAAGTCTGTTGAGACATGGGTCATATTTTTCCTTGATATGTGCATTTTTTTTGGATGTAAAGTTGACAGTTGCAGTGCTTCCTATGTCCCTCCCCCCAAATGCTATGAACAAGATATTATAGATGTTAACCACAAGAACCATAATGGATGATGTCATATCAGATGTTGGAACATCATCTGAATGTCTTCAGTTTGTAAATATCTTTTATTGCTTGGAAGTAGAAGCGTGTGTGAAGATGTAATCAGTCAGAATAATCTAGTGTGAGTAGTTAATTCTAACTGACTAACTGGTAGGTACTTTGATGGGAGACTAAGTACTTATTAGATGTGCAATCTGAATACAAAATTCATATACTCTGCCGAGAGCTGAGTATCTATTTGAAGAATTCATGGCCTAGTGTGACTAAATATCAATATTAAAGTTCATTGTTATTTTCACAACTAAGGATGTGTGGCAATGCTATCTGGTGTATATTTGAAGAGTTGATTCAACTAAGGAAATGTATATAGATGCTATCAAATATCTTGATGGGGCTGGATATTTGTGATAATTGTGTGGAAATCTGAAATATAGAATATGATGGTTAGAAGAAAATGCTCTACATGAAGATGTAACATCACAACTGTTGAAGACACCAGAGATTAAAGAAAGATAATAAGGTTCAGACTTATCTTTTGAAGACATAAAATCAGATATACATGATTGGCTATGAAGTTACTTCTATTGCAAGGTACAGAGTGTGGAAGTCAGAAACTTGTATAGCAAGTAAACTAAGGATTCCTATTTTGGAAACTGTGGCAAGTCCAAATGAAGAATGCTTCAAGAATTATAAGGACCAGCTTCAAAGATGTCCTTATTTCGTATAACTCAGGGGGAGTAATAGTAACAACATCATAACTAGCTTTATCCTATAAGCTAAAAGAAAATTCTAACATTCACGGGGAGCAACTATTCAAAAAGGAAGCAACAACCCATTCTAAAGAGCAACTGTCCAAATGAAGAGGATCTGAAAAATTGAGGAGCAATTGTCTATTGTTAAATGTTAATTGTCAAAATTTCCTTGTCTGGTGCTATTGTATAAAGGCGTAGCTACTATATATGTTGTTGACCAGCTAATGTCAAGGGAGAGATTGTTCATTAGCTGATAAAAAGACGAGGTTATACTGCTATGTATTCAAAATCTTGAAGAAACAGTAATATTATACTCTCAGAGCCAAGGCATATGGACTCTATGTGAATGTGGCGCAAAATGTTGAAACATCAATGTCATTGAGAATCTGAAGTAAATTTAAAGATTGTTTATGAAATCAGATTATTTTTCATAGGCACCATGAAATAAGTTATGGCACTATGTGGTCAAATGTGAAGAGTGCCCCAAGGTAGAGAATCCACTATTCTGAAAAAGTGAAGTAAGTGGACAATGTCTGACTGAATGTTAGGAAATTATTCAGAACATTTTGCTTGCATGTACAAAGTAAATGGTGTGAATTATGCATGCATTGGGACTGTGTTTGTCCCAATAGAAACAGTCAAGGGCTATTAAAGGCATTCAAAGATAACTTGGACGGTGGTCAGCTAGTCATGTAACAATTTTTAGGCCTAAATAAACACTCCATTGATTGGAATTTAATTTTCTGTTAATTCCTAAGGAACAACTGGCCTATTTAAAGGATTTCTTAGCCATCCTCAAACAACAAGTGAGCTTCCATCTCATATTAACCATGCATTTTATCAAAGCTTAGGCAAACTATGCCTGGATCTGGTTTAGTGAGAGGTCAAATTGTAAAATTTTATCTAAAAAGGGGGGAGAGAAATCATATCTCACAGAAAGAGCAGCATAAGAATACGATGGAGTAAACCAATCAATGTTTGAGTTACAAGCTAGGTCACACAACAAAGAAGAAAACATTAGCGGTGACTTGTGATCTGAGTTTTGAACACAATTATAACTTGTGTTCTGAGTTACCTGGGAAAATAATATCATATCGCTCAAGATATAGTTTATTTCTCATGGTCCTCTTTTTCCACCTTTTGTGACAATATCTATAACTTTCCCTGAGGGGGAATGAGAGTTATCTTCTTCCTCGTTTACAAACTGGACATTCCTTTCCTTTAACATATTGGTTATATGGAGAAAATAAAAAACACGAGAAGATGTCGAACTGGATGTTGAGACATTGTCTCCAACTGACAGACCAACAATGTTTTCTCCCATGCTCTCAAAACATGAAGACAACTGAAGACTGCTGAATAATCTTTTAATTGTTAATTTTCAATTGAAAATTGTTGCTTCTACTTTAAACTCCTTATGATTGTATTTATTTGTTTTAGCTAAAATTTGCCAAAGGGGGAGATTGTAAGTTCCTGAATTTTATGGGTTGGCTTAATTTTAATAAAACAAATAAATAGAAGCAACAATGTTTTGTAGAGTAAGATTCTCAACGTAGAATCCTATCTAGAATGCATTAACATGCTGTGTTGAAGAGTTTCAACATCTGGAACAACATGTCTTATAAGATGTCAAGACATTAGACATCAGGAAATCACGCTACAGAAATTGTTAAAGTTGTTACAATTCTGTTTTAATTTGTGCAGAATATTATGGGAATATTATGCATCTTATGTGGTGTGACTTTGAAGGCATATGTGGAGGTCCAAGAGCTAAGGAGAAAAATCAGAGAGGACCTTGATTGTACCAGAATTTTTCTAAGTTTTTGTTTCTGCAAATTTTGTTTCTGTAGAAACTTGTTATATCTTATGTTGTTATTTTGAAGGCCAAAATTCAGTTGGGTAATAGGTTATAAATAAAAAGTGGTAAACTAGTTTTAATAAGCTAGCCGGTTTTAGAAAGATGTAATCTTTAGGGTTAGCCATGTAAGTCAACCACTCGAATTATGGGATGGTCACTGATTTGTACCTCGAAGCCTGTAGGCAAGAGGGTTGTTTTACTCACTTAGAAGGTGTGAAGCAATGCGTGTGGTTGTGTCCTTGGAAGAAGCTATGAAGCAATTCCAAGTCTGGTTTGTGTCACTTGAGTGACTAGTTCAGATTGTGTTTGAAGTGTGGTATCTTCAAAGTATTTTAGCTGTGTTTGGAGCAAGGTATCTCCAAGATGATTGTGTTAGGAGCCAAGCAGCCGATGCGGTTGCTAGTGTGATAGTAGCTGATAGACATTATTGAGGTGATTGGAAGTGAGCGGAGGTTCTCATATCTAAGTGTGGTATCTTAGGTAGAAGCGTCATTGGGTAGTCTGTTTAAGTGAGGAGTGTAAATAGGGTGGTTTCCCTCCGAATTAATACTATTGATAGTGAACTTCATTCTTGGCTTGGTATGCCCCCAGATGTAGGTTGGTTAGAACCGAACTGGGTTAACAATTCCTTGTGTTCTTTTGTTTCCTACTTTTAATTGTATGTTCTACCTTGTCTACTTTGTAATGTCGGATCAGATTTCATGTCATCCTGAGTCTACCTAACCAGAATTTCACTAAGGAATCAAATCTGCCGAAGACCGTTCTTCATATGAACGCTTCCTCTTAAGCTTCCTAATCTCTTCCTTCAGCTGCTCATTCTCCAATACGTACCTGTCAACAAAACCATTCCAAGTACTAGACTCGGGAGGAGTGTGGGAAGAAACATGAGTACTACAAAATGAGCGAAAACTAGAGGAAAGAAAATCCTCTTGTTTCTCCATCATCTCTATAGCACGACTCTCAAGAATCTCAATCAAATCATATTTTTCCTTCAACTCTTCCGCATGAGTAATCTTCAAGGTATGATACTTTTTCTTCCAAGCTTCTTTCTCTTGTTGCATCCTAACCAAATAAAGTTAAAGCTCCTCTATATCACTTGAATCATGAGTAGTAGTCAAGAATAAATCTATGAAAGGCTCTTCGCAAGAATACGACATCGTTAACTCAATAGCTCTTGCTTGTACCCATAGAATATAAGTCTCTAATGAAATAGCTTCTCTCTTCCCTAGATTCTCTCTTCCTTTCCTATGAATATGACGCTAAAATTTATCCATATCTTTCATAGCTGCTTTGTGGTCTTCACCCTCTTTAAGAAAGAAGCCACTCGCATGGATGCCCTTAGGTTTATCCTTCATCAGATAACCAAGATGACGACCTGCAAGAACGAGATTGTAGCTAATGCAACCCTTTGTACCAAGAAGAGGCACATTGGGAAAGCTACCCCAACTGTCGATAATCTCCATACCATAATAAATCTAATGATACCATACCATATAAGAATGAGTAAGAGCCATAATCTTAGGTGGCCAACGAGCTTCCCTCATAGGATCCCAAAAGGCATCAGCTAGAGGAAAGTGAGAAACAAACCAATGATAAAGCAATGACGCACATTAGATGATCTCCCCTTCTCGATGAAAGTTTAGAAGATGAATACAATAATAAGTCTCAGCAAGAAGTGTAGGAACTAGATTCCAAATCATGACGATCCTGATAGTATTAACGTCAACAAAGTTGTCAACATTGGGGAACAAGAACAAACCATAGGCAAGCAAGGCAAAGATGGCTTCAAAAGCATCAATACTCTTCATATCAGCAAAGTAACGAGCTTTCTTCAACAAAAATACAGTTGGTCATCCTCTAATACACCTCGTGGTATTCATATTGGCTTCAATCCCAGACCTCCTCAAATGGGTAATAACATCAATCTCATGGGACTTAGGCTCCTCCTCCAAACCAGTGAAAGGAAAAACACAAGTAATAGGTCGACCGAACAGATAAAAATACTCCTCCAAGTTTGGAACTAACTAGTAGTCAAGAAAGATGAAGCAATGGTACAACGGATCATAGAACTGGACCAATGTATAAAGAAGACCACCCTTCATCTTAAGCTTCACCAAAGATATATTAGCTCCATACTTCTTCTAGAAATCCTCTAGACTCTCAATCTCATCAATCAAGCTCATCAACCCCTAAATCTTAGGATCCTTAAAGTTGTACTTCTAAGTCCTCCTCTGTCCAAAATCCATGGTCAAAGTATACCTGAGATATTTGCAAAGGTCAGTCTTAAGTTCCATAAACATATGTTATGAAAGAATGTGTATGGGTGCATGAATGCATGATGCAACAATCACATAAATATCACAAACGTGGGGTCCATAGGTTCGACGTCACGAGCATGGAGTCAGAGGGTACTACCTATAAGGTACACTAAGCTTTGTCACCTGTAGATCAAGGTTCTAAAAGGAATCCCTAGAGTTTTCATTCCTCCATCAAGTATTACTAACTTCCCGAGCTTTCTTCAATAGAAATACAGTTGGTCATCCTGTGATACACCTCGTGGTATTCATATTGGCTTCAATCTTGGACCTCCTCAAATGGGTAATAGCAGCAATCTCACGGGACTTAGGCTCCTCCTCCAAACCAGTGAAAGGAACAACACTAGTAATAGGTCAACCAAATAGATAAAAATACTCCTCCAAGGTAGGAACTAACTAGTAGTCAGGAAAGGGGAAGCAATGGTACAACGGATCATAGAACTGGACAATGCATAAAGAAGACCATCCTTCATCTTAAGCTTCATCAAAGATATAATAGCTCCATACTTCTTCTAGAAATCATCTGCACTCTCAATCTCGTCAATCAAGCTCATCAACCCCTAAATCTTAGGATCCTTAAAATTGTACTTCTAAGTCCTCCTCTGTCCAAAATCCATTGTCAAAGTATACCTGAGATATTTTCAAAGGTCAGTCTTAAGATCCATGAATATATGTTTTGAAAGAATGTGTATGGGTGCATGAATGCATGATGTAACAATCACACAAATATCACAAACATGGGGTCCATAATTTTGACGTCACGAGCATGGAGTTAGAGGGTACTACCTATAAGGTATACTAAGCTTTGTCACATGTAGATCAAGGTTCTAAAAGGAATCCCTAGAGTTTTAATTCCTCCATCAGGTATTACTAACTTCCTGATGTACTCGGTAATTAGCAATACCGACAGGTGAAACTCGTCTGAGTGCAGTATCGAGTAGCAACTACTTTCGAGTAACTCTATAATAGTCCCTGCACTACCCCTAAAAAGGCCAGGATGGGTTAAAGGTTCTACGGCTGCTAAGCTTCAGTGACTCTCAAGTCGAAAGCCGTCATGTCTTCCCAATCGCTCAGTAAACAAAATACCACAATCAAGGAGGTCTCCACTGAGTGGTGGGTCTCATGTATCCTTCTTCGGGATTACTCCCTAAAAGTTAACATGACTATACCGCCCTTCCTATCTTAAGTTTTCTTGAGTCCTGGTTGAGGACTCAAAAACGATCACCAATCACCCCTGAAAACTAGAAAAATCAAGACAATCAAGTACACAATATATACAAAAATATAGCACATATATACAAATAAATAAAAATAGGGTCAACCCACTTAGAGATGGTCCAGTAATAGGTCAAACATCCCTAGTGAAGTCACCACTTTTCTGTAGCATCAAAAAACTTGTGAGTGTAAGCCATTGAATTGACTCAACTCGAAAACAGTAAACAATGAATTCGCCACCACACTTTTATTTTATCGAAAGGACTAGGAAAATGAGCGAATAAAATCCTAAAAAATCATATATTTAGGACCGGGGGTTAGTTATGCTATGGGAAGGTGTTAGGCACCCAAAGAATCTATGGTACTCCGTAGGAACCTTTTTCAAAATTTGTATATGTGTGCTAAAAAGGGTATAGGTACAAAATGGATGGTGGGGGTGAGAAAAGAAGTATTTTTTACAATTTTTGATTTGATGGATATTCTAATGAGTTCCAGGCCTACATACCAACAACGTGCAATGTTGAAATCAAAACCCAATGTATTCGGGTAAAAAAGACTAAATTGTGTGTTGGTTGATTTTAAGAAGAAAAACTTTTAATGAGAAAACCACAAAGGGCTCAAAAAATTTGAATGAGGTAATGTCATTTTTAGTCTTAACAAAAAAAGTGGTCAAAGTATTATTAAATGAATTGAAAATTTATTAAGAAAACATGTTGGAAAATGCATGGACCTAAGTCTAAGTTTTTTATGAAAGCGGTTCAAATTTTGAAAACAAGAATCCTTTGAAAAAGAGGGAAGATTTCGAAAATTAAAGAATATGAGAGGAGATGAAGAGGCTCACCTATGTACAAAAAGTAAATGGTAAGGGTAAAGAAAGATCTAACCGGGTGAGAAAGCTACTACTTGACATCAAAAAGCCAATACCATATCCCATCCTTTGGATTACCACACAAGCAACAAATAACCAGACAAAAAAATCAAGCTTCAGATAAATCAATGTCTCAGATGAATTCATGTCTTAAGAAAAACGGGCAGAGTAACGTCTGTATTTGGAGGAAATACACTCATGATCGAGTATAAACGGAATAACCTGTATACAAGATAATAAACCAAGCAAGACAGAATAACACCAAGATCAGAGAAATCTTCGAGCTGAGGTAGAGGTCCTAATCCTAAGTCAAAAGGTCAAACTTCGAGCATAGGGATAGTAACCAAGTCCCATCAAAAGTTTGTTATGTTCAAGTTGAATTATTAGGTATCTTTAAAAAGGAAAAATAAAGCTCAAGTGAGAAAATTTAAAATAACAGGAAAATAAAGTGCTCAAGTGAGCAAATTTAAAATAATAGGAAAATAAAATGTTCAAGTGAGCAAAGAGAAAAAAATGACATGAAATGTAAATGCTCAAAGTAAAGTCCATAAAGTAAAGAGCATAACAATAAAAGCGGAAAGTAAAAGTGTAAAATAAAGTTATTAAAATAAAATTAGTTGTTAATGATTAGTAAGGTTAGCTAGATGATCATCTTGAAGCTTGCGCATGAAGACTTGCCAGAAGCTTGAAAGAATCATAGCGACCACACGGCAAGTTCCAATTACTTTTTGTCAAGTATATCATCTATTTGGAAAGAATCATCACTTGATCAAACATGATTGAGAATTTCAAATGGACAAAGTTAGTGAAAACTTGCTAGAAGCTTGATTAAAAAATCATAGCGGCCACATGACAAGTATCACAAATGATGAACCAAGATCAAAACTCCAACATCTTTTGGGGCTTTTACAAAACATAAAGTTTATGCCACCAATTGATCTTTTTCCGATTCGGGACAAAGAAAAAAAATAACATGAAAAAAGAAGCAATGTAAAGCTATGTTAAGCAATCGGCAAGTGACTTATGTAGAAGTCACCCTACAACGAGGTCGGTCAAATATGATTTATGTGTTGAAAAAGCAAACAAGAGGAATGATATGTAGATCACCCTCTAATGTTTTTCAACACATGTAAAATAAAATAAAAAAAGAAAATAAGATGACTAGGGAAAGGATATATCACAAAATCTTCAATGCGTCAGATGAATTCATTCGGTCTAACTTCGTCAAAACCAACCAACTATCTTGGTGGATTTGGTCATGATACCTATTAACATCCAAGTTTCGTTGATGTTGAGGAAATTTATGACTCCAAATAAATCCAAAAATCATAAATGAGTTTTTAACAATAAAACAAATAAAAATTGTTTGAAAATGAATTATTTAATTGGACTTTAATTGATGAAATACATAATGGTATCCATGCACCAATATAAAATTCCACTAAAATTATCCAAGGTCAAACAAAGGTCAACAAGTGTTGGCAAAAAATTTCAGAATTTTTAAAACTCAGAAACTATATTTTTTTTTATTTTTTTAAAGTAGAGAAATTAATAAAACAAATCAAAAATTGACAAAAATAGAAAAAAAAAAACATAAATAAAAATAAACTGAGGTCACCAATATTTCTCAAATGACTATTGGATCCTTCCATAATTTTTTCAAACTTTTAAATGTCAAAAAGTATTTAAAAAAATTTAAAAATGTCAAATAAAGGAGAAAAATCATATAAAATATCAAATCTGAAAATAAAATTATGAAAAAATAAAAATCAGAAAGAGAATATTTCAAAATTTGTTTTTGAATTTTTTCATAATTTTTGAGTCAATAATGAATTTTCTATGATATTTTGAAGTTTAAAACATTTAAAATATAAAATTAGAAAATGAAATAAAAGTAAAAAAATGTAGGCCATTGGATCACAGCCAAAATGCGTAAGTAAGTTAATCTAATGGATCAGACACGATATGCTCGATATGGATCTCCTTGGTTTTCACACCGAATTAGAAATTAAAATTAAAATAAAACGAAAATATGTGGCGCATTGGATCGAGTCTGACTCACTAAAGTAATCAGATCCAAAGGCTCTTATAACGTGCACATGGTAAAACATCATCACCGGATCAAATTTGAAAAAAATACATGGTTTCATGTCATTAGTTGAAGACGGACACGTAGGTCGTCTTCAACCTCCAGCCATCTCAAATTCGTCCTCCAACTGTGAAATAAATTCCTCACACTGGTACCATTGGATTCGTCTCTTCAAGAAGATTTTGATGGTACCATCACGAAAACTTTATTTCACCTATACCAAGAACAATTTGAAGAAAGGCAAAAAAATAGAGAACACTTGTTTTCAGACATTCAGACTCAATTCTCAATGAAAATGAGAACCAGAAGAAACATGAGCTTCATAGATGAAGGGACAACATCCTAGCAATATATTTGAGGTGAAACGATTGTGAATTCTAACTGAATGAAGTTTACTTTCAGAGCTTTGAAACTTGACTTGGATATCATAATTCAGAGGACCTCAAGGTACGATTCTTGCTCTGTTAGCTTCAGTGAAGTTCAAGGAAGAAGAATGAAGGGTTAATTTCAAACAGGAATGACTTTAAGAGTGAAAACGAGATTGCAGAAATATGAGGTTTGGAGTGAGTTTGGCGTTGATTTTCTGGCTCTCAAAGCATGAGGAAATGAGTGAGGAATAGTCCTCTATTTATAGGGAAGTTAATGGTGATGAAAGTGAGGAGAAATTATGGTGAAATCATGCAAACCAAGCTAGCTGAAATCATGCCAAACGTGTGACTCAAAAGGAATCAAAACGACCTTATTTCAAGTGCAATTTACATCAAAACGCATCTGGACAATTAGTTAAACATGTTTAGCATATAAACTTTCAGTAATTCACCTTGTAATCCAACTTTACTTGTGGAAAGTTTTTTGATACGAAGTAAAAATTGGATGTCATGGAGCCTCCTTCAAACATGTATAGCTTCATTGCACAGGGACCTTTATGATGCAATCTTGGATTCTTTGAAAAGCTGAGGTTACATACATTGAAATGTGCTTGGAAAGGTGTCATTTGGCATCTTGAGCTAGAAGTTGTGTCCTCTTAAAATTGTAAAAAATCATTTGATTTTCTACACTTCAAAAAAATTTAAGTTTTTCACAAAAATGACTTATAATCTTTTAAATCCAAACATTGCCTTCCATTACAAATTTGCTCTTGGCCATTAAAGATGATATGAACTAGATCTCTCAAATATCATTTTGCAAAAAGAACCAACCAAAAACTCCAAAAATGGGGAGAGTTATGTTCTTGTGAAGTTGATGAAAAATCATGAAATGACCTATAATCTTTTGACTTCTTCAAGCAACTTCCATACACTTTCAATCTTTGAAACATAAATGGAGATAAATTTCACCTCTTCAAGATTATTTTGCAAAAATAATGACCTCAAGGTGGTAAATGAAGATCAATATGTGATCTCTTGAAGTTGATCGATAAAAAATTGAGAAATCCATCAATGACTTGTAATCTTTTGACTTATTAGGCAAATTTCCAAGCATTTTATCTTCCTACCAATTGAACTAAGTTCTATTACACAACCTTAGGTTCACTGTGAAAAAATAATGAGCTCATGGAGACAAGAGATGACCAAGTTATGATCCTTTGAAGTCATACAAGATAGATAAAGTATCAATCTAGAGAGTGCAATCATAGACCTTCAAAATAATATTCTCATCAATTAAAATCATTGGACCATAAAAATACATGTTAGAAGTCATTTTAAGAGCCAAATGGCTTTGGAAACATCCACAAATTTCACACAACCACCAAGATATGGTCCTTAGAAGCCCAAAACCCTAATTTCTAGGTAGATGGCCATGGCATGGAGAAATCTTCAACTTTGATGATCTTCTTCACATATGAATCACACACTCAAGATGTTAGACCATAATATATGGCAAGAGAGGTCTTCAATGAGAAACAATACTTCAAAATCTTGATAGCTGGGGAGAGAAGGCATGGAAATAAACTCATGAACGTATAAACTTCTTGATTAAGAAACTCTTGCATCACCCACCTATATCACAAAATCTTGAAAGAAAATGATATACACATAATTATTATCCAAGTATCAATCATCACACACAAAAACCAAACACATTCCAAGGTGCTTGGTGATCTCCTAAGGGAAAACCCAAATATAAGACAGAGAGAGAGAGAGAGAGAGAGAGAGAGAGAGAGAGAGAGAGAGAGAAAGAAACCTAGATTGAGTTCTTTGTGCAATGCAATGGCATGAGATATTAGAGAATCTTATGGGGGAAATTGCGGTACAAAACCTTGGCTTGAGAATTTCCTTCGTGAGTCATCTAAAGAGAATCAAAGATAGACTTAGCAGTCTCATTATCTGTGATCTTTTCATACTCTGTATATGATATTGCTTTGAGAATGATGGTTCTTGCTTTATGATGATTCTTGTACATCTTCTTCTAAGTGTCTGTTGGAGCGCTTCTGGGAATTTCCTTTACTTCTACATCTACTGGGTAGGTGTAGCCATCAATTACAATATCCCATAGATCTAAATCGAATCCAAGAAGGTGACTTATTATTATGTCTTTCCAATAATCAAATTTCTCTCAATCAAAGATATGAGGTTTTGAACTATATGAATCTCTTTCTTTATTTGAAGCAATTATAACTCCATTGTTGTTTGAAGAAGCCATTGTTTTTCACACACTCTGGATCAGTACTAAACTTTGTTAGGTGTTTGATAAAAATCCAACCTTTTTATCACTTCAAAACTGGAGTTCTAATGCCAACTGAAGGTCCGAAAAACACAAGAAAAGGGGAAGGCGTTTGAATTGAGTTTTATCCTTTGAAAACTTTTCTTTTAAAAAAATCCCCATTTTAGTTTGATTTTATTTAGATAAAGATTGAAATAATTAGATAGCATTTAAGAACACAATATTTTTATACTAGTTCACTTGAAACTTCAAGCTACTATAGTCTACCCTCACAGGTGATTTTCCTCTCTCCAACGAGGTCTTAATCTAATAATCCAACTGATTATTACACTTGAACACACCAACTATATCTGACTAACACCTACACACAAAAATGTATGTGACTAACTATCAACCTCTAAGGCACACTAGATTGTCGAGAATTCTGATCGAACTAGTCTCTCAAGGAATAATCAAACAGTTGTTTAAATACAAGTTTGTTTACTAGTAAATATGATTCTACACAAGGTAATATGATGTAAACATATTTTTAGCATAAGTGACTTAACATAATATACAACTTGTTTACAAAGAAATAATAGTGTTTTAGCGTAATATATTTTTAGTGAATTAGCAGTTGTTTCTTCAAGTCTTCAAGCCTTTATATAGAGCCATGCATGTGATGTAACTGTTGAGAGGTACATTTGAAAATAACAAATTTGTGGCGGCTTGAGAGAACGTGGGGGACAAGATTGTACGCAAGCGTCCGTCGTTTCATGGTAATGGAATGAGGTGTTTGTTTGTACCATTTACTATTTGTACCATGCTAACGTTATCTTCTAACCTTTTATACATCTGAGGCTTCTGCGCGCATGAGTAAGAGGAGAGAACATAACTTCTAGTTAGTCAAAACTTCAAGCCTTTAGAGTCTTCAGATCTTCCTCTTTAGAGTCCTTAAAACTTGGTTTTGAAGAACCTTGTATCATATCTTAAGTTTGAAAGAGCTTCAAGTATTCAGAGTCTTCATAACCACGTCTTAATAATCTTTCAGCACTTTGTCTTAGAACCTTGTATCACAACAAAGATCAGAAGAGCTTCAAGTCTACAGAGCCAAGTCTTCAGAGTCTTCAGCACTTGGTCTTCAGAAGCTTTTCTCTTCTGAAACATGAGTCTTCAGAATCTTTATATGGAGTTATGATATATCACGTAAACAAAACTTTACTTTGGGATCACTATCCAAACATGTTCTTAATCCACTAACTGAAATTAGTCAATTTTTTAGAGATATTTGTGCATCAGCTTTAAGAGTGGATGACATCATTAAGTTGGACCAAAAAAATCCACTCATTCTTTGTAACTTGGAGCAATTACTTCCTCTTGTTTTTTTACTCCATAGAACATTTACCTGTGCATCTTGCATATGAAGCTTATCTTGGTGGACCTTTTCAATATAGGTGGATGCATATGTTTTAAAGGTTTATGCGTGATTCAAAGCGATCAGTGAAAAATAAATCTAGAGTTGAATGATCTATATGTGCACATTACTTGCATCTGGAAACATCACATTTTTGCACTCACTATTTCAATCACTTGAATCATACATAATCCTGTAAATGTCAACAAGAGAAGTAAATTCACCTTATCAGTCTTCGGGCTTCCAGGTCGACCCTCTGGAAAGAAGGGTGTGCATTGGTTGACCCAAAAATAAATGGAATCCGCACATGTCCATGTCTTGATCTATTGTGTTAAAGTTAAACCATATCTTGAGTAAATATACCCAAACTTTTTAATTTTCTTGACATTTTGTGTATACCAAACTTATTAAACTTAAAGTGTGTTGTTTTGTAGGGAATTTAATAACGCCTATTTTTAAATTACTGGTGTACAATCAATATCCAGTGTCATTCATGCTCAATTTCCCCCATGGTTCAAGGAGAGATTATCTAGCATTGTTCCACTGACTCCATAAATACTCCATTTGAGAAACTTGTCAAAAGGCCCTATTCAAAACACAAATGAATGACACACATTGATGAGGACATAAACCAACATGACATAAGTGATGCAATTAAAAGCTTAGGAGGTCCTATGACAAGGGCATGTGCTAGGAAAGTCAATAAGGTTTTAGTTCAATTTTTGACTGATTCAATGGAGGGTGAGGACTTATTTGAAGGAAAGGAGCCAAAACCTATTTTTATAATCCAAGAGCATTACAATGGCATGGCAATGGGGCATGTACCTATTTTTAATAGTTTTGTTTTAATCATTGTGTAATAAAAGTGTAAGGGACCAATTTTGGCCTAAAACACTATGTTTGAATTTTTGGTGTGTTTAATCCATTTTAAAGCTTCCAAAGCTTTAAATGGTGTTTGTTTGATTAACATTTCGTGCTAATAAGGTGATGAAGCAATAGAAGTGCAAATATGATCATGTGTATTCAAAAGGAGAGAGAAAGTAGTTGTGGTTACAAAAGGAAGGCATATAGTGGTGTTGCAAGTCATTAAGAGCATTGAAGATCTCTTATTCAGCATTACAAATGAGGAAATCAATTTGTAACCCTTCAAGCATTAGTTGAGCCGTCCCTTAGTAATTGTAGCATCCTAAGCACTTATTTTCATTCATTTATGCACTTATTTTGTAACGGTTTTGTAATAATTCAGGCTAGGCATTAATGTTAGAGTAATTGGCTGAATTCTATAAGTTCCTTTGTCATATTACTATGTAATTTCGTGACCTACACCCATATAAGGTGGGCACCATTCATGAATAAAATTAGATGAATTTTATTGAAAAACAATATCACTTTGAGTGAATTTTGTGAGCATTGCTCTATTGGTTATGGATTAGACCAAATATCGATCTTATAGAGAAACCAAGTTTCTTATGGTGATCTAAACTTGACTTATCATCCTTTATATTCTAAAGAAGGGGTGTGGCGCCCCATCTCTATCTTTTCCATCAATTTCTTTTCATTTAACGTGTTTTGCGTTAATTCTGCCCGAAAATCATTTTCATCAAAATAGTCATTCTCATACTAAATATTCATTCCTCACAAGCACAAGCATAAACAAATTTCGAAATTATAAATGTTAGTTTTGTATGAATCAAATAAATGGCTAAAAATCACAATTTAGAAGCCATCAAGTGGTAATCAAAGCAAGGTTCAAATAGGACCATTGTGCATTGCAAATTTCAATCATATTTCTTCTTTGTTTTTGTTTTGAAGTATTAAAAAAATCGGAAAAAAATATGAAAAGAATAATATTCTAGTTGTGAAGCTTGTGATTATTCAAGAATTATTTGTTGCCACACTCTAGTTTTTGTGAGTTAATTTTTGTCTTTTTTTTTGTTCTTTTCCTTTAAATTCCAAGCTTTGTGTGTTATACCATTTGAAAATTGTTTTTCTTGTGTGATTGAATTTGGTTTCTATAAAGAACTGAAAAGAGTAATAGAGTGGAAAAAGTAAAGAGTGTTCATTGTAAAAAAAATCCAAATTTGAGTGTAAACACGTGAGGGCATTTTTTATATATATTTTTTCATAATAATCATGTCAGGTGAGGAGGAAGGAAGCCCACAACAAGTAGAAGCCAATAGGTTGTTGTTGGACGCTCTTGCAACAATAATGCAAAGAATGTTGAGAGAAGAATTAGAGGGGATACATGAGAGGATTGATCGAGTGGAAAATTTAGTAGCTAGTGGTGATGAGGAGGAAAGGAGAAGGTGTGAGGAGAGGCCTAGGGAGGATAGATTGAGTGGCATAAAAATTAAAGTGCCGCCCTTTAAAGGAAAAAATGACCCAAAAGCGTACTTAGAGTGGGAAACAAAAATTGAACAAATTTTTGCTTTTCAAAATTATACTAATGTTCAAAAAGTGCAGGTTGCAGCCATTGAATTCACAGACTACGCCTTGGTATGGTGGGATCAACTTGTCAAAGAAAGAAGAAGATATAATGATCCAGCCATTGAAACTTGGGAAGAGATGAAAAGAATCATGAGGAGGAGATTTGTGCCATCCTATTACAATAGGGATTTTCACAACAAATTACAAAGACTCACTTGAGGATCCAAAAGTGTTGATGAATACTACAAGGAGATGGAGGTTGCAAAGATAAGGGCCAATATAGTGGAAGACAATGAAGCAGCCATGGCTAGATTTCTTCATGGCCGAAATCATGACATAAGTGACATAGTGGAGCTGCAACATTATGTGGAGATAGAAGACTTAGTGCACCAAGCTATCAAAGTAGAACAATAACTCAAAAGAAAGAGCCAAGCAAGGAGAAGTTCCACCACTTTCAATTCTTCAAGTTGGAAAGACAAGCTAAATAAGGAGGGTGCTTCATCTTCATCATCGAAGGATCCCACTGTTGAAACCAAAGGTAAAACTATTACACCTTCTCAAAGTGTTTCAACTAACAAAAAAACTACATGTTTCAAGTGTCAAGGCCAAGGGCATATTGCATCTCAATGTCTAACTAAGAGAACTATGATTATGGAGGAAAATGAAGTAGTTGTTGAAGAGAAAGATGAAGAGAATGTTGAAGAGTATGATGAGGAAGAAGAAGAAGAAATACCTAGTAGAGAGTTACTCATGGTGAGGAGGATGTTGGGGAACTTAGTGAAAGAGGAAGACAATTCTCAAAGAGAAAACCTTTTCCACACAAGATGTCTAGTTCAAGGAAAAATATGTTCTTTAATTATTGATGGTGGGAGTTATACTAATGTTGCTAGTAACCGGTTAGTTTCAAAGCTTAATTTAGAGACAAAACTTCATCCTAAGCCATATAAGCTTCAATGGCTTAATGAAATTGTTGAAATGATTGTTAATAGACAACTTGAGGTTTGTCTTAGAATTGGGAAGTATGAGGACACGATATTGTGTGATGTAGTACCTATGGAGGCTAGTCATTTGTTGTTAGGGAGGCCTTGGCAATTTGATAAAAAAACTAGTCATGAAGGGTATTCCAACAAATACTCTTTTATGCATCATGGACAAAAGATTGTTCTTGTACCATTGAGTCCTAGTGAGGTGAGAGAAGATCAAAAGAAAATGAGAGAAAAAAATGAGCAAGAAAAAGAAAAAGAAAAAGAAAAAGAAAAGAAAAAAAGCGACAAAAAAAGCATTATGAAAAGAAAGAGAGTTTGATTGTAAAAAAAAGGAGAGGTTAAAAATGCAATTGTTTCAAAACAGCCCCTATATTTGTTATTTTGCAAAGAGGTGGCGTTGCTAGCTAACACACCTAACACACAAAATTTTCCTAGTTGTGTTGAAACTCTTTTGCAGGAATTTGAAGACATGTTTCCAAAGGATGTGCCAAGTGGCTTACCACCTTTAAGAGGAATTGAGCATCACATTAATCTAAATCCTGGAGCATCTTTGCCTAATAGGCCAGCTTACCGAAGCGGTCCACAACAAACTCAAGAAATACAAAGACAAGTTGCTGAATTGGTAAGTAAAGGATGGGTAAGAGAAAGTCTAAGTCCATGTGTTGTGCCGGTAATTTTAGTTCCAAAAAAATATGGTAGTTGGAGGATGTGCACTGATTGTAGGGTTGTTAATAACATTACCATTAAGTATAGGCATCCCATTCCTAGGTTAGATGACTTGCTTGATGAATTGTTTGGTGCATGCTTATTTTCTAAAATTGATTTGAAAAGTGGGTACCATCAAATTAGGATAAGGGAGGAGGACGAATGGAAAACAACTTTCAAAACAAAATATGGTTTATATGAGTGGTTGGTTATGCCATTTGGACGAACTAATGCACATAGAACTTTCATGAGATTAATGAACCATGTTTTAAGGGATTTTTTGGGTAAATTTGTTGTTGTGTATTTTGATGATATCTTAATATATAGCAAAAACTTAGAGGAACATTGCATTCATTTAAGGGTTGTTTTGCAAGTTATAAGACGTGAAAAATTATATGCAAATTTGGAAAAATGTGTTTTTTGCACCGATCATGTGATTTTCTTAGGTTTCATTGTAAGCTCTAAAGGAGTCCATGTTGATGAAAGCAAGGTGAAAGCAATTCAAGAATGGCCTACACCTAAAAATGTAAGTGAGGTAAGAAGCCTTCGTGGCTTAGCTAGTTTCTATAGGAGGTTTGTAAAGGATTTTAGTACCTTGGTTGCACCTCTTAATGAAATTGTTAAAAAAGAAGTTGGTTTTAAATGGGGTGAAAAACAAGAGCAAGCCTTTGTTGCCCTTAAAGAGAAACTGACTCAAGCACCAATTCTCGCATTGCCAAATTTTTCTAAATCTTTTGAAATCGAGTCTGATGCATCCAATATTGGAATTGGGGCTGTTTTGATGCAAGAAGGTCATCCAATTGCTGATTTTAGTGAGAAATTAAAAGGGGCTGCCCTAAATTACTCAACTTATAATAAGGAATTGTATTCCTTAGTTAGGGCATTACAAGCTTGGCAACTTTACCTACTTCCAAAAGAATTTGTCATTCATAGTGACCATGAATCTTTAAACCATTTAAAAGGGCAAGGTAAGTTGAACAAGAGACATGCAAAATGGGTTGAATTTCTTGAACAATTTGCATATGGTGTTAAGCACAAGAAAGGTAAGGCTAATGTGGTTGCAGATGCACTTTCAAGGAGGTATGTTTTACTTTCTACTCTTGAAACAAAAGTTTTTGGTCTTAAGTATTAAAGAGTTGTATGAAAGTGATCTTGATTTTTCTTCATAATATTTAGCTTGTGAGCATTCTTCCCTCAATGGATTTTTTAGGCACAATGGTTATTTGTTTAAAGAAAAGAGACTATGTGTGTCCAAAAGTTCCATTAGAGAATTACTACTAAAGGAAGCACATGAGGGAGGGTTAATGGGACACTTTGGAGTTTTTAAAACTCTAGAATTCTTACACGAACATTTTTATTGGCTTCATATGAAGATTGATGTGCAAAAATTTTGTGAAAAATGCATTGTTTGTAAAAAGGCCAAATCAAAAGTTATGCCACATGGTCTTTATACTCCTTTACCTATTCCTGAATTTCTATGGATTAACATTTCCCTGGACTTTGTTTTGGGGCTTCCTAGAACAAAGAATGGAAAAGATTCTATTTTTGTGGTTGTGGACAGGTTTTCAAAAATGGCACATTTCATTCCATGCAAAAAGGTGGATGATGCTTGTCATGTTGCTGATCTTTTCTTTAAAGAAGTGGTACGCCTTCATGGGCTTCCAAGGAGAATTGTTTCAAATAGGGACTCAAAGTTCCTTAGCCATTTTTGGAGGACTTTTTGGGGTAAGGTGGGAACAAAATTGTTATTTTCCACTACTTGTCATCCCCAAACAGATGGGCAAACTAAGGTAGTGAATAGAACTCTCTCTACTCTTCTTAGGGATGTTCTTAAAAAGAATTTAAAAATGTGGGAAGAATGGTTACCTCATGTAGAATTTGCTTACAATAGGGTTGTTCATAGCACTACACAACATTCACCTTTTGAGATTCTGTATGGTTTTAATCCCTTAACACCTCTTGATTTATTACCATTACCTAACACATCTCTTTTGAAGCATAAAGATGGTCTAGCTAAGGCTGAATTTGTGAAAAAATTGCATGAGCAAGTTAAAATGAAAATTAAAAAGAAAAATGATAGTTATGCAAAAAGTGCCAACAAAGGGAGAAAGAAGATTGTTTTTGAACCCAGAGATTGGGTTTGGGTACATATGAGAAAGGAAAGGTTTCTGACATAAAGAAAGTTCAAACTTCAACCTAGGGGAGATGGACCTTTTCAAGTGCTTTCAAGGATCAACGACAATGCCTACAAAATTGAACTTTCCGGTGAATATGCTGTTAGTGTTACCTTTAATGTTGTTGACTTATCTCCTTTTGATGTAGGTGATGGAGATTTCAATTCAGGTCAAATTCACTTCAAGAGGGAGGGAATGATGAGGACATAAGCCAACAAGACATAAGTGATGCAATTCAAAGCTTAGGAGGTCCTATGACAAGGGCATGTGCTAGAAAAGTCAATAAGGTTTTAGTTCAATTTATGACTGATTCAATGGAGGGTGAGGACTTATTTGAAGGAAAAGAGCCAAAGCCTATTTTTATCATCCAAGAACATTACAATGGCATGGAAATGGGGCATGCTACCTATTTTTAATAGTTTTGTTTTAATCATTGTGTAATAAAAGTGTAAGGGACCAATTTTTGCCTAAAACACTAAGTTTGAATTTTTGGTGTGTTTAAACCATTTTAAAGCTTCCAAAGCTTTAAATGGTTTTTGTTTGATTAACATTTCGTGCTAATAAGGTGATGAAGCAATAGAAGTGCAAAAATGATCATGTGTATTCAAAAGGAGAGAGAACGTGGTTGTGGTTACAAAAGGAAGGCATATAGTGGTGTTGCAAGTCATTAAGAGCATTGAAGATCTATTATTCAGCATTATAAATGAGGAAATCAATTTGTAACCCTTCAAGCATTAGTTGAGTTGTACCTTAGTAATTGCAGCATCCTAAGCAGATTTTCATTCATTTTTGCACTTATTTTGTAACGGTTTTGTAATAATTCAGCCTAGGCATTAATGTTAGAGTAATTGGCTGAATTCTATGAGTTCCTTTGTCATATTACTATGTAATTTCGTGACCTACGCCCATATAAGGTAGGCACAATTCATGAATAAAATTAGATGAATTTTATTAAAAAATAATATCACTTTGAGTGAATTTTGTTGACATTGCTCTATTGGTTCTGGATTGGACCAAATATCAATCTTATCAAGAAACCAAGTTTCTTGTGGCGATCTACACTTGGCTTATCATCCATTATATTCTAAAGAAGGGGTGTGGCTCCCCATCTCTATCTTTTCCATCAATTTATTTTCATTTAACGTGTTTTGCGTTAATTCTGCCCGAAAATCATTTTCATCAAAAATAGTCATTCTCATACTAAATATTCATTCCTCACAAGCACAAGCATAAACAAATTTCGAAATTATAAATGTTAGTTTTGTATGAATCAAAGAAATGGCTAAAAATCATAATTTAGAAATTTCACACTAAGACATGGACTTAAGGGGGAAAAAACCATAAATAGTGGTGTATTTGTAAAAGGAGTTACAGGTGGCGGTGAAGATGGCTTTTATGGCTTTGTTAAACATATCTATGAGTTAGTATACAATTACTTGAACTTGGAAAATAAAGTTATCTTGTTTGATTGTGAATGGTATGTTCCAACTAGATGCACAAAAATAGATAAGTTGTATGGTACTGTTGAGATTCAAATGAACCGAAGATACAAAGAGTACGACTCTTTCATAATGTCACATATTGTAAGGTAAGCATATAATGTTCCTTATCCTTCATTTTTACCACGTAAACGAGAATGGTTGTTGTAATAAAAACAAAACCGCTAGGTCATATTAAAATTGGCTATCTAGTGGAAGATGTTGCGTACCAAGTTGATGAAGTTGAACAAATTAATAATGTGATTGCAGATGAAATAATTAAAAGTTTGTCTAATACAATGGTTGAGGGACATCAAGCTTATGCGTCTATAATGTTGGTTAATAATAATGTGGACGAAGAGAATGATGAAGAGTTTGAATCTGAGGAAATATCACATCAGATGATGAGAATGATATGGATGACGAGCATGAAAATTTACAATAAGGAAACCATTTATTAAAGGTGTTAATTAATGAATATATATCGATGAGAACAATGAATCAGTTATTAAATGTGTTAATGAATTTGTATTAATGAGAATGTTTTTTCAAATTTATTATTTTTGTTGATGAATATATATATATATATATATATATAGGTAAAATGCCACCTCGAATTGATAAGAGTAAGGATAGTGGTAATAACTCCCAACGCCCGAGGTAAGTAACATGTGAGGCACCTCAGTTAGTCATGTGGCCTACCCCGAAAATCAGGTTGATCCTCCTATGTCCATTGCTAGTAATCAGACTTTTGTGCCATTACTCACCTCTTAATATTTTTCATTCGCATCTGAGGTACCTGCATCTTTTGTTCAACCACCTGGTTTTCCTTTCCCATATACCTAGATTCTCTCATCCTTCTAGCATACTAGAGGACCCAGTTTTCCACATCCCACACAGATGCCCTCATCCCTCCAGCATACTGGAGGACCTAGTTTTCCACATCCCACAAAGATGCCCTAATCCTTCAAACAGTCTGGAGGACCCTATTTTCCACATCCCACATAGATGCCCTCATCTTTTTAGCAGACTGGACGATCCAGCACTGCACGTCTCACAAAGACTAGAGGATCCCACACCCCACATCCCACAAATGTACCTGCACGTGAGGATGCTCATGCGCAGTCGGATGATGATGATGTGGATGAGGCAGATGATGAGTTGAATGGAAATGATCTTCGAGGGAATGATGATCCGAGTAAGATTTATGTCATTGATGGGAGATTTTAGATCTAACCCGAAGGAAGCTCGTAAGTTTCTTATTTATAAAAATTTTATTTAAGTATGTATACATTTTCATTTTTCATAAAAATTAATATTTAATGTTGCTAATTGAAAATATTGTTGTTTAGTTTCTCATCGAGTCGGATTGTTGCTAAGGTTATAACTTATATAATTCAACAGATGTATATACGATTTTGGAAGACCTTTTGAGATGTTAAAAATAAAGAAGCCTGGTTTAAAAAATTTAAGGTATAATTAATTTAGTGTTTCAGTTATTGCTATTAAAATAAATTTTTCAATATAATTATCGAACTATTTATTTTAATGTTATACAACATTGCAGTAAAAATGTGTGCGGGATCCGTTGAACTAAAAGTTGATTCAAAAAAATTATTATGGCTACACGACTTTCTAACATGATGTGGCATGTTAGAGAGTGTTGGGAAGTTCATGGTATCCGTCCCAATTGGATATGCAAAGAGGTTTTTGAGAAAGTTCATAAATATTGGGAGTCGCCAGAATTTCAGGCTAAATCTAAAACTTTTAAGATGAGGACATCTGAAAAAGGGGGTTACGTTAATGTTGTTGGAAATATAAGTACCGCAGAGCATGTTCGACGCATGATAAATATTAGCACTTTCAAGTAATATTTTTATTCATAATATATTTTATTAATTAAACTTTATTTTATTATTTAGACTAAGACTTTGGAGAGACCACCACTGACTATTGAGTTGAACAAAAAGATTCAGACAAAGAAATCAGGGGATTTTGTTGACGAACGTACACGAAAAGCCTATGTAAGTTATTTAATTTATGTTGTTTATATATATTTTTTAATTTAATATAATTAATATATAATATATATATATATATATAATTTTATTGTATGTGTGATGTGCGATCGACCTAATGTGTCTAACGGTATCTTAATTGCAAGTGCACAGCTTATCGCGGTAGTAATAAAACATTGTCGAATCCACAGGGACTTTGTAATCACTCTAGTGCGGGAAAGTAATGCTAGTTTAGCTAAGGCGGATATTGTCACGTTTGGTTTTAGGAAGGTTAAGGAAGGTAAACTAATTGACTTTAAATTAATAATTAAATGAAATGGTCGGTATGTAATAGAGTACACCTAAGGGATCTAATCGAACCTAAGCGTATAAGGATGGTTGACTTGGTTTATCTGTAGAAGTAATCAGTTTAAAAACCCTCAACTCACACTTTCGTGGTCTTATCTCCGATTATACGTCTAAAGTCCTATGCCTGCTTTCGCTAGCCCATAAGTGTTTAGAAAATACTTTTTGAAAACTTAATTAATTCTAATTCGTTTTAAAGTGCTTTCACTGTATTTAAATCGAATGCCTAACTTTAGCTATCCGGTGAAAATATCACACTTTCGTGGTCTCGACCCTAACCTATTTACTTTTCTTACTTTCGTAACAAAAAGGTTTTATTTTTAAGCATAAAAAGTTATAACCAGATCCTAAGTTAATTAAGGTTTTAGCTTAAGTTTGATCAGATACCTATTGTCTCTAACCATCCCATGCCGACACTAAAGGTTTAGCTAGCCATGGCAATTGGAATAAATTCACAGCAAACAGAAATAAATAAACATAAGACAGACATTATAAATAATTAATAAAATTCAAATTGATTAATTAAAATAAACTGTAATACAATCGTAAAGTTAGAAACCTGAAATAAGCAGTATCCTATATCCTTCTTCCACAGGTCGGAAATTCGGACTTCGGAAATTGGAATGTAAAACGAAATCTAAAGCTTGAAATAAATCCTAAACTAGAATAACAATTTCCTAATGTTGGAAATTGTTATTTGGGCAGTGAAATAAACAAAGGAAAAATACGAAATGCAGGAAAAATAGAAACGGTTAACAATGGGTTCACAATTCAGCAGAGCTTCCGCACAATTAAATTCTCAAAATGCTCTGTACGTTTAGCTTTGAAGGCTGAGCTATTTATAGAGGAATGTAAACTGGCAGTTTTGAAAATTCAGACTTCGTGGCCTCACTTCAAAGTTCCAAAAATATAGGTACGTGGGTTTGAACGTGGCTTGAATGGGTAGTTGAGAAGATTCAGGAGTCTTTGAATCCTCTACTGTAGCCATTCCATGTTCTGCACTTGTTTTACAACTGATATAAGGCGCGTTACGGTCGTGGCAGATGGCTGACGAGCATGTTTCATAATTTAGCGTGTTACGGTCGTGGCAGGTGCGTTACGGGCGTCACACGCTCCAAAAGCATCTTACGCGTGGCGGTGGTCGACGATCCACACAAAATCGCATTTCTTGACAAATTTGTCTTTTCTTCTGTTCTTTGTTGCTAGTTTTGCACGTTTCAAGTTTTCTTCTAGTCTGAGCTAAGTTATGTGGTACCTGCAAAAAGTCATAGCAAACTCGGAATATTCGGGAGTTAATCGGGTCAAAATAATACAAAACGGGTTAATTTCATGGTAAATATACGATACGATTTCGTGTTATCAAATTCCCCCATACTTAAACCTTTAATTGTCCTCAAGCAAAATAATCAATTAGAAAAAATTGGACAACTTTTTATAGACGCACATATCTAGTATACCTTTTTGTTTTCAAATTATTACAAGAAATCTTAAGTTAGTTCGGCCGAAAATTTAGTAAAACAACAACGATACGCTAATGACACAAGCAACAAGATAGTCGATGACTGATCATACATAAATTTTCCAGCCGAGATGTAAGACCGGAGGGGGGTTTGCAGACATCCGGGATGGATCTCGGACTGAGATGTGAGACCCTTATCCGGCATGATCCCCGGAATTGCGATAGGAGAACGGGTCAGCCCCGGGAAGGATCCTATGGTCGGTAACCGGGAAGCTCCTCGGCGAAACCCCGAGGTCAGAGCCGAGTCCTTATATCGGACATGCCAGGCATATATTCACAGTCGACCTGTGTCGGCCGAGTAGCATGGGGCCAGATTGGTTTTCGTTACTTATGGATCGGTTACGGACGTTACGAATCATTAAGTAGCGGTTTCAAGTATTAATGGATGGTTACATATTTATGATCATTAGTGATGACTATACTATAAAAAAGGCCTTAGGGCCATGGAAGAGATTCATTCTCTCATTCCCTCTCCTAGCTACACGCTCAATAGGGGTCATCTACTCTATCTCTAAGGGCTCCCAACTGCGGGGTAAGCTAGACCTATAGCTTGGAGGCCATGCATCCCTTGTATGAGCCTCCGAATCTCTTAAGATCAACAACATAGTTTTTCCTGCAAGAACATTGGCGCCCACCGTGGGGCCCCGGTAAAACTTTCTCGGGCCTTAAGATTCATTCTAGTCCCATAGGAACATTTGTCACGACACATCCTTGGATCACAAATGTTTAACGTGCATTTGGACATCTGTGTTAACAAAGCTTTCGAAAAGCAAGTTATTGTGATTTCTCTGACTTATAGTTTGATAGACTAATATTGTTATACATGAATGCTTTTTAGTCAGAAAGCGTTGGCGATGGTCATGTTGATGTGTTCATCTCCGGTGACGACAAAAAGTGGTCAAAAAGATCAAGCCGAGTCAAGCTAGGGAGCAGAAATGGAATTTCGTGTTGTTCCGATGCCCATCTCCAGGATCCACTTTCTAGGTCACACCATGGAGAGACATCAGTCATTGGCACAACCTACACGTATATCCCAAGTGTCCAACATGCAGTTAGACATTTATGTAGGCAAAGCCTTTTAAAGGATAAGCTATTATGATTCCTCTGTCTCATAATTTTACAAACTAATTTTATAATATTTGTCGATGGTTTCACCGTAATCCCAGCGTTCTCGTCGAAGAGCGTCGCGAGAGGCAAGTTTTCGTAGTTTGACAGATGGTGACGATGACGTGCGTGGCATCCCGGCCAATTGTGACAGAAACAGCCCCGACAAGGATAGCTTGCAAGGAGACATCAGAGATGGGTCCACGGGTCTTGCTTTTGCGTTTTGTGTGACCCTGTCATAGTTCTGGTGTCGTCGAAGGCTCGCAACCATCGTCACAAGGTAGTTCAAAAAGGACGTGAACGGAGGTCGTCGACATAGGCAGGTTACTGTTATATTACACACCTAAGAGGCCATCAAAAGTTCATGATACCGTGAAGCCATCGCAGTAAAAGATAAGTGATTGTCTTAAATTTCCGTTGATTCATCATTATTATCAGTAAATGATTGACACATTACAAATCTCCGTTTATAATTTCCGTAACTGTTGTAACGACAATCCCTAAATATGTTTCTGCTTATTCTCCTGCATGGAATGCGCTTTGAATTTTCATGGTTAATTAGAGAAAAAACGGAGATCATAAATTAATTGTCGTTTGTTATTAGAGAATTCATTATGTGAAAATAAAACCGAAATCTGAATAAAGATTCCGTTTTTGATTTGTCAAATTTCTGATAGTTACAACGGTTACAAATTGAGAGCTCACAATAATGAGGTCGGTTTGAGGATACAGGGAAAGATAGCGAAACCGGGGGGATACTCATATCATGTGATGTTTGACTTAACAGCGAGAATGACGCCACCAGTGGCTACGATGACACTGCTATTGCTTACAACAAATGTTGACGGTGGTAAAGGCCAAGCTATGTCTAACTCGAACAAACCAAGATGAATCAACAAAGAGCTTCCGGACGTAAGGTCGAAGTAAAGCCGTAACAGACAGTTCATAGCGTCGGATATGTCATGTTTTGTTAGGGTCCATTTCTGAAGATGATACAGAGATATCTAGTGAAGTCGGCAAGCAAGTCAGAATTACGACATCGTCACTGGAAAGATAAGTAATCCTTATGTTTGTCATTTTCTAAGTCACAACCAACTGGTGTGTTCTAATTAAAATGGTTATAATGTTAATTGTTGCTGGTAATCTCTCTGGTGGTAGTTGTGTTGTTAATTTCTCTTATGGTAACTGCTTTATTTATCAATCAAGATGAGTGAATCATAGTGCCGACTCCGACGTTTGTAAAAGATAAGTAACTCTTATCAGTTCTTTTACTCATTTTCAATTAGCTGTTGAGAAGCTTCTCATTTTAAGCTGCAACGCCGACTGTTCAAGGCTGAGAATTACAACACATGGGCCGTGGAGTTTCTAAGAAGACTTCCCAGTGTTTCAGATTCTAATTAAAGGGCCATAACGGACTGGTGTAAGAGTTTGGCAGAGCTTGCATTTCTTCCATTGAGATTCATATCAATGCTAAGATAGTAGAAGCTCCGATCTCATACAAAGCATCAGATAAACGAATGGTTATATTGAGAGAGGATGGCAATTGCGTTACCAGCTTCGAAAGATAAATGATTCTTCCTAATTGTTGTTTAGCTCATCATAAAGATCAATGGAGGACATGCACAATAATAGTCCTCATTGATAAATGCTTTGTTTCCGAAAACCACATCCAACGTATAAATTGAAAATTCAATGGTGACTTTCCGCTATAGTTTATCAACAATTCTTATGGCCCAAACAGTTGCGTGTTTAAGGTTGACAATGAACGAAAGTAACGTTACAGTAATGGTAAATAATATAATGTTCATTACTTTAAATAGTCTACTATTATATTATTTCCCTGCTAGTAAATGACGAAGAAATTGGATGAAT
The DNA here is from genome assembly GCA_021764765.1 of Vicia sativa. NCBI lineage: Eukaryota > Viridiplantae > Streptophyta > Magnoliopsida > Fabales > Fabaceae > Vicia > Vicia sativa. Next base: position 114,077,181 of record CM038793.1, read on the forward strand.
ATTGGTACCAATATTCTTCAATATATTATGATGTTTTATTAATAGTTATAAAGTTTTTGGTTACTACTATATAAGTTGCGTTCGCAATAAAGTCGTGATTATCTTTCCGAGTAAATGAGGAGCAAATCCAAGTTAGGAATTTAAGACGAGGGTGGGTGGATTGCTAATGACTAATATGCCAGCATGGGACAAGGAGGTCGAGTACAGTAGATCAGGTTACCTAGCTCCGTAAATGCAAGTTGACTATCAAATGTGTAGTTGGATACTGGGTATGCTCCTGGTTATACAGTCGCAATACCGATAATTCAGTGAGACGCCGAGTACGGCAACGTCGTCACCATTGAAAGTCACAGTCCAACCTCGTTAGTCAAACTCAGATAAGTACCATGTTTCCTCAATATTAGCTAATTCTTAACCCATTATTTGGCTTACTGCTTGAAGGCATGAGCAACGCAGGGGGTTAAGTATACTGATGAAATTGTTCATAGCGTATTGGTATCTTTGACTATTGCATTCTGTGTCCTCCAAAATCTATATCATGATGGATTTCTTTATGTAGGAAGGCATATCCTATTATGGCTCCATCATAAAAAGGCTTACAAAATAAATATGAAATATGAAAGGAGAGAGGTCACTACAAAATTTGCGTGTTCATTGTCAATGCGATTAATGCTATTACTGACTGGCTATAGCAATTTTGTGTTATAGTGTTATTACTGCATTACTGCAGGGTTGGATACAAAGTCAATACTATTAAGGAATTTGCTAAATATATGCTGACACTATTAAATTGTTATTTGATTCATGTTAAACAATTTTGTGGAGTTATGCATCCAGGGATTTGATTGTTGAAGATACAGTGACATACACAAATAGCTCACATCTGTTACATCTGTTATAAAATATAGTGATGCAACTTGAATAACCAACCAGCTTCATGGTTGCGGTAGGGAAATTAATTTCTTGTGTTTATTATTTGGTTTGTTCAGCATGTTGACATGCCTGGCGAACGACATGCTCATGATCCGTGATGATTCTAACATTCATATATCTCTTGACAAGATGCGTCGAGGTTGTTATTGTGCTGGTTACAGGTTCACATGGCCCGACATTGCCTTTGGAAGAGAAGACGTTCCATCATATCTCGATGGCGCTATATTGAACGTCATCTGCATCACGTTGGGTAGGAGACGAAGGATTGATTGCAGACCATATTTTATCTCGTTCATAAGATGGAAACGCGCCAGGACTAAAGGAAAAATTCCATGCCTATCAGAATATTGGTTAAAGATTACTTATGATTTTTTCACTTCCTACGTAGCTTTTTGGTTGGTCACGTAATTTCTATATGCTAGTATGTCATAAACCTTAAATGTAACGGGTTTTGTACAATGAGAGTAGTAGTGCAGGAGCCGACTTAAAATTCTACAAATCCAAACGCAAGGCCGGGAATAATACAAATTTGTATTGTTTGAATACTATTGTAAAGGCAAGTTAATCTCTCTGCTATTTGTAAAGAGTCTCAGGAATAAAGTGTTGTCCTTGTCCCCTGCGTGGGCGGGAAACACCCCCTACCTCTTTAGGGTCGAAAATAGGTACTCGACAGCGAGGAATAGAGTGTCCCTTGATCGGAATGGCTCGGCATCAAAGCGATTCACTTTGTTCCCACAAAACCTCACGCTTGGGGGGCTCATATAGGCATCCCGATCAAAAATTACAGAAGAGAAGACAGCGAAAAACCTGGTATAGGAGATAGTTACAGGTTTTGTAAAGATTAAAAATTGTGTAAAATACCAGTGTATCAGGTGTCGTCTAGATGTAAAGGTGTCGTCTTACTCTCCTATGTGGGCGAAGAGGCATTTTGGAAATTAGTTATAGTTTGTAAAAGACTAAATAAGATGTAACGGATGAGTGCTCTGCACCTCTAATCCATGGCGGGAGCCATCATGTACGTACTGCTGAGCTCAGTCTCGGATCGTCTCTCAGTCACGATAAAATCCTCTATCCGAAAAGGCTCTGTTCCTACTCGGAACAACCTTAAAGGCTCTGTTCCTACTCGGAACAACTTTCAAAGGATAGGTTCCTACTCGGAACAACCTTCAAAGGCTCTGTTCCTACTCGGAACAACCTTCAAGGCTCTGTTCCTACTCGGAACAACCTTCAAAGGCTCTATTCCTACTCGGAACAACCTTCAAAGGCTCTGTTCCTACTCGGAACAACCTTCAAAGGCTCTCTTCCTACTCGGAACAACCGTCAAGGCTCTGTTCCTACTCGGAACAACCTTCAAAGGCTCTGTTCCTACTCGGAACAACCTTCAAAGGCTTCACTGAACAACCTTCAAGGCTCTGCTCCTACCGAAACAACCTTCAAAGGCTCTGTTCCTACTGAACAACCTTCAAAGGCTCTGTTCCTACCGAACAACCTTCAAAGGCTCTGTTCCTACTGGAACAACCTTCAAGGCTCTGTTCTACTGGAACAACCTTCAAAGGCCTGCCTACCGTAACAACCTTCAAAGGCTCGCCTACCGGAACTACCTTCAAAGGCCTGCTCCTACTAACAACCTTCAAAGGCTGCTCCTACCGGAACAACCTTCAAGGCTCTGTTCCTACTCGGAACAACCTTCAAAGGCTCTGTTCCTACTCGGAACAACCTTCAAAGGCTCTGTTCCTACTCGGAACAACCTTCAAAGGCTCTGTTCCTACTCGGAACAACCTTCAAAGGCTCTGTTCCTACTCGGAACAACCTTCAAGGCTCTGTTCCTACTCGGAACAACCTTCAAAGGCTCTGTTCCTACTCGGAACAACCTTCAAAGGCTCTGTTCCTACTCGGAACTACCTTCAAAGGCTCTGTTCCTACTCGGAACAACCTTCAAAGGCTCTGTTCCTACTCGGAACAACCTTCAAGGCTCTGTTCCTACTCGGAACAACCTTCAAAGGCTCTGTTCCTACTCGGAACAACCTTCAAAGGCTCTGTTCCTACTCGGAACAACCTTCAAGGCTCTGTTCCTACTCGGAACAACCTTCAAAGGTTTCAACCTCGCCAAATGATCTGTTCCGACTCAGATCAACCTGCTGGGGGCTCTGTACCAAACATATAAGGCGAAGAAACTTAATTGGATTCCGCCCGGCATTTCGCCATAACTCGGCTTAAAGCCTTGGTTCAAGATACTATGCTTGGATCAGTGACAGGCACAACCCAGTATTCCGCCACAGCTCGGCTTCAAGACTTGAGTCATTTTTTGAAAACTTGATAAAGCGTGACTTGGCAAAACCTCGGAAAAAATACTCGGGGGCTAGTCTGTCTATAAATCTTACTACTCTGAGCCGAGATGTGAGGTCAGAAGGAATTTTCTATCCCGGCCATGCATTCTGGGATCCAAGCTAAAACGAAGCACGCTTGGGTTGTCGAGTGTCGATTCTAGCGACGTGCGTTACATTAAAAAGCCTCAAAAGCGAAGAATGGTAAAACCACTGTGTGCAAGTTCGCACTAAGGCACAGGTTGGTATTGGAGGTCCGGCCTGGGTCAAAGTTTATGTTTCTATTAAATCGACCATAAGGCTTCAAGGTCTAGAAACCATATGCTCGGGGGGCTTATGATCATACATAAATTTCCCAGCCGAGATGTAAGACCGAAGGGGGGTTTGCAGACATCCAGGATGGATCTCAGACTGAGATGTGAGACCCTTATTCGACATGATCCCCGGAACTGCGATAGAAGAACGGGTCAGCCCCGGGAAGGATCCTATGGTCGGTAACCGGGCAGCTCCTCGGCGAAACCCCGAGGTCGGAGCCGAGTCCTTATATCGGACATGCCAGGCATATATTCACAGTCGACCTGTGCCGGCCGAGTAGCATGGGGCCGGATTGGTTTCCGTTACTTATGGATCGGTTACGGACGTTACGAATCATTAAGTAGTGGTTTCAAGTATTAATGGACAGTTAGATCATTATGATCATTAGTGATGACTATACTATAAAAAAGGCCTTAGGGCCATGGAAGAGATTCATTCTCTCATTCCCTCTCCTAGCTACACGCTCAAGAGGGGTCATCTACTCTATCTCTAAGGGCTCCCAACTGCGGGGTAAGCTAGACCTATAGCTTGGAGGCCATGCATCCCTCGTATGAGCCTCCGAATCCTTTAAGATCAACAATATAGTTTTTCCTGCAAGAACAATGACTATCCGTTTTAAACGAAACGTTCAATTATACCATTATAATGCAACTCAAAGTTTCTTGTACCTATTTCACCCGGTTTCGTTCTTGCGCAATCACATTAAGCCCATTATCCTTACACGCACGTAGTGGAATAGCCGGTTAGTGGTTCTGATCAAAACACAATGGTTTCTGGCACAATTATGTGGCAACCTTTTCTATCCAATTGCAAGATGCGGGGGATCAAACCGTAGTCTGCCCTACCAAGTTTAGTACCAAATGCTTCTAAACCACCTAAACAACGGATTCTCAGTTACTTAGTGAGGCTTTTGCATCCGTTGGATTAAACGATCGGGTGAGGATCACCCAATTTAATTGGTGCATTACCTATTTCCTTAAAGCATGTAACATTCTTCTAAAATAATCTACGAGATCATCCACTTATATTCATCGGCTTTCTATGTGGTTTGTGCTAGGACTGGTGCCGACTGCTGATATAAACTACTAGGGGTTAATTTAAGACTTAAAACTCAAAGTATCGGTATAACAGATGTTTAGACGGATCGCGTAAGTGGGGAGTCAAAGGTGTCATAACCGTATTGTTCTCGTTGAAACGCTCTCGGCCTCCTAACTATGATTTCGTTCAAAAGTAGGTAACTAACGATTATACGAAAATAAAAAACGAAAAATTTTGGTATGGCTGAATAAAACGGGGAGAAAGTGAAATAACGAAAGATTACTAAAATAGAAATTGAAATTACTCGTTCTGAATTAAAAATGCAGTACTCCTCCCACACTATATCAAACATTATCTCAATGTTATGATATATAGGCGAGGGAAAATTAAAAATACATCAGGAAAACAAAGAAAACAATAAGGAAAAGAAAAAACTACTGATGACCAAGGCGGCTTCTAGTTCATGATCTTCTGGAGGGAGTGGCTTCAGAGTCTGTGCTCTGGGTTCCAAGAGATGTGACATCCATCCTCAAAGCATTTAGCTCGCTCAGAGCTTCATCCAGTCTTTCGTTCATCGAGCGTTGACCACTCAGGATTTGGGCATTTTGCGCGAATAAGGTGTCGAAACGCTCCTGATGTAACCTCTTAGACTTGGCATTCATAAGGTTCTGATGATGAATTTCATGGAGAATTTCTTCATAAGTGGGAGATGGCGGAGCAGAGGAAGATCGTGGATGTCGTATGGAACACCGATCCAATTCTTCCCATCTCATCGAATGTGTGGGCTCATCTTGTGCAGCAGCATGGCCTTCAGGGGCTTCAAGGTCAAATAGCCAATTGGCTCGGTTTTGAGGATTAATTCCGTCCCTGCAAGGCAGAGCAATGTTAGAATAGACAATGTTCCGTATCACTTGATGGAACTTTCTGTCGTCCCGCTCGTGGATAAGGTGGGCTGATTTGCAATGATCCAAGGTAAGCAGAACCGGTGCTCGGGATGGTAGGTGGGCAAGGGTGTCACCATGATTCAATGCCAAAGCAAGAGAAGTGACAAGCCCTCCGAAGTAGAAAGGTTTGCCGCCTCTGGTGCAGATGGAATGAATATGGGCCAGGAGGAAGGGTGCGGCGTTGATTTTCTGACTAGAGAATGCATAGTGTATGAAAAATAGCTCCTTGGAGTTGAGCTTATGGTTGCTATCTCTTGCGAAGATCGTGTTGCACAGGATTCGATGGAAGTAGCGAATGGCAGGATTATGGATTTGTGTGGCATTGAGGTGATCGTAAGAGTTGGCACGGTTGTTGGTGAGGCTATGCCACAGGTTGAAGGATTCTTCGCCAAAGTTGTCAGGTACACGGAGGTGGGAACCTTCATCGGTGCAGAAGTCAAGCAATCGTCCGAACGCGTTCTGAGAGAACTCGTACTCGGTACCGAAGATGTGGAACCTCGCAACACTAGAAAGTTGGTTTGTTGGACCGTTTGGATTGATGTAGCAAAAAGAGCTGAGGAACTCAAGGGTGACGTTCTCGTACGTGGGCTGGGGCTGGCTACAGAGAGTCCATAAGTTGACATTCTGGAGAAGATGTTGGACACCTTCAAGCAATCCAAGGTCTCTTCGGCAGTCAGTGTCGACGTACCTAGTAGGATGGAGTCCTCCACGTTGGAACTTCAAGAACTTGATTCTTTGGGTTTCACCTTGGTCACCATCACGTAAGTTGATGCCTGGAATTTGTTGGTTCTGATTCGCCATTTGCATGCAAGAGTGTTTGAGTGAGAATGGGGTGTGGGTTTGAATGAGTGAATGAGAGGATGATACGGGTGAATGGAAATATATATAGTGAAAGGAGATAATGAGAAGTTTGAAAATTGAAGGAATTAGTGGTGTGTTACGTGGAGTTAATGGGGAGTGAATGGAGGAAGTGGGACGGTTGGGAGGTTAAGGAAGAAGAAGAAAGAAAGGTCGAAGAAGAGGAAAAGGAACGTTCTGCTAACAGGGGTTACTGATGTAACCCGTGTTACGGTCGTAACAGATGTCTGACGTGCGTAACACGTTGAAGGGCGTGTGACGGTCGTGGGGGTAGAGTAACGATCGTGGCAACTACAAAATTTGTAATTTTTAACAGAACTGAAGCACAATTGCACAGAGTGAAAATTTTATAGAAAACACAACATATCAAGCATAACAATCAACAGTCCAACATAAACATGACATTAATCCATTCATCACATACTCCAATATATAATTCGCAATAATTAGAAAACCATAAAATCATTGTAAACAAAATGATGAATGTAAATTGAAACTGAAAACAAACAATGGCATTAATTCAAGATGGGCTACTTGTTCTTTTTGACAGAAAGTAAACATTTGCAAAGCTGAAAAATGAAATGTAATAATCTAATAAAGAATGAAACTACCTAGAAACGAAATAAAATGGGAAAATTCTAAAAACTAAAAACTGAAAAACTGAAAACTAAGAAACTAAGAATTGCTTCATCCAATCTTTGCTTTTAATTCTTCTAAAGCCTTGGTGATGTTATAGAATTGTTCCACTGTAATGTCAGTTAAACCAATGAGATCCAAACGCAGATTCTTCAATTCATTCTTTATTCCAAAGTTGTCAGAATGGTATTCAAGTGTGTAGTGTATTCTCCTTGGGTTATGTCAGGGGGTTCAGGTGCTTCAGCCATATTGGTAAAATCATGGTAACGGGAGGAGTTTCGTGATCCGCTTGCTTTACATGAAATTATCAGCAACAAAATAGGATTGTGGTGTTTCTGGTGTTGAAGGGTGGTCAGGAGGGTTCAATTCATATAACCAATTATCTCGGTTGTGGACACTTACTTGGGCATGGTTTGGAAGGGTAAAGAGAGTAACAACTTCGTTTCTTATCAGGTATTCATAAGGTGCAGGGCCTAGATTTCCTATTATCCGGTTGTTAAAACAGAAGTCAATGTTCATAGGCCTAATTGATCCGAATGGTGCACAACTATTTAGTTGGTAAAAAAGTCCAAGAGCATTGGCAATCATTGTAACTAACCCTCCCACACTGACAGGAACATTAGGGTCCTCACTAAAGGTTTTCATCAGGAAAGGGACAGCATTGACAAGGCGTCCTTGGTTCATACAATAAAGCAAAGATAACTCATCCTTGGATACAGCATTTTGGTTTTGTTCTTTTCCAAACAAAGTGTGGGCAAGAATCCTATGGAAATAGCGGATAGCGGGGTTATGTATCTTATTGTTATCCATACTGGTCGATGATAGTTTAGCTAAAGTACCCTGTAGTAATCCACCAAAATCCAATAAATTACCAAGGGTAGTAAAAGCTAAGGGTCCTCTAGGGAATCCTAATAAAGCAGCTAAGTCCCTATGGTTATAGGTGAATTCAATACTGTCATACCCCAATTTTTGACCTAATATACCACCTTACATTTGCATCATTGCATCATTGCATCATTAACAGTTTAGAATAGAATTAATCGGGTGTGGCTTCTACAGGTCAAAATTAGAGTTTCACAAGATTTTCATCTGATTCAAGAGGCAATCAATTAGGGTTTGAGTTTCATCCACCTCAATTGATCTATCTAGATCAAACCATCAACCTCTGATCTTCAAATATCAAATTTTTCCTCATGATCTATCGAGGATCGACCAATTAGGGTTTTTATCGAGGATGAGCAATCACTGATTTTCTGATCAATGAATGACTCTTTTGCTTGGAGATTGATCTTCATACCTTCAATACAACATGTTGACCTAATTTCTGGATTCAAAACATCACAGAAGTTCACAGAATTCATCAGTCAATTTCTGGATCATTTGATGAAATTTCATATGCATTGAAAAGTCAAACTTTGACTTTTGGTCAACTTTTTCAAGACAACTTTTTCAATCATCAAAATACTTCAAATGATCCATCGTGATCATAAAAAATCAAGAAATTTGGAAAAGTCAACAAAAAGTCAAAATTTTCAACACTTACAACATTTTCAAAGTGTTAAAATTTCACATTTTTTCCAAACTTCATGGCGTTTTTTCACATAGTTCCATTTGGAATTAGAAAAAACTCAAAACATGAACGTTGTAGCCCTTGAAACAAGCTTTCCAAAATTTCCAAGAACCCTCAAATCCATGGTGTCTAGCTATACTTTTGATTTTGAAACATAGAGCTCCAAAATCCTTGATTTTCAAGTACAACTTTCAAGATTATAGGTCATTTTTGAGTTTCTTCTTCTAGAAGCCATGCCACCTAGCAAAGAGGGATAGAGCTGATAAAAAATCAGATGGAGAGTAATTATGATGGGATAAGATGAAGTTGAATAATTAACCATGGTTAAAAGGAAGCTTCCTTTTGCATTTATTGCAAAAATGACTTCCTTGCGCTCTAAGGCAACTTGTAAATACCAAATCCAATCTTCTTCACTTACCATTCAGAACTTTTGAGCTATAAATAGAGGTCATGTTGGCCATTTGAAACGAAACCAAAGCTATGCCAAAACAAGCTTTCTCACTTCTTTCTTAAAATTCAAGTAACATAGTGTAATTTGAGAATTCTTGTGATTTTTCAAAACTTGTGAAAAAACATGAAAGATTTGGTGTCTAACATGTCATAAACATCATATGTAATTGGTTTGTAACTTAAAATCAACACAAGAATCACTAAAACTCAATGTTGCATTTCAAAATTCCAAACTTGCCAAAACTGCCATAACTATCGAATTTGATCATTGGCTCGAGCAAGTTGTGATTTTTTCACTCAAACCTCATCAACATACTCCATATGGATGATGCAGACCATTAACTTCAACCTGTAACACCGCTAACATCGAATTCAAGTTTCACTTTGAAGCTTATGCAGGTGGACTTGGTTGGAATGATCCAGGCCAATTCAGAGTGAGCAGACCATCCTCACACAATCCTTGAAGTTCGTTGGTGCTATAGGAGTCATCAAAACAGTTCTGGAAACACTCCATTAACAACTTCGATCTCAGCTTCAAGAGGTAAGAACACAAACTTCAAACTCCTTGATTTCTTGCTTCCAGTTTAAAAAGTTCTTGGCCATTTTGTTTCTGCACCATCACTGATCAATAACCCTCAATCAATTGATCAATTCCTTCACCATACACGATTTCAATTAGGATTTTCAGAACTAGGGTTCTTCGTGTTGTTGCGAAATTCAATCATGTTAAACTGAAAATAAATGAAATTAAATAACATCATCATGTTCCTGGGCTTAAAACAATCAAGTTTGATGTTTACATCATTTCATTTCATCAAGAAATAAGGATTCTAGGATTGGATGAAGATTGGAGAGGATGAAGAACACTGCGCACGTTTTTTTCAAATTTAAAATTCCAGTTTATAATATAATTACATGGTTTGATTTCGATACACGGATGTATTGCCGCCCCAGCAGTTGCCAGCTCACTCTTAAGTCACTCTTGCCAAGCCTTTCCCAATGGTCCCGGGTTCGAGTAGCCTTGGGACCAGTTTTTTGCCAAACTTTGTAATTTTTCTTCATATTTTTTGCAAACTTTGACTTTTTCAAAACCCAATCAAAACTCCTCATTTTGAGGTGATTTTTTGTATGCTTGTCAATTAATATATATATTTTATGATAGTGTCAAAAAATTTCAGAAAAACTTTCATCTGATTATATTTTTATCGAGCCGAAAACGATACGTTTGAGTACTTTTCAAAGCACTTTCAAAGGTGATTTTTTTCAAACTTTCGAAGCCCGATTCTTTTCCAAGCTTTTTGTAAGTAAACTTAATCTTTCAAGAATCATTTTTCAAAACTTTTCATCAAAACTTACATCTTTTTTCCATGATCGATCTGATTTAACGATAAAACCGAATTCGTTTCTCCTCGAATTTCTTAATCGATCATGGGCCTCCCTCACGGTGTAAGTCCCAACATTCTTTTATGTACATAATTATTTCCTTGTACATATCCAATTCTTTTATGTATATACCAATTTTACATGTACATAATACAGATACTTTTGTAAATACTCAAAAACAGACAAACTTCATCCGTTTGTTTTCATTTTACACTGAATACCATTGGTATTAGAAGGAGCATTATTCCCGGTGAAACTGCTTTTAAACCAATGGGCCACCCTTATCGTGTAAGTCCCAACCATCCTATGTACATCCACATCCTCTCGTACATAAATACTCGTTCGTGTAGATATTTACTTCCTTGTACACATTCAAACTTGTAAATAATCAAGTTACGCTCGTTTTAAACGTCCGTTTCACATACATTTGTTTATATTTTCTTCATAAACGCTTGTAAATAAACATCATACACTTGTTTATATTTTCTTCATAAACTCTTGTAAATAAATTTTACACGCATTGTTTATATTTCCTTCATAAACTCCTGTGAATACATATCACACACACACACACTTGTTTATACAACTGTCTAGTTATAACATAACAACTAGTCTAACCAATAGGCTCCCCACAAAGTTAGCCTCCTCTTGGGCTTTGTACAAGGTAACTCATTTCATCTGAGTTCAGCCTCCTCTTAGGCTTCATATAAGAAAACTCATTCATCTGAGTTTAGCCTCCACTTAGGCTTCATATAAGACAACACTCAACGCTGAGTCAGCCTCCTCTTGGGCTTCGTTCAAAAGAACTCCTCATTGAGTTTAGCCTTCTCTTGGGCATCATACAAAGAAAGAGACCAGGAAATCTCTTAACAGCCTCCTATTGGGCTGTCAATACAAAGAATCACCTGCGCTAGGATAGAACCCATAGAGTATAATTTCCCGGTGAAATTGCTCTTAATCCTAAAAGGATGGTTTCCCGGTGAAATCCCTTTTAAATCCAAAGCCAGCCATACCCTATAGCTTTCTCTTGAGCTTCATACAAGGACCCTCGATGACCCTCGGAATGCCTCGTCTTGGGCTTACAATACAAGGACCCATGGGCTTCTTAAAAGCATCCCCTAATCCAATCAATTTCTCCTAAGAGATTTAGAGATTTATCATCTCTATGGAAGAAGTATCTCATCTATCACATCACATACAATCAAACTCTTTAATAAAAAACATCTCTTAATCTGTAAGTGGTAACGCTTGTACACTCAAGCAAAACACCCAATGCTTACAATTAAAAGATTCAATCATTTTTCCAACATCTTTCTTAAACATGTAAGTGGTAACGCTTGTACACTCAAGCAAAACACCTATAACTTACGAGGAAAGATTTTAATCAATAAACTTTTCAAAATTTATGTGATGAAATAGATTAGATACATTTTTCATTAAGATGACATTTGTCTGTGTCTCTTACTAACATTCCGTTGCTTCCACTAGCATAAGTGGGAACTACGATTGCTCTGACTTTCTCAACATCCTTTTGAGAATACGTAGGCACAAGGTCTCATCCTTGGCGAGCAAATTTCTTTCTTCCTCAAACCAAACAAACCATAGATCCCTTTAGATCCGAGCTACAAATGCTCTGATTCCCATTAAGGGATATGTATGCAGAAGATCCCAATGATCTTTGCGAGCACAATAATAATAAACACTAGGATCCCACATAATCTATCCTTCCAAAAATCCAAAGGAGAAACTTTCCCAATCATAGAAATAGCAATTAAAACACACAAACATATCAAACTTATTCATATATAAAGCTATGGATAACCATATATATTTAGGGCGCTCCATCTATTCCCTTTATATAACAAACCCCCTTACCCGGAATCTCCCCAAATGCGTTACGTCTAGTTCACGCTAGTCGTAATGCATATCATAATCAATTGAGGGTATTGAAGCTTTCCCCTTTTTCATAATCATTTTTCTTGTGTTGAAAATAATAAAGCTTGATGCTCGCGGCATCTTTATAAACAAATCAAAAGAGTAAATCGTTTCGAGCCAGAGATTCGAATTCAGATTCGATTCCATCGCGCGTCACTTTTTAACGCGAACAGAAAAAATGGCGACTCTACTGGGGAGTGTCATACCCAAAAATTTTCCCTCCATCTTCTCAAGATACTCCATACATCCATGCTCAAGGATTCTTCAAGGGTTGATCAGACAAATCCTCTCCTAGACAATCAACCCAAACTAGGGTTTGGTATTCTTCAGATCAAGATGGACTTCTGACATCTCCAATGGCCTTCATGCCTCCTCATATGCTTCAGAGATTCTCCATGTCAAGTTTCAAGCCTCATAAGTCAAGTTTCCTCGGACAATTGCTCAGATGGTTGAAAATTAGTTGTATTGGACAAAAAGTCAACTATGGTCAACATACAGTCAAACTTCATAATTTTTGGTCAACATACTCATTTTGAAGTTAAATTCATCATTTGATCAAGGGTTGATCATGATTCATCAAGAAAACTCAAGATTTGCTCAAAAGTCAAACTTTCTAAATTAGGGTTTCTCAGTGAAAAGTCAACCAAACTTTGACTGAGCATAACTTCTTCATACTTTCTCATAAAATTTCCCACCACCTCTTGTTTTGAAGGAAATTCAATTCTCTACAACTTCATGTCTCACAAGAATGTTCAAAAAATGCTTCATTTGGAAGGTATGGATCAAAACATTACAGGTCCTTTTCAAAGTCAACAAAAAGTCAACATTTTGTTTTGAAGATATATTGAGCATGGAAACTCCAATTGAGATGAAACCAAAGAGGTTGGTTAGAGGACTCTTAGAGCTTTCCAAAAAGTCCAAGAATACTCAAGAATGTGGAAAATTGAGCAAGATACACCATTCACAAGTTGGGCAATTTTGAAGAGATGCACAAAGAGAGATACTTCTAAAAATCAAAATTTTTGCAAATGGGCTTACTTTTTCTTCATTCAAACTTTTTCCTTATACAATTAGGAATATCCAAGCCCAATGCCACAAATTTTTATTTTATTTTTCTATTTAATTTGTATTTTATTAATTTAAATGCAAATTAAATTAAAAAATTAAGTATAAAATCAAAATTAATTGCAAATTTGATTTTTCTTTCTTCCTTGAGATCCAAGCAACTCAATAAAGCCAGCAAATTTCGAAATTTGATTGGATATGGCAAGAATTTGATTGAAATTGATCAAAAAAGAGAAAATTTGATTTGGCACAAAATCAAATATATTTTGCATTGATTGATGATTGATTCTTTCTCAAATCAGCTCTAATTCCATCTACTATATATGTACAACACATGCCACACGAATTAGGGTAGAAAAACTGGCTGGAGAAACCCTATTCAAGTTCAAAAAAACCGTGCTACACAAGCAACTGGTAGCCTTTGTTCTAGGTCGATTCAATTGATTCCAAGCACTCAAACACATTCCTTGATACCTCCTGAATCGATCCAGACCTTCACTTTGTCCAAAAGCATCAAGAATCACGAAATCCGAATTTGGTTTGTTCATGTTTTTCTCAAAATCGATTTCCATTATTCATGCATTTTTAACATGATTTGTTGTTGTTTTTGTGATTAGTGGGAAGTTTGCAAACGTTTTGGGCAGGTGGATTGAGTTTCTATGGCCTCGAACATGAATTACCATAGTTAGGGTTTCTGTCCACGATTTAGGGTTTCTCTTAATAGGATAAATTGGAACAAACCGATGCCCTCAGGATGTTCAGTGGACCAAGACGAATCGAACCATGGTTTTAGATTTCATTTATATTGCTTGTACATGATTTTTGTTTTAGCCAGGGCCATAGCGTCGAGCCAAGGCCGACGCAGGATTTTCAAAAAATTTGAAACGAGGAAGATGAAGTTTGGCGCGGAGACGAGGCAATCAGGGGGCAACACTTGTTCTTAACCCACTCGCTCCGGTTTTCAAACAGTAACGCGCACTGGCTCAGATGGCAAAGGCATGGGGGTTACGAAGCCAAGGTCTCCAGTTCGAATCCTGGCAAGACCATTGTGGTTTTCTCTTTTGCAAAACTTCATATTTTTTTTATTTTTCTATTTTATTTAATATTTTCATGCATTTTAATTATTTTCAATATTTTTTATCATGCATTAAAAATCATCAAAAAAATATTTTTCTTTTTGCATTATTTCCAAAAAATGTTTATTTAATTTATAAAATTAAAAAAATATTATTTTGCATGCATATTTAATTTAATTGCTAATTTATCATTCAAATCACTTTTAATTGATTTTTAATTATTAAATTACCTCCAAAAAATCCCAAAAAATTATTTTAGCATATTAATGTTATTTCTAGCATAAAATATTTTTCTCACATTTTTACTAACATTTCTAGCATAAAATATTTTTAGCATTTTTACTAACATTTTTCTCTTATTCGATTTCTTCGTATTTTCTGATTTCTCGTCTTTTCACAGGTTATCTTGTTTCGGGCGATTTCTTTTTACTGTTTTCTTTTTCCAATAATGTAATTGCTTATGGGATGTAATAGCTTAATTAGGGCTTTTATTTTCCGCAAGTTTAAATTATGTATCTGCCCCGTAGGATTTATCTTTCCGCATTTTAATTTCCGCACCCTATAAACTTTTAGTAATTAGGCGTGTATGGCAAGACTAAAATTGGACATAGCTCACTCTAATTTCAAGATAATATATCTGAAATCAACACACTCTTTTCACACACGCACCCCTTAGGGTAATTCTCTCTCGTTGCCTTTACGAATACAAATGGTCAAGTCCCTCGAACGTAGAGGTATTCTAGCACCGTTGCCTTCAAAACAAATCATCATAGTCCCTTCGATACAAAGATCATAAGTCCCACGATGTCGTCTCCGAATACATGATCTTGACCCTCGATTGTTGCCTACAAAAAATGATGATAGTCCCTTCGAATGTGCTAGGATACTTCCTACAAGTTGCTTTCTTTGACCATCCGATGTCCCTTCGAATGTCCCACTTACATCCAACGAATGGAGTTACCTACCAACTAATGGTATGGATAGCACTATTCTAAAGGAACGTAAAACAACACGAAAACGACCAATTCTGAGTAGGTAATAAGACTTTTAGTTGCTTGCTCTATCAAACACTTTTCACACCTCACACTTTTTGTCAAAGTTCAAATTCTTTTCAAAACGAACATTCCCAAACACTTTGTATACATTCCTACATGAATCATTACAAAGTCAAAGCGAAATGCCTTTTTTTCAAAACATTTTTAGTCAAACACACAGAAAGCACAATTTTAAAATGATCTAAGAGCAACTAAGAGCCCGTAGATAACAACGGATGGAAAGGGGTGCTAATACCTTCCCTTTTCATAACCTTCTCCCTTACTCAGAATCTAACGAAGGTCTTTTTCTGTACTTTTTACCTTCCCTTAATTGGATAAAAGAAAAGTCGGTGGCGACTCTTGCTATCCGCACATTTGCGATACAAATCCTACAAAGTCAGTTCACCGTTTTACAGAGAGCACCAAGCTTTTTTTGTTTTCAAAAAAAGGGGGTTAAGCTTTCATATGTGCATATGTTTGTTTTCTTTATTGTGTGTTTTCGCGATTTCATCTGATGGAAAGAAATCCTAACCCGGATTTAAGAAACATTTTAAGATCTAGGTGGGGGTATAGTCCTATTAACTTGTGAGAAGTCTCAGTACTTACGGAGTTAATTTGAGATCCCTCTCTCAGTGGAGGTTGTCTTGGGAGTATTTGTGTTTAGCAAGTATTTGCGAAGAAATTTTGCTTTCAAGAGAACTTCCAAGTCGAGTGGTCAGAGAACACATAACCCATCCGGCCATTTAGGATGTAGTGCGAAATTATTCGGCGTAAGCCTAGAATAATTGTCATGCGAGACTACGATCAAAGTAGTTTTTCTTGAAAATATTATTGGACTTGAGTATTCAACAAATCTGATAATATTTCAAAGAAAAGCGTTGAGCCTGTATTATCAGTAGAACTCGTTTCACTGATGAATAAGCCCTTAGAACTTACCCACGTTTGATTCTTATCGTTAGCCTCAATCTCGTGACTCCGAACGCTTGACCGTGTGTAAAACTACTAACCATGTTTGTAGCATTCATGCATTCATTCAAAAACTTCATTTCTCTTCCCATTTCCAAAGAATTTAGAGATTTTTCTTTGTAAATATTTTAGGTTAGAGTGATGGACGTTAGAGGAAGATTCACCAAGAGATACAGTTTTATAATTCCTGATGTAGGAAAGTTGAAAGAGTTAGCATCCTTGGTAGAAGATCCCTCGGATTTCAGAAAACGCTATGGAACTCTTTTAACTATTCTGAACACTAACATCGATGAAGGACTTCTCAAAACTTTCGTTCAATTTTACGATCCAGTTTATCGTTGTTTCACTTTCCCCTACTATCAATTGATGCCTACTTTGGAAGAATACGCACACATCCTAGGTATCTCAGTATCAGACAAAGTTCCTTTCAATGGTTTGGAAGCCATTCCTAAGTCACCAGTCATTGCAACGATGACTCACTTAAAGAAATCTGAGATAGACAAGAACCTAACTACCAAACGAAAACTCTTAGGACTAACTTCAAAGTTCCTAATGGAGAAGGCTCTTAAATTCTCTGAAGTCGGTAGTATGGTAGCCTTTGAAGCTATTTTAGCTTTACTCATCTATGGGTTGGTGTTGTTTCCCAACGTCCCAAGTTTCGTTGATGTCAACGCCATAAGGATCTTTCTGATTGGAAATCCCGTTCCCACTTTGCTTGGTGACACATATTTCTCCATTCATCATAGGAATCGTCAAGGAGATGGAACTACTGTGTGTTGTACGTCTCTGTTTTTCAAATGGATTATCTCACACTTGCCTAAATCTCCTATCTTCCGTGAAAAAAAAGACGATTGGAATTGGTCTCGAAGACTCATGTCTCTTACAAACGACGATATCCATTGGTATACCTTGGCAGACAATGAGATGGAAATCATTGAGAGCTGTGGAGAATTTGCCAATGTACCTCTCATTGGTACAAAAGGAGGAATCAACTATAACCCATTCTTGGCAAGACGTCAACTCGGGTACGCAAACTCTAGTAAACCTCTTGGTTTTACAGTGGAAAGCTATTTCTATCATGAAGGGGAGGATTCCCAAGGTTTGAAAGCCAGAATGATAAGAGCTTGGCATCACATTCGAAGGAAAGGAAAGGGTAATGCGAGAAATTGTGTAGCCATGGAAATCTACACTTCTTGGGTGAAGAAAAGAGCGAAGGAATTTCTAATGCCTTATGCTTACGAGGAACCTATGTTCTCGACAGCTTCCAAATCAACAATTTTTCCCGTCGAGACTATGGGAGAATATCAAGAAGCTTTGGCCAAGATGAGGCTAGAGAAAGAAGCTTTGGAAGACAAGTTCCTTAAGACTGATCTTGAAAATGAGAAGCTTAAGAAGCAGGTCAAAGATCATGAAAAGAAGCTTTACTTCCAAGATGAATGGCTCATAGAGAAAGATGAGAAGATTCCTCAAAAGGATAACGCGATCAAAAGGTACATCAAAGAAAGGAAAAGAAAGCTCGAGGAAATGACAACCAGCGATCCTGCTCCTGACGAGTGGAAGAAAGTCATTAGCAAGCTAAAAGCCGAGAAAGCTGAACTGAAAGCTCACTATGGGAAAGAAATCCTGAAGCTGAAGCTACATCAAGCCTTTGGATCTTCATCCGACAAGGACGATTAATTAATTTAGATTGTAATTTTTATCATATATTTTATCATTGTACGAGTGTCATACCCCAAAATTTGCCCTCCATCTTCTCAAGATATCTCATACATCCATACTCAAGGATTCCTCAAGGGTTGATCAGACAAACCCTCTCCTAGACAATCAATGCAAACTAGGGTTTGGCAATTTTCAAATCAAGATCGACTTCCAACATCTACAATGGTATTCATTCCTCCTCATATGCTTCAAAGACTCCCCATGACAAGTTTCAAGCTTCACAAGTCAAGTTTCCTCAAACAATTGCTCAGATGGTTGAAAATCAATTGTATTGGCCAAAAAGTCAACTGTGGTCAACATACAGTCAAACTTCATGATTTTTGGTCAACATCCTCATTTTGAAGTTACATTCATCATTTGATCAAGGGTTGATCATGATTCATCAAGAAAACTCAAGATTTGCTCAAAAGTCAAACTTTCTAAATTAGGGTTTCTTAGTAAAAAGTCAACCAAACTTTGACTGAGCATAACTTCTTCATACTTTATCAGAAATTTTCCCACCAAAGCTCACATTGAAGGAAATTCAATTCTCTACAACTTCATGTCTCACAAAAATGTTCAAAAAATGCTTCATTTGAGAGGTATGGATCAAAACATTACAGGTCCTTTTTAAAAGTCAACAAAAAGTCAACATTTTGTTTTGAAGATATATTGAGCATGGAAACTCCAATTGAGATGAGACCAAAAAGGTTGGTTAGAGGACTCTTATAGATTTCTAAAAAGTCCAAGAACACTCAAAAATATGGAAAATTGAGCAAGATACACCATTCACAAGTTGGGCAATTTTGAAGAAGTGCACAAAGAGAAATACTTCTAAAAATCAAAAACTTTGCAAATGGGCTTACTTTTTCTTCATCCAAACTTGTTCCTTATACAATTAGGAATATCCAAGCCCAATGCCACGAATTTTTATTTTATTTTTCTATTTAATTTGGAATTTATTCATTTAAATACAAATTAAATTTAAAAATGAAGTATAAAATCAAAATTAAATGCAAACTTGATTTTTTTTCTCTTCCTTGAGATCCAAGTAACTCAATAAAGCCAGCAAATTTCGAAATTTGGTTGGATATGGAAAGATTGGATTGAAAATTGATCAAAAGATGAAAATTTGATTTTGTACAAAATCAAATATGATTTGCATTGATTATTGATTGATTCTTTCTCAAAACAACTCTGAATCCTTCTACTATATATACACAACTCATGCCACACAAATTAGGGTAGAATTTTTTACTGGAGAAACCTTATTGAAGCTCAAGAAAGACGTGCCCTACAAGCCAATTGCAGCCCTAGTTCTAGCCGTTTTCAATCGATTTTGAGGTGTCCATTGCATTCCTTGATACCTCTTGAGTCGATTCAGACCCTTACATCATCCAAAAGCATCCAGAATCAAGAAATCACGAATCGGTTTGTTCATCATTTTTTTCAAAATCGTGTTTCATTATTCATGCATTATTAACAAGTTTTGATGTTTGTTTCATGTTTAGAACAAAGTTTGCAAGCGATCTGGGCAGGTTAATTGCGTTTCCATGGCCTGAAACGTGTTATGCCATAACTAGGGTTCCTGAACTCGATTTAGGGCTTTGCTTATTAGGATAAATTGGACCACGAGACTATTACCAATGCATTCGGAATGATGTCCTGAATCGATCCATGGTCTTAGATGTTATTTATATTATGTGTGCTTGATTTTTTATTTAGCGGTCAGAAGGCCGAACAATGGCCGACGCTGAGTTTTCAAAAATTCAAAACGAAAGAGATGAAGTTTGGCGCGAGACGAGGCAATGGGGAGGAGACGTGTTTGTAACCCACTGCTCCGCTTTTCAAACACACTTGCACGCTCGGTTAAGGCGCTCGTTGATAGATGCTCTCCCATGTCACAAGTTCGAACCTCACAGGGACAGGTTTTGATTCTTTTTACAAACATCAAACTTTTTCAATTATTTTCATATTTTCATATTTTTCCATGCAATTTTAATTCTTTTCAT
Organism: Vicia sativa; assembly: GCA_021764765.1. NCBI lineage: Eukaryota > Viridiplantae > Streptophyta > Magnoliopsida > Fabales > Fabaceae > Vicia > Vicia sativa. The sequence continues at coordinate 114,097,418 of CM038793.1, forward strand.
AATTTTTATTCATGCATTAAAAATCATCAAAAATATTTTTCCTTTTGCATTTATTTTCAGAAAATACTTATTTAATTTATAAAATTTAAAAATATTATTTTACATGCATATTTATTTTTATTCATAATTTATCATTTAAATCACTTTTAATTAGTTTTTAATTATTAAATCTTTTCCAAAAAATCCCAAAACATTATTTTAGCATATTAATGTTATTTCCAGCATGAAATATTTTTCTCATCTAAAAACTTGCATTTTTACTAACATTTTCCTCTTATTCGATTTCATCGTATTTTCCGATTTTCTCATCTTTTCACAGTTATCCGCTTCGCACGATTTCTTTTATCGTTTTCCTTTTTCCAATAATGTAATTGCTTATGGGATGTAATAGTTTTAATTAGGGCTTTTATTTTCCGCATTTTAAATTATGTATCTGTCCCAAAGCCATGTAATAGCGTAGGATTTATCTTTCCGCATCTTTACACTTCCGCGTTTTAATTTCCGCACCCTATAAACTGCTAGTATTTAGGCGTGTATGGAAAGACTAAAATTGGACATAGCTCACCCTAATTTTAAAGATAAAATATCTGAATCAACACACTTCTTCACACACGCACCCCTTAGGGTAATTCTCTCTCGTTGCCTTGCGAATACAAATGGTCATGTCCCTCGAACGTAGAGGTATTCTAGCACCGTTGCCTTCAAACAAATCATCATAGTCCCTTCGATACAAAGATCATAAGACCCACGATGTCGCCTTGAATACATGATCTTGACCTCGATTGTCGCCACGAAAATGATGATAGTCCTTCGAATGCTAGATACTTCCTACAAGTTGCTTTCTATGACCATCCGATGTCCCTTCGAATGTCCCGCTTACATCCAATAAATAGAGTTACCTACCAACTAATGGTAGGTAACATTGCCAGATTTATTGCACATCTAACTGCTACTTGTGAGCCAATCTTCAAGTTACTTAAGAAAGATCAAGTAGTAGAATGGAACGACGATTGCGATCGCTTTTGACAAAATCAAGGAGTACCTACGTAATCCTCCTATCCCGATGCCAAGGAAGACCTCTTATCATGTACTTGACGTTGTTAGAGAACTCAATGGGGTGTGTTGGGGCAACATGACGAGTCACCGAAAAGAGCATGCAATATACTACCTTAGCAAAAGTTTACCGATCGTGAAACAAGATACTCACAACTCGAGAAAACTTGCAACGCTTTGGCTTGGGTTGCTAAGACTAAGATATGTGACCCACACTACTTTGTTGATTTCCAAGATGGATCCGATAAAATACATATTTGAGAAAGAATAGCAAGATGGCAAATGATCAGAATCCAATACACTTGAAAGCAATGAAGAGTCATTTTATCATAGATGACTATCGGTCATGAATCGAGACTGTCACGCGACCTGGCCAGGACCCGAGCGGACTATGGTCTTTGATGGAGCCTCAAACGCACTTGCAATGGCATTGGCGCCATCGTTACATCCCCCGCATGCGGATACGCCTTTCACCGCGATTATGTTTCAATTGCACTAACAACATGGCCGAAACTTGCGCATCATGGGTATTAAAGTCGCTATTGACTTAAGAATCAGGTTCTTGCAAGTGTATGGAGATTCAGCTTTAGTGATCAGTCAGATTAAGGGCGAGTGGGATACGAAGCATCCGTATCGAGAGCATGTTTTGAGTTTGATCCCCTACTTCGAAGAGATCACTTTCAATCACATTCCACGATAAGAGAATCAGTTGGCACACGCATTTGCTACTATGTCGTCTATGTTCAAGGTCAGATGGGACAACGAGGAACCCCAGATCATCATCGAGAAGTTTGACGAACCAGCATATTGTTATGAGCTAGATACAGAAGAGAAACCTTGGTACTACGACATGAAGAGGTATCTTGAGACTCAGGAATATCTCGCAGGGGCATCTGTCAATGATAAGAAGTTCTTGAGAAGATTTGCATCCAAATTCTTCCTCAGCAACGACATCTTATACAAGCGCAACCACGACCTGTGCTTACTTCGCTGTGTAGACCGGAAAATAGTGGAACGTATCATGGAAGAGTTGCACGAAGGCGCATTCGGTACCCACTCTAGTGGACATACGATGGCTAAGAAGATTTTGAGAACAGGTTACTATTGGTCCACCATGGAAGCTGATTGTCACCGCTATGCTCGATCTTGCCACAAGTGCCATATTTATGCAGACAAAGTGCATGTACTTCCAGTACCTCTGAATGTTCTAACAGCTCCTTGGCCTTTTGCGATGTGGGGCATTGACATGATCGGAGAAATTAAGCCCACAGCTTCCAACGGACATCGTTTCATCCTTGTGGCAATTGACTATTTCACCAAGTGGGTAGAGGCAACCTCGTTTGCATCTGTTACCAAGAATGTTGTGGCTCGTTTCATCAAACATAATCTTATCTGTCGGTATGGCATTCCCGAAAGGATTATCACAGATAACGGCTCTAATCTCAACAATAAGATGATCACCGAACTCTGCACGCAGTTCAAAATCAAGCATCACAACTCTTCTCCATATCGGCCTAAGATGAATGGCGCAGTGGAAGCCACCAACAAGAACATTAAGAAGATTATATAGAAGATGACAGTGACTTACAAAGATTGGCATGAGATGTTACCATTTTCCCTTCATGGTTATCGCACCACAGTACGAACATCAACAGGGGCAACCCCCTTCTCTCTCGTATACGGTATGGAAGCAGTCCTACCCATTGAAGTTCAGATACCCTCAACCAGAGTCCTCCAGGACGCGGAGTTAGGCGAAGACGATTGGATCCAGACTCGCCTTGACCAGATTAATTTGATTGATGAGAAACGACTCGCGTCCATCTGCCATGGACAGATCTATTAGAAGCGAATGATCAGAGCATTTAACAAGAAGGTCAAGCACCGAGTCTACCAAGTCAGTGATCTAGTAGCCAAGCGCATTATTCTTCCACAAGGTGATCCCAGGGGCAAATGGACTCCCACCTACGAGGGACCGTTTGTAGTCAAGACAGTATTTTCCGGCGGAGCTATGATACTTAGCACCATGGATGGTGAAGACTTCCCACACCCTGTGAACGCTGACATAGTCAAAAAATACTACGCATAAAAGAGACCCGCTAGGTCGACTGACCTAGGCAAAAATAAGGGCATCCTGGCGAACCAAAAGGGTTCAGGAAAAAGTTAAGGATATATGTGTAACACGGTGAACTGACTTTTAGTGATTTTTGTATCGCAAATATGCGGATAGCAAGAGTCGCCACCGACTTTTATTTTTATCCAATTAAGGGAAGGTAAAAGTACAGAAAAAGACCTTCGCTAGATTCTGAGTTCGGGAGAATGGTTATGAAAAGGGAAGGTATTCGCACCCCTTTCCATCCGTAGTTATCTACGGGCTCTTAGTTGCTCTAGATCACCTTTTAAAATTGCTTTCTGTGTGTTTGACAAAAATGTTTTGAAAAGGCATTTCGCTTTGACTTTGTAATGACTCATGTAGGAGTGTATACAAAGTGTTCGGAAATGTTTCGTTTTGAAAAGAGTTTGAACTTTGAAAAAGAGTGTGTGGTGTGAAAAGCATTTGGTTTAGAGCAAGCAACTAAAAGTCTTATTACCTACTCAGAATTGGTCATTTTCGTGTTATTTTACGTTCCTTTAGAATAGCGCTAGCCATACCATTAGTTAGTAGGTAGCTCCATTCGTTCGATGTAAGCGGGACATTCGAAGGGACATCGGATGGTCATAGAAAGCAACTTGTAGGAAATATCCTAGCACATTCGAAGGGACTATCATCATTTTTCGTAGGCGACAATCGAGGGTCAAGATCATGTATTCGGAGGCGACGTTGTGGGTCTATGGTCTTTGTATCGAAGGGACTATGATGATTTGTTTGAAAGGCAACGGTGCTAGAATACCTCTACGTTCGAGGGACATGAACATTTTTAATTCGTAAAGGCAACGAGAGAGAATTACCCTAAGGGGTGCATGTGTGAGAAGAGTGTATTGTTTTCAAGTATTTTATCTTGCAAATTAGTGAGCTATGCTCGTTATTATCTTGCCATACACGCCTAGTTACTATCAGTTTATAGGGTGCGGAAATTAAAATGCGGAAGTTAAAGTGCGGAAAGATAAATCCTACGCTATTACATGGCTTTGGGGCAGATACATAATTTAAAAATGCGGAAAATAAAGATCCTAATTTAAACTATTACATCCCATAGACAGTTACATTTATTGAAAAAATAAAATGATAAAGAAAGAACGTCTGAATCGGATCAACCTGTAAAAGGATGAGAAATCGGAAAATGCAAGATGAATCGAATAAGAGAAAAAATGTTAGAAAAATGCAAATTTTAAAATAAGAAAAATATGACATGCTGGAAATGATATAAATATGCTAAAATAAATTTTTGGGATTTTTTGGATGCAATTTAATAATTAAAAACTAATTAAATGTGATTTAAATGCAAAAATATGAATAAAAATTAATATGCATGCAAAAATATATTTTTTAATTTTATAAATTAAATAAAGATTTTCAGAAAACAAATGCAAAAAGAAAATAATTTTTGATGGTTTTTTAAATGCAGAAATAAAATTGTGAAAAGAAATTAAATAACATGCAAATATTAAATAAATAGAAAATAAGAAAAATAATTAGAAAACATGCAAGTTTGTAAAAAGGAAAAGAGAATGGTCCCTGGCTGGATCGAACTGGAGACCAAGGAGTGAAACCTTGAGATTGCTTGCCTCTACCACTACGCCAGCTTGCACTTGTTGTCATGGAACGAAAACGTGCAACCATGAGCTACACGCGTCGTTGTCTGGCGATTGCCCAGATCAAACCCTTAGTGTCTCATGAACACATTAAAAACGTTAGAATCAATTAAAACGAGCTGGTAATAAAAATACGAATTCAAGAAATATTTGAATATGTATGAACATGTATGCATCGATCCAGGCTGTTTTGATCTATAACAATGATGCGTACTTACTCATACTTACCCTCTGAAGACAATGGGATGGTTGAGAGAGGCTGAGAGTGGCTGCTTTTGAAATTCGATTTTTCAAAGTTTCTTAAAAAAATTTGCAAGAACAAGGGTTTGGCTTGAGCTAGGGTTTTCGTCCTTGTGGCTGGCTGCATTGCTTGGTATTTATAGAAGAGATTTGGAGAGAAAAATCAAGCAAAAAGGATTGATCCTTGATTGTGCAATATTTTCCATTTAAAACAAATCAAATTTCCTTAAAAACTTGATTTTTTTCTTTCCATATGCATGCTATCACGAATTTGGTATGAATCATGGGCTTTCTTGGACTTCAAGGAAGATATAAATGCATTCCTTTTGAAAAAAACTTAATTTTCATATTTTATATAATTTATTTTTGAATTAAATGTTATAAAATTCAAAGATAAATCATAAAAATAGAAAATCACCATGGCCAAGCATTTATGGGTCAAGAATAATGTCATGAACAAGTTTGGATCAAAAGATTTTAGGCCCATTTGGAAAATTTTGCATTTTGACCAAAATGTCCTTTTGTGCAATTGTCCAAAATTGCCCAACTTCTGAATAGTGCATCTTGCTCAATTTTCGACATTTTTGAGTGTTCTTGGACTTTTTGGAAAGCTCTAAGAGTCCTCTAACCAACCTTCTTGGTCTCATCTCAATTGGAGTTTCCATGCTCAATATATCTTCAAAACAAAAAGTTGACTTTTTGTTGACTTTGAAAATGACTGTAATGTTTTGAACATACTCTCAAATGAAGCATTTTTGGACATTCTTGTGAGACATGAAGTTGTAGAGAATTGAATTTCCTTCAAAACAAGATGTGGTGGAAAAATTTCGAGAAAGTATGAGAAAGTTATAATCAAAGTTCGCTTGACTTTTCACCTAGAAACCCTAATTTAGAAAGTTTGACTTTTGAGCAAATCTTGAGTTTTCTTGATGAATCATGATCAACCCTTGATCAAATGATGAATGTAACTTCAAAATGAGGATGTTGACCAAAAATTATGAAGTTTGACTGTATGTTGACCACGCTGACTTTTGTCCAATATAACCGATTTTCAACCATCTAAGCAATTGTCTGAGGAAATTTGACTTGTGAGGCTTGAAACTTGACATGGGGAATCTTTGAAGCATATGAGGAGGCATGAAGACCATTGGAGATATTGGAAGTCCATCTTGCCCTGAGAGATACCAAACCCTAGTTTGGGTTGATTGTCTAGGAGAGAGTTTGTCTGATCAACTCTTGAGGAATCCTTGAGTATAGATGTATGAAATCTCTTGAGTAGATGGAGGGCAAATTTTGGGGTATGACAGCTGCCCCTATTCAATCTTCTTGTACTGGAGGGTTAGATTGACACGCTTGTCTTTCGTGACCTGGAGGTAGAAGATGATTGAACACCCGAGTACACCTGAAAATTTGCACTCGCTGTTGGTGGATGATGCGGGAATGGGCTTACATATGCCATTTGGAGAAGTTGGAGACTTTGCTGGAGAATGAGTCGTACGCTAGACTCGAGAATGTCGATAGGAGAGTTGACGGGGATGGGCTTAAGATGCCATCTGGAAAGATCGATGTTGGGGAGTGAGCCGTACGCTAGGCTCTGTAGTCGTTCCTAGAAGGAGCATGGAGATGGGCTTAAGATGCCATCTGGAGGGAGTCATACGTTAGACTTCGTGTTCATTTTTTGAATGAAGTTATTGGGTTGTATTGATTTTTAACCATATTTGCAGATTCGAAAGTGAAGCAATCGTTGATAAGTAGTCGAGATGGGCTTAAGATGCCATCCAAGGCAACCGAGTCGACGCTAGACCCGTGGTTGCCGTTGATAATAAGGAATCAGAATAACTCTTCATGCTGATTACTATGAGGGAGATTGTAGTTGGCAAAAATGTGGATAGCTTCCCTGTTGTGCATCGGGTGTTGATCCATTGCCTGTTATCGGAGGATAACTTGTGATCGTCGGATAGGGTTTCCCATCCGCTTCGTATTAATCTCGGATCTCTGTCGAGGACAACGAGGGCGCTGCTCGATAGTCATCCCGCCGATTCGGGCTTAATCTCGACCACCGTCGGAGGACAACCAAGGGCGGTCTTTCATAGTTTTCCGCCGATTCGGGCTTAATCTCGACCTTTTTGCCGGTGATCATACTGCTTTGGAGAAAACAAGAGGAACTTTGATAGAATATTGGTTAATTTTATGCAAAGTATGATGCATGACAGTGTATATGAACGACATATGCATGAATTATGACTTTATGAGAAATGTATGAATGATACGTGTTGTGATATTTCAAAACATATCCATCTTGAAGAAGATGCGAATGTTCTGTTTTTGAGGATTCCTGACTTCCGCTTGGGGAATTGTGTAGGTGAGAACTCCGCTTTTGAAAGAGAAGAAAGATATTCGGGATTCCTCCGATGCACTATCTGACCAAGTCTTGGGCCTAGATACTGTTGAGGAAGGTAGAGATTTGAGAAGCTCGTTGTTGGAGATCTCATATAGACCCACGAGGAGAATGGAGGCGATCCGTTGGGGACCTTGTATGTAGATCCTACTGAGGAAATTTAGGAGGCGCTCTACTGGGGATTCTGAGTGTAGATCTCGCTGGAGAGCAATTGATAGTTGCCGGGAGACCGGGTTGGAAGAGTTAGGGGCACGTTGTAATCTCTGGCTGGGAGATGAAGATGTAGTTTCCTCCGGTGCACTATCTGACCAAGTTTCGGTCCGATACCGCTACTGGGAAAAGGAAAGGACTGAGAGATATCCGCTGGGGATAAATACCTTGACTGGGGGTGAAGTGTTACCGCTTGGAGACTGATGTAATCCGGCTTAGTTGACTGGGATCACGGCTCGGGGACCAACATATACTCCACTGGGAGGTTTGTGGTGAGTGACACTTTGTGGGGATCATGCTCGTGGGGAATGCTTTGGTGACTTTCGTCGTCGTCCCAATTCCGGAGCCTGTAGTAAGTACTTTTGTATGTTCACTTTTCGTATGTTTGTGATTAGATTCTTATTGTCAAATGCGATAGTCATTCAAGACAAACGTTGGACTTATTGCAAATAACAACAATGAAATTGTAAAGAGAAAGAAGCTTGCTTATTTGAATGGTGGCGGCCAAGTAGTCTCATACACAAGTAAAAAAAAGCCATGCGGAACAATCTCGTTAAGTTCCAACTATGCTAGTACTCATATATTTCAACTATCTCATCTCCTTGTCAAGAGAAAGTGAGTAGACCGATCTTCGCCATTTGAACCTTGAATGTTGATAGTAGTCCAAGGTGATCCGAAGAGACATAGTCGACGCTTGAATCCCTAACTTTTGCCTAGACCGCCTTTCGGTTTTCACCATCGATACCTTTCTTGCCCAAGCCGCTTTTCGTGTTTTCGACTTGCGGTGTACATGTTTTGTATATATCCTTAATTTTCCCGAACCTTTGGTTCGCCACGATTCTTTATTTTTGTCTAGGTTCGCCGACCTAGCGGGTCTATTTATGCGTAGTATTTTTGACTATGTCTCGCTCATGTGGTGTGGAAGTCTTCACCATCCATGGTGCTAAGTATCATAGCTCCACCAAAATACTGTCTTGACTACAAACGGTCCCTCGTAGGTGGGAGTCCATTTGCCCTCGATCACCTTGTGGAAGAATGATGCGCTTGACTACTAAATCACCGACTTGGTAGACTTGCTTGACCTTCTTGTTAAATGCTCTAATCATTCGCTTCGATAACTGTCCATGGCGGATGGACGAGTCGCTTCTCATCAATCAAGTTAATTTGGTCAAGGCGAGTCTGGACCCAATCATCTTCGCCTAACTCTGCCTCCTGGAGGACTCTGGTTGAGGGTATCTGAACCTCGATGGGTAAGACGGCTTCCATACCGTATACTAGAGAGAAGGGGGTTGCTCCTGTGGATGTATGTGCTGTAGTGCGATAACCATGAAGAGCAAATGGTAACATCTCATGCCAATCCTTGTAAGTCACTATCATTTTCTGTATAATCTTCTTAATGTTCTTGTTGGCGGCTTCCACTACGCCATTCATCTTAGGCCGATAAGGAGAAGAGTTGTGATGCTTGATCTTGAACTGCGTGCAGAGTTCAGTGATCATCTTGTTGTTGAGATTGGAGCCATTATCTGTGATAATCCTTTCGGGAGTGCCATATCGACAGATAAGATTATGTTTGATGAATCGAGCCACAACATTCTTGGTAACAGATGCGAACGAGGCTGCTTCTACCCATTTGGTAAAGTAATCAATCGCCACAAGGATGAAACGATGTCCATTGGAAGCTGTGGGCTTAATCTCTCCAATCATGTCAATGCCCCACATTGCCAAAGGCCAAGGAGAAGTTAAAACGTTCAGAGGTACTGGAGGTATGTGCACTTTGTCGGCATAACCGCATTTGTGACAAGATCGAGCGAGTGACAATCGCCCATGGTGGACCAATAGTAACCTGCTCAAGATCTTCTTAGCCATCGTATCCATTGGAGGGGTACCAAATGCGCCTTCGTAACTCTTCCATATACGTCCCATTGCTCGTCTACAGTGAGTAAGCACAAGTCGTGGTTGCGCTTGTATAGGATGCCGTTGCTGAGGAAGAATTTGGAAGCGAATCTCCTCACGAACATCTTATCGTTGACAGATGCCCCTGCGGGATATTCCTGAGTCTCAAGATACCTCTTCACATCATAGTACCAAGGTTTCTCTTCTGTATCAAGCTCATAACAATATGCTGGTTCGACAAACTTCTCAATGATGATCTGGGGAGCCTCGTTGTCCCATCTGACCTTGAACATAGACGACATAGTGGCTAATGCGTCTGCAAACTGATTCTCTTCTCGTGGAATGTGATCAAAAGTAATCTCTTCGAAGTAGGGGATCAAACTCAGAACATGCTCGACGTGAATGAGGTTCGGATGCTTCAGATCCCACTCGCCTTAATCGATCGACACTAAAGCCGAGTCTCCATATACTTGCAAGAACTTGATTCTTAAGTCAATAGCGCTTTGATACCCATGATGCACGCTTCATATTCGCCATGTTGTTCGTGCAATCAAACATAATCTGGCGGTGAAAGGCGTGTCCACCAGGGATGTGATAATGGCGCCAATGCCATTGCCAAGCGCGTTGAGGCTCCATCAAAACCATGGTCCATCGGGATCCTTGTTCGTGTCCTTCGTCCGGCCTCTTCACAATCGTGACTAGTAAAACATCTTCGTCTGAAATTGAATCGCATAGACCGATAGTCATCTACGGCTTGATGAGTCAAATGATCGGCTACTACACTTCCTTTGATCGCTGAGAAGTGTACCGATGTCATATTCGGTCGATCATTTGCCATCTTGCTATTCTTCCCGAGAGAGCTGGTTTCTCAAATATGTATTTTATCGGATCCATCTTGGAAATCAACAAGGTAGTATGGGTCAACATATCTGTCTTAATCGTGAGCAGTTTAAAGCGTTGCAAGTTTTCTCGATGTGAATATCTTGTTTCACAGTCGGTAAACTTTTTGCTAAGGTAGTATATTGCATGCTCTTTTCGACCAGACTCGTCATGTTGTCCCAACAGACACCCCATTGAGTTCTCTAGCACTGTCAGGTACTTGATGAGAGGTCTTACTTCGGCAGGCGGCATCAGGATAGGAGGATTTTGTAGGTACTCCTTGATTTTGTCAAAAGCAATATGGCAATCGTCGTTCCATTCCACTACTTGATCTTTCTTAAGTAACTTGAAGATTGGCTCACAAGTAGCAGTTAGGTGTGCAATGAATCTAGCAATGTAATTTAATCGGCCCAAGAAACCTCTGACTTCCTTCTCAGTGCGGGGCGCTGGCATCTCTTGAATGGCTCTAACCTTGGCGGGGTCAACCACAATACCTTTTCCACTAACAACAAACCCTAAGAGTTTTCCGGATCTGACTCCAAAGGTGCACTTGTTGGGATTCGCTCAATCAGACTTCTTCAACTGTCGAATAGCGCGCAAATGATCTAGATGTTCTTCTTCACCGTGAGCGAGCTATCATGTCGCCGACGAGACCACTATCTCGTGATGAATCATGTCATGAAACAACGTCACCATAGCACGATAAGTGGCGCCTTTCATCCGAACGACATAACCTTGTAAAAAGTGCCCCACCGTAACAAAATTAGTCTTCCATGTCTTGGAGCCATTTTGATCCGATTGTAACCGGAGAAACCATCCATAAAGGAGAAAACTTGCCGAGAGGTGTTGTCAACGTAACATCAATATGAGCAAGTGGAAAGTCATCTTCGGACTTGCTTTGTTCAAATCTCAGAATCCACACATTCTGCACTTTACCATCCTTCTTAGGTACGGGTACCACATTTGCAACCCATCATGGATAAGAAGTAACTAGAAAACCGGTGTTGAACGTTTATAACCTCGCTTTGATCTTTTCTCGACATCTCGTGACGATCTGATTTAACCTACGCTTTACCGAGAAAACCCTCTTTTGTCGGCAATCTGTACCACAATATCAATGTCTAAACCGGCATGTCTTCGTATGACCAAGCAAAACCTCAATATAGTCTCGTAGCATCTGAACCAACCTTTCTTTGACCTGCTCAAGACCCGCTCTTATCTTGATCTCTTTTCGCCTTCACGCATCAAATTCACAACCTCAACTTGCTCATCGTGGTGGCGTATAACTCGATCTTCTTGTAGCAATCGACAAGTTCTCCGGCACTTCACAATCTTCCTCACTTCGCTTCGGCTTGGTTGATCGGATTATCAAGTCATATTTAGCAATAGCATAGTTGTTATTAACTAGATTCTCGAGTGATTCGCAGTTGTATCACGTGGGTGTGTGTAAGAAACACATAGCTTTTGAAGGGTGATAAAGTAAAAGAAAGAAAACAAACAATTGAATGCAAAAGTCCAACGAATTTATTGAATGAAAACGCAAAAAACAGATGATAATAACCTCGCAACGAGCCATGATGCCCCGCAAGGCACTAGGCTTTCAAAGTTTATTATTCAAAACATAAAGAAATACGAAAAGCAAAACAAAACAAGAGTACTATTCCTCGACTAAAGGAGATTGGTATGACGCCTTGGTCTTCCAATTGTTGAGCCCTTTATCCGGAGTTGGGAAGATCCACTTGCCGATGTCAAGTCATTGTCGTCGTCTTCTATAGAATGGATTCCACTTTGGCGATGCGGAAGAAGTTGGCGGCACGCTCACGGCGTATCATCTTCTCGACTTGATGGTGAAGCCTAAACCGCCTTGTCAAATTTGAAAGGAAGATCGGGAGCTGGCCCCAAATAGTACTACCTTCTTCAACAGAATTGAGCATCTTTCACGAGGCCATTCTAGGCGGAGCTTGCGTAACTTCAGAGTGACGGAGAGTCAACAGGCATGACTCTGGGTATTGTTTCAAAAGCTTGACAGGGAGTCACGAAGAATTCTCCTTCCATCTCGAGGTATCGGAATGATTGTAGATGATTGACTATATACTCTTCTTCACCACATACTGTGACAACCTTCCCTTTCACCTGTACTTGGCTTGATGCAAGGTAGAGGTATGCCGCCCATGTATCCAAGGGCGTCCAGTAGACAAGAGTAAGCGGGACGGATGTCCATGACAAAGAAGGTGGAGTCAAAAGTCTGGGAACCGACTTTAACAGGCAGAGTGAGCTCTCCAAGTACTGTTCGCTTGGAACCATCAAAAGCTCTCACGATTATGTCACTGGTCTCGAACCAACCCTCGACATCAAGTCGATCAAAAGCGATCTTCTAAGATATTCGAGGTAACCGGTATCAACCAAAACATGAGATGTGGTAACGCCTTGCATTCAACAAAGATGTGCAAGGCTTTGTTGTGTTTCTTTCCAAGAGTCAAATCAAGATCGAGCCTAGGCCGTTGTTGGCAGCCGTGCTAGCAATACAAACTTCGAATTGGTCGGTGGTAGTGTCTTGCGGCACGTGAGCATTCTTCAGGAACTTCACCAAGGCATTAGCATGAGCCTCAGAGCATAAGAGCAAAGCGAGCATGGAAATCTTGGACGGAGTCTGTCCCAATTGTTCCACAACATTGTAGTCACTCCTCTTGATAATCTTCAGAATTTCCTCCATTTCTTGTTTGGAGGTGTCTTCAGCAACTTCCTTTGGTACTTCCGGGTGAGGGATGAGTTACCGTTCTTTCCTCTAGCTTGGGGAATGGGTTGAACAGTTGGAATGCGGGCTGGAGTCGTAGTGTCTTTTGGAGGAGAGATATCTGGAGAGAATACTCTTCCGGTTCTGGTTACCTTACTAGATCCGGTGATGTTGTCAATGTCAGGAATGGTAGCTTCGACTGAAAGATCCTCAATGGTCAGAGGGTCTTGCTTGACACCATGATAGTAAACCTCAGATCCATAATTCCAAGGGATAGCTTTATCGAGGAATACGAACCGCCTTGGAGAAGTGATGATGAGAGGTGCCACTCTAGCACAGGATCGCAGAGGAAATCCTTATTGTATTAACATCAAGATAATCTTCGGGAAATCGTCACCCCATCCCATTTTAACATCTTCAATAGGAATCTTGTAGCTCTCGTGAACAGTGTACTTCACCATGTAATCATACTTTCCACTTGGCTGCCCCAAGGTATCCCATAGATGGTAATCGTTTCATCGCATTGTCAATCTTCAACTTAGACATTTCTTCACACAACTTCGCATGTGTGGTTTCGTAAATAGTATCTCACGGTTATCCATCATGCATCGAACACGCCTTCTCAACCAAGCAAAACCATCCGCGGATGGGCACCAACGACAGCTTCGGGCATCCTGGTTGACACCGACTTGCAAAATTCTTCTTAACAATCATCGAGGAATGGTCAAGTCATCTATGTTGAAAACATAAGTATCATCACCAACAGATTGGAACCTTGTCATGGTTAGGCATAGGCGCTGATCACATTCGAGTCTCAATAGGAGGATCAAATTCAACTGCTTAGCTTCAATCATATCTTGAATATTGTTCTTCGAGCCCAACAATCATCAAGATATGTCCCGGCTATTGGAATGGTAAGCACACTTAGCATTAGGATTGTACCGAGAGGAAGTGTTGACATTCGAGGAGGATCCTCAAAGCAATCAGCTCTGCATTCAACATGTGTTGCAAGGCTTGCATAAAGGCATGTTGATCTTCGTAATCGCCTTTATGCTGCTCGTTACGCTGTTGTCTCACTGAGGTTGTGCCGATGTAGGATCGAGATCACAACTCCCACCATCGAGCACGGTCGGTCTTGGTCGGCCTTTCTCGACCACACACAAGATTCTTTCTTACCACCAAAAGATCTCTTCAGCAGCTTGAAGATGTCTCTATCTGAATCTTTCCACTCTTGATACCAACACATTTCACGTCAAATCAACTCGATGAATCCGGTCAAGAGTTTCCAATCGATGATTGAAGAATGGTTGTCCCCATGAACATATCAACCAAGTCCCTATTGGACAAGGGTGGTTGAACTCGCTAGATCTCTCCACTCCGAGCATACCCTTGAACTTCTCATCACGACCCATAGACATGCTTTGTAGTTGCATGCGAGTGGTGTCAATTCAAAGATTGTATATATCGTCAGAAAGCATCACCAAGTCACCCAAGTATGGATACGATCATTCTCTAACCGATAATACCACTCCAATTGAGTTCTGACAAACTCTCTTGAAAATAGTGCATCCACAACTTTTTGTCATCGCAAGGGGATTGATCTTCGGGCATAGGACTTCAAATGCTTTGGGCAAGACATGCCATCATACTTGGCAAAAGTTGAACTTTGAACTTGGGAGGAATCACAACACCGAACAAGACTCAGATCAAAATTCAGCCCGACATCTTCGTTTTCCATGATTCGACGATCTTCAAGTTGCTTGTACTTGTCATCTTCATTAGTAGTATTGGCCATCATCATAGTTCTTCTCAAGCTCAGCCGACCGCCACCATCACCCTTGTTACTTTCCTCAAGATGGACACTTCCTTCGAGAGCTCATCACGGCTGACCACCTTAGGACCACCTTTGTAGCATCCCATGTTGAGAGACCAACAACCTTCTTCTTCTTGTTGATGAGCTTCTTCAAATCTTCTTGGCCTTGGACCAAGTCAGAACATCTAAACCGAGCATTCGAGCTTGAGATCTTTGATACTGCTCAAGAGCCATTTCGCTAAAATAAATAGCGAGCAAATGAGAAAACCAATCTCCAATGTACCGTGATGCAATGTTATGCTATGCTATGCAATGTTTATGCGAATGCAATGCAATGTTTTCAAGGACCTAGAGATTTAAATTTGTTAAACAAGCAATGAACAAACATTTATTAGTACTTTTTTATTATTCTTTTTCTTTTAAGTACAAGAGATAGTTCAAAACAATAAAAGAAAACATATAAATCCTAAAGCTCTAAGTCTCCCATGGTCGCTTCCTCTTGTGCCGATGTAGCGTTGATGTTTCGCTTCCTCGTAGTAGCTTAGTCAACTCTAGCACTTTCTTCTCACTTGCATAACATCGAGCCTCAAAGGTATCCTCTCTTCCTCGAGCTGAATCCGTGATCTCTTCAAGTCTTCAAAATCAGAGGCATGTCGGATGGAGAAAGATAGTACGCCACCTATAGCAACAGTTCCATAATCATCGTAGAACAGCGTGAATGGCATCATGAGGTTTTGAGCTCGAGCTCGCACCCATTTGAGGTAAGGTCCCAAGGAATGGAGTTCGTGCCCCAAAGTCTTGGTATCAATCTTCTTACCATGCCCAAGCGTGTATAAACCTTCGCTTGCACTCGAGATCGTGATTGTAGTCGAACACAACACTTGGAGAAGCATATCATATGGACCATCTCTTCGGGCAAACCCAACCGACGAGAGCTAGAGAAGGGTTGTAGTATACCTCCCTTATACCAAGGAGGTACATTAGGAATTCTCCACAACTTCGATGAAGGTGAAGTCCTTTTGAGAGAAAAGACTAAACGGATATCTCGAATGGAGAGTGACATTAGCCTTTGAGACCATCTCAACCTTTGTTCGTTCTTCAAAATCGATGGAGGAAGGTGCGAAATAAACCACCTGGAAAGTAACGGTACACAACACATGAGAGTTCCTTGTCGCTAGTAGTACGAGTGGAGAGAATGTAGAATATCTCCAAGTAAAGTAGGCATGTGGATTGCGGGTAAGGAACAACTTGATGGCATTGATATCTATGAATTGATCCGAGTTAGGAAATAGAACCAAACCATAAATTAGCAAGGCCACAATGTTTTCAAATGCATGGAAACTCATAACTTTGAGGAATTCTCGGGCTTTGATTAAGAACTTGGAAAGTAAACCCTTAACTCCACTTCTAGTTTCCCAATTGGCTTCAATGTCCGAGCTTAAGATGTAAGGCGATGCAATGTCTTCGCATTTAGGAACTTTTCTAGACCGGTGAATGGCATTTGGTCAATAGGTATCCCAAGTAGCTTAGAGAATTCTTCCAAGGTAGGAACCAACCGATAATCTTGGAATGTAAAGCAATGGTGTTTCGGTCAAGAACCGAATAGGACATGCATCATATCTTCTTCAAAACCGGAGATAACCAAATCAAGTAGATAACCATGTCTTTGGTGAACCGAGCATGGTCGGAATTTCAAACCAAATTTTGAGTGAGAAGGGATACCCATGAAGTTGATTCGGATAGTCTTTCTAGAAGCCATAATCCCTACAAAATGAGCAAAGATAAATCCTAGGTCCTTGAAATAGTTAGAAATGATATGCAATGCGAATGATGTCATGATGTCATGTTTAGCACACACAAACAATCCACACAATGAGCCTAGGGTTAAGGCTTGCATGAGGTATAGGTGATTACCCCACCAAAAGTTTGAGTTGGTTCATCTGTCCTATAATAGTAACGTGTTCTAGGAATCTCACATCATTGATCTTTCTCAGGCGCTTATTTCAATACGACGACCAAGTGGTCGATCGAAAATATCCCAAAAGTCTCGATCTCAATGAGCGTAGCATCGAGTATCAACCAACCTCGGTCTACACCAAAGCCGCCATCTCACTACCTTCTAATGGCAAAGATGGGTCAATTAAGGTTCTAAAAGTTTAGTTAGCGCTGATGACACGCAGAAGCCAAATACTATCTTCAACTTGGGAATGAAGAGTATCGGACAACCAAAGTGTCACGCTAACGTAGCCATCATGTTGACCGCTTAGTTATAATCGTCTAGCGGTCGCGATGATCTAATGCTACTTACCTAAAAGGAAACCCGGATCGGGTGTAGGATCCCCAACAATACAATACCCAAGCAACCCTTAAAGATAAAGCATACAAGTCAAACAAAAGCATTAAAGGTTATCTAGAAATCCCTAAGGCAATTCTCTTTTAGGATTACATTTTCAAATAGAGTCGCAGCTTCGAACACGGTGAATCGATTTTTAGGATTTTGTATCGCAAATGTGCGGATAGCAAGAGTCGCCACCACTTTTATTTTTATCCAATTAAGGAAGGTAAAAGGTAAAAGACCTTCGTTAGATTCTCGAGTTCGGAGAATGGTTATGAAAAGGAAGGTATTAGCACCCTTTCCATCCGTAGTTATCTACGGGCTCTTAGTTGCTCTAGATCACCTTTAAAATTGCTTTCGTGTGTTTGACAAAAATGTTTTGAAAAGGCATTTCGGACTTTGTAATGACTCATGTAGGAGTGTATACAAAGTGTTCGGAAATGTTTCGTTTTGAAAAGAGTTTGAACTTTGAAAAAGAGTGTGTGGTGTGAAAAGCATTTGGTTTAGAGCAAGCAACTAAAAGTCTTATTACCTACTCAGAATTGGTCATTTTCGTGTTATTTTACGTTCCTTTAGAATAGCGCTAGCCATACCATTAGTTAGTAGGTAGCTCCATTCGTTCGATGTAAGCGGGACATTCGAAGGGACATCGGATGGTCATAGAAAGCAACTTGTAGGAAATATCCTAGCACATTCGAAGGGACTATCATCATTTTTCGTAGGCGACAATCGAGGGTCAAGATCATGTATTCGGAGGCGACGTTGTGGGTCTATGGTCTTTGTATCGAAGGGACTATGATGATTTGTTTGAAAGGCAACGGTGCTAGAATACCTCTACGTTCGAGGGACATGACCATTTTGAATTCGTAAAGGCAACGAGAGAGAATTACCCTAAGGGGTGCATGTGTGAGAAGAGTGTATTGTTTTCAAGTATTTTATCTTGCAAATTAGTGAGCTATGTTCGTTATTATCTTGCCATACACGCCTAGTTACTAGCAGTTTATAGGGTGCGGAAATTAAAATGCGGAAGTTAAAGTGCGGAAAGATAAATCCTACGCTATTACATGGCTTTGGGGCAGATACATAATTTAAAAATGCGGAAAATAAAGATCCTAATTTAAACTATTACATCCCATAGACAGTTACATTTATTGAAAAAATAAAATGATAAAGAAAGAACGTCTGAATCGGATCAACCTGTATGAGAAAGTTATGATCAGTCAAAGTTCAGTTGACTTTTCACCTAGAAACCCTAATTTAGAAAGTTTGACTTTTGAGCAAATCTTGAGTTTTCTTGATGAATCATGATCAACCCTTGATCAAATGATGAATGTAACTTCAAATGAGGATGTTGACCAAAAATTATGAAGTTTGATCAGATGTTGACCAGCTTGACTTTTTGTCCATACAACCGATTTTCAACCATCCGAGCAATTGTTCGAGGAAACTTGACTTGTGAGGCTTGAAACTTGACATGGGGAATCTTTGAAGCATATGAGGAGGCAAGAAGACCATTGAGATATTGAAGTCCATCTTGCTCTCGAGAGATACCAAACCCTAGTTTGGGTGATTGTCTAGGAGAGAGTTTGTCCGATCAACCTTGAGGAATCCTTGAGTATAGATGTATGAAACTTGAGTAGATGGAGGGAAAATTTGGGGTATGACAATATGCAAACATGTACACCCGGCAAGTTGAAAACCCGAAAAGGGCTTTGGCAAAAAGGGTATCCTGATCAAAACCCGAAAGGGCGGTCTAGGCAAAAGTTAGATTTAAGCGCATTTACTATGTCTCGCCCGTATCACCTATCTACGTACTACTATCGATTCAAGATTCAAATGGAGAAAATCAATTCACTCACTTTCTATCGACAAAGAAGGAGATGAGATAGTTGAAATATATGAGTACTAGCATAGTTGAACTTAACAAGATTGTTTCCAAGACAGCTTTTACTTTTCTCGTACCAACCTCGCCATACGCCTACATTTCAAATAAATACAAGTTTCTTTCTTTACAATTTTCACCGTTGTTGTTTGCATAAAGTCCAACGCTTACTTTGAATGATTATATGCATCTAACAATAAAAATCTATTTACAAACATGCAAAAGGTAAACATACAAAAGTAATTACTACAGGCTCCAGAGTACGCAACGGTCCCCGAGCAATGATTCCACTCAACTTAACCGAATTACACTCATCTTCGAAAGCAAGAATATCTCATCCTCACCGAGGTATTTACCCCAACAAGATATCTCTCTGCTAGCTCCTCTTTCTCTAGCAAAGAATGTCCGACTTGAAACTTGGTCGATAGGCACCGAGGAAACCTACATCCTTTTCCCCGCCTAGAGATCACGACGTCCCCCCTGTCCTTCTAACCCGTCTCCCAAGAATTATCAAGTACCTCCAAGATTTACACAAATCCTCGATAGAGTACCCCCTGACTCTCCCAAGCAGGTCATTTATGAAATCCTCAACAACATCTAGCCGCAAGACTTGGTCGATAGTGCATCGGAGGAATCAAAGTAATCTTCTTTTCTCGTGGATCTCCATCCTCAAATGTGTCGAAATCTCCAAGGTAATACCCATCTTCTTCAAGATGGATATGTTTTGAAATACCACAACATCTAGCATTCATACATTCCTCATAAAAGTCATAATATATGCATGTGTCATACGATCATCATGCATCATACTTTGCATAAGACTAATCAATATTCTATCAAAATTTCTTTGTTTTCTCCAAAGGTGTAAGTCACGACGCAAATGTGTCCAGATTAAGACCCGAATCCATACGAAAACTATCTCGAAGACCGCCTAGTTGTTCTCCAACAACCGTCCAGATTAAGACCCGAATCCGCATCGAAAACTATCCGAACGATCACCCTCGTTGTCCTCCCACAATCGATCCGTGAATACCGGTTAGACGGAAACCCTATCCGAACGATCACAAGTTATCCTCCGATGCAATGTGTAGGGACCAACACCGATGCACAACAGGAAGTGTCCACACTTTGCCAAATTGCTATCCCCTCAGAGTAATCAAGACGAAAATCTATTCTCAATCCTTCTTATTATCAACAAAGAACTACAGAATCAAGGATGACTCAAGAGTTTTGATGGCATCTTAAGCCCATCTCCGACTACGTGTCAACAATTCTCCACCTTCGATCGTGATATTTGGTTAAAAACCAATACAAACCAATAACCTTATTCAAAGATGAGCACAAAGTCTAACGACGACTTCCTGATGGCATCTTAAGCCCATCTCCATGCTCCTTCCACTTCCGAACATCTACAGCCTAGCGATGGCTCACTCCCATTGATCTTTCTCGATGGCATCTTAAGCCCGTCCCCGTCTGCTTTCCTATCAACAACCTCGAGTCTAGCTGCATTTACTCATTCCCCAAAGGAAGTCTCCGCTTCCCAAATGGCATCTCAGAAGCCCATTCCCTGATTCACCAATGAGTGCAAATTGTACTGAGTGTTCAATCATCTTCTACCTCCAGTCACGAAGGCTAACATGCCAATCTAACCTTCCAAGACAAGAAGATTGAACAGGGCAGCCATACCCCAAAATTTGCCTCCATCTTCTCAAGATATCTCATACATCCATACTCAAGGGTTGATCGCAAAACCTCTCCTAGACAATCAACCCAAACTAGGGTTTATTTTCAAATCAAGGACTTCCAACATTCAATGGTCATCATGCCTCCTCATATGCTTCAAAGACTTCTATGACAAATTTCAAGCTTCACAAGTCAAGTTTCGCATAATTGCTGATGGTGAAAATCAACAGATTGGACAAAAGTCAATCATGGTCAACATACGGCCAAACTTCATGATTTTTGGTCAACATCCTCATTTTGAAGTTACATTCATCATTTGATCAAGGGTTGATCATGATTCATCAAGAAAACTCAAGATTTGCTCAAAAGTCAAACTTTCTAAATTAGGGTTTCTTAGTGAAAAGTCAACCAAACTTTGACTGAGCATAACTTCTTCATACTTTATCAGAAATTTTCCCACCAAAGCTCACATTGAAGGAAATTCAATTCTCTACAACTTCATGTCTCACAAGAATGTTCAAAAAATGCTTCATTTGAGAGGTATGGATCAAAACATTACAGGTCCTTTTCAAAAGTCAACAAAAAGTCAACATTTTGTTTTGAAGATATATTGAGCATGGAAACTCCAATTGAGATGACACCAAAAAGGTTGGTTAGATGACGCATAAAGCTTTCTAAAAAGTCCAAGAACACTCAAATATGTGGAAAATTGAGCATGATACACCATTCACAAGTTGGGCAATTTTGAAGAAGTGGAGAAAGAGAAATACTTCTAAAAATCAAAAACTTTGCAAATGGGCTTACTTTTTCTTCATCCAAACTTGTTCCTTATACAATTAGGAATATCCAAGCCCAATGCCACATATTTTTATTTTATTTTTCTATTTAATTTGGAATTTATTCATTTAAATACAAATTAAATTTAAAAATGAAGTATAAAATCAAAATTAAATGCAAACTTGATTTTTTTTCTCTTCCTTGAGATCCAAGTAACTCAATAAAGCCAGCAAATTTCGAAATTTGGTTGGATATGGCAAGATTGGATTGAAAATTGATCAAAGATGAAAATTTGATTTTGTACAAAATCAAATATGATTTGCATTGATTATTGATTGATTCTTTCAAAACAACTCCAATCCTTCTACTATATATACACAACTCATGCCACACAATTAGGGTAGAATTTTTGATCGAGAAACCCTATTGAAGTTTCAAGAAAACTGTGTCCTACAAGCCAATTGCACTCTAGTTCCACTGCTTAAAACCGTGTCTTTTGCATTTATTTTAAAATACTTATTTAATTTATAAAATTAAAAATATTATTTTACATGCATATTTATTTTTATTCATAATTTATCATTTAAATCACTTTTAATTAGTTTTAATTATTAAATATTTTCCAAAAATCCCAAAACATTATTTTAGCATATTAATGTTATTTCCAAAGATGAAATATTTTTCTCATCTAAACACTTGCATTTTACTAACATTTTCCTCTTATTCGATTTCATCGTATTTTCCGATTTTCTCATCTTTTCATGTGTTATCCTGCTTCGTATTTACTTTTATCGCTTCCTTTTTCCAATAATGTAATTTCTATGGGATGTAATTGTTTTAATTAGGCTTTTATTTTCCGATTTTAAATTATGTATCTCCAAAGCCATGTAATGTGAGATTTATCTTTTCTGCATCTTTACACTTCCGCTTTAATTTCCGCACTTATAAACTGCTAGCAATTAGGCGTGTATGGAAAGACTAAAATTGGACATAGCTCACCCTAATTTTAAAGATAAAATATCCGAATCAACACACTTCTTCACACACGCACTTCTTGTGGTACCTCTCTCTTCTTGCTAATACAAATGGTCATGTCCTCTAACGTAGAGGTATTCTAGCACCGCTGTTTTCAAACAAATCATCATAGTCCCTTCGATACAAAGATCATAAGACCCACGATGTCGCCTCCGAATACATGATCTTGACCTCGATTGTCGCCTACAAAAATGATGATAGTCCTTCGAATGTGCTATGATACTCCTACAAGTTGTTTCTATGACCATCCGATGTCCTTCAATGTCCCGCTTACATCCAATAAATAGAGTTACCTACCAACTAATGGTATGGATAACACTATTCTAAAGGAACGTGAAACAATACGAAACGACCAATTCGAGTAGGTAATAAAGACTTTTAGTTGCTTGCTCAATCAAATATTTTTCACACCTCACACTTTTGTCAAAGTTCAAATATTTTTCAAACAAAACATTTACTTAACACTTTGTATACATTCCTACATGAATCATTACAAAGTCAAAGCGAAATGCCTTTTCAAAACATTTTTGTCAAACACATGTAAAGCACAATTTTAAAGTGATCTAAGAGTAACTAAGAGCTCCGTAGATAACTCACGGATGGAAAGGGTGCTAATACCTTCCTTTTCATAACCTTCTCCTACTTTAATCTAACTAAGGTCTTTTCTCGCTTTTTACCTTCCTTAATTGATAAAAGAAAAGTCGGTGGTGACTTTGCTATCCGCACATTTATGTATACAAAACCTACAAAGTCGGCTTCACTGTTACAACGAGCCATGCTCAAAAACAAAAATTGTTGTAATCTTTCAATAATTAATAAAATAAATGTGTTTTCCATCCAAATATTTGCCGTAAATTTCTTTAGCTTAAAATTTTGGAAATCTTTCTTTACGCTCATAATCATGCATTATACTTTGCATATCGAGTTTGTTGTTTAGAGTCCGATCTTTTGGAATTTTTTCCGTAAAGGAAAAGATCGCAAGTCAGCTGGCCTTAGAGTTTCTCACCACGCCCACAACCAACTCGAACATACAATACACGCTCAAAAAGAAGGAAAGTGATGGATGGATTTAAGCAAGAAAATGTTGAGCTCAGAGTACGCTGACAATGTCAAGAAGAGGTGAGAGACTCACTTCTTTGGTAAGTTCATAGCAATCAGCAAAGTCGCTAGCGCATTGAGCAAATAAAATCAAGTTGCATTTCGTAGATTACTACTACTCAGCTTCAATTGCAGCAGAGTTCACTCTTCAAGATGCCGAAGGTTATCCATGGGCATGCCTTTCAATTTCTAGAGATCGGATTTCGCCAACCGACTTCTCAAGTACAAACAACCACGCTGAAGTGCCTACTTTGAAGAACTCAACACTTACTCCACAAAGATGGAGTAACTTTTCCGCAGTCACTATGACGGCTTCTCAATCGATCATGACAACTCGCCCGTAGTACACACCATCGTTGCATAAAGAATTTCACCATAGTCCAGCGATAACACATCTAACTGCGTGCCGATGGAGAATTTCCAAGAACACCTCAAGATGCAGCTTGAAATTAAAATGATCCGTGGAAAGGAATTGTTTGGAAAGAACGCCCATGATTTGTGCCTAGTTCCTAAGGATACTAGAAAATTCAAAGTCCCCGACTTTGAAAAATATAAAGGAAATTCCTGCCACGAGTCATCTTACGGATGCACGCCAGAAAATGTTCACGCATAACGACAATCACCAATTGTCAATCCACTATTTCTAAGACAAGCCTCACCGATGTGCATCAAGTGGTACATGGGACTAGACAAAGGAGAATATCCAAACATTCAATGACTTAGGCTAAGCCTTGTCCAACAATACAAATTCAACTTGACATGGCTCCAGATCGATCAACTCGGCCCATGTCTCGTATGAAAGAGAGACATTCAAAGAATACGCCCAACGTTGGAGGAAATTGCCCAAGTCAACCCAATTGCTAGAGGAGAAGGAAATGACCAAGGTTTTCTTAAACACTCTTGGCCCATTTTACTATTTAACAAATGATCGCCATTGGCCCCTGAGATTTCACGTAGATGGTAAGCATGGGAATGCGGGTTGAGGAAGGAGTTCGAACAGACCCGATCAAAGAAATAGGATCTTCTAGTGGAACTAAGAGGGTTGGAACCAGTTTTCCAAAGAAAAGGAACATGATATTGGAATGGTATCCCGAGGGAAACCATGAAAGAATGTTAGCCGACAACAGTAGTCGCTTATAGCACCACCGTTAATACAAGTCCAATACAGAATTGTTCCAGCTCCAACAATCTCAACAATCGACAAAGAGGCTCGTAGCTCAACAATCAAACCCAAGCTCTTGGTCTCAGAATCGAATTGATTCGAATGACGACACAAAACTATATCTCCGCATTAATAGAAAGAAATATCGCAAACAAGGTCACCACCTCCTATGACCACAAATTGCCATGGTGGTACAAAGCGGACGATTCTTGCCCTTTCATCAAGGGCACCGGTCATGATCTTGAGCATTGTATCGCCTCAATACCAAGTACAGGATTAGTAAGGTCTAATCTTCTTTCCTTTAGAAATACAACCAAACGCGGCAAGAAAATCCACTTCCCAAATACAAAGGACATACAAAGAATTTGATACTAAGAAATACATATTTCGGTATCTCGTCACCGATGTGAATCGAGAAAGTTTGGTACAACCCATGATACATACAAGACAATGGGTGCTTTCACTAAACATGATTATGAAGCTTGCAACATTTGTTTCAAGAATTGTCGAGATGTCCAACCATAAGGATGTATCTTCGTAAACAAAATGACTATGACGTGAATATGATAGCATATTTTCCATGAGCTTTTAGTCTCTGATATTAACTCGGAAAACCCCGGCAAACGCTATTATCCCCTCGTGTTCTTGCAGAAAAACCTTATTAAAGTGATTTTAGGATTTGAAGCTAAGTGCCTGAACTCAAGTTCCAAGCTTGTGATTGTCTTGTTTATCACGTCAAGTGAGCCCTATTTATATCATTCCTTCCTTGAAGCTATTTCTTCCTTCCAGAATCGCCTCAAATCATTAACCATGGCTTTGAAGGCAAGGAGTTAGCATGCCTGTAATCATTCACTAGTAACGCCTCATAAAGACCTAGGAACCTTCATCTTCATAACGCCCATTCAATCGCTCCACTGGAGTACCCGCCGAGCCACCCTGCCCAAGCCGTCCTCGCTTTCCCCGAGATCCAAGCCTGACATAGATCTCCTTTGATCGAGGCTCATCCCGGATCCCTCCATCCAGTATCCATCTCGCTGAGGATTTGTGCATGTTCATAGCCCCTTGGTCGCCGTTGTTTAAGCTTGAACTGGTGTTTCACCAAACAGCTTGAACCCTTAATCCCTTAGCTTAGATGTGTTACATTTTCAAACTTTTCCAAAAGTGTGACACATGACCCACGTGACACCAAATTCAACGATCACTTGTATATATTATGTGATTGCCCTATAGGAAAACCCGATTTCACGCCACCCTTCCTCCTACTCATTATATTTCACTTAATTGCTCAGAAATCTTTCTCACAAATCTCCAAATCCCATCGCTACTTTTGGCCGCCATTTCAAAACACATCCTTTCAATCGATCGATCATCAAATTGTGTATCCTTTCCTACATTGCTTTTTGTTTCATTCTAAACATGGTCATCATTAGGAATGCGATGATTTTGGTCGCAAAATCCACTTAGGAACGTAAGAACGAAAAACCCTGCTTTGAGGAATGTATGTGATGAGCAATGCTCAAAGAATAATCGACCTAAAGAGAGTCACCGATAGGGTTTGCACCCAAGTTTTTACTCGATAGTGATTCTGACCGACTCTTCGTGTGTTCGTGGAGCTTATAATGGAAACCAACCGTTCTGATCAAAGGAGAAGTCAGAGGCTTTAAACGGAGCCTAATACAAGATGAAGAAATCATTCCCGCTTTAAGGAATGTCTCGCCTACAGAGACTAAGATGACGTGATTCTCGAGTCTTGTGAGTCTGGGAAAGTGTCTGCATGATCCGCTCCCTTTGAGGTCAAACCAGATATTTATATACGGGGTGATCAAGAGTTTGATTCAATTCACCCTTCTCCCACTTCGAGACCAATATCCTTCGTACTATCAACCTTGCTCCCTCCCAACTCCGTCCCAATAGTCGGGCTTCATCCGCCTTTGAAATATGTCGAGCCCTATCTATAACCCCCACCATTGGTCTTTTCTTTTCTTCGAAATAAAAAGCACGGAGTTTAGAAACCGGTTGCCACCGGCATCCCAAAAGAAGTTTCCTCCAAGCCTACACCTCCAATTTCAAAGGCAAAGAACGCTTCTCCGAGTAAGATGTGGATCCCGTGCCTTTTATATTATTTATGGCATGATGGGCATCATAAGTTCCTCTTATTGGACTTGTGATCCGCTTTCCTATTTCTGGTTTTGACTATGATAGTCTCGAAAGCGATTCCGAGATCCTTTCCCTAGAAATTCTAGACTCCTTCGACCGATCCGGTCAAGGATCTACTTGCTCATTCTCCCGAGGAAGTCCCTAATTTCCCAGGTAAGTTTTTTATTTAGCTTTATTCCATTTTTCTTTATTTGTATGCTTACTCCTTGTTCCATTTTCCATGCATAAAATGACCGATATGTCAATGAAAGAATGTAAGTCGATGGTCATGCAAGCTCGCTCGAATGGATGTTGGCCCTCCAGTCCAAACCAATTTGGCCGGACCGAAGTGTAATCCAAGAAAGAAAATGTCGCACCGTGACCTGCCTCCAAACACCGCTCTCTCCGCTTCCCACCAAGCGCCCGTAACTGCAGAGCCACCAGCCTATCCAAAAAATCAAGACCGCATGGGAATGAGACTAACCCGGCAGACCGGGCCATCTCCAATTTGTTAAAGGATACTGAGGTAGCCATGATCATGCCTCTTCGTAAAATCGTTCTGGCTACCGATTTTGACGGGCCTCAAGTTTCGTGATGATCATCTCAATGCCACAACCGGCGTGAATAAACCGACTAGTCTAGGCTGCAGATTAGACACTAAACAAACCGAGCTATACCGATGAGGTGTCAGACTACCCAAGCTTGTTCGAGTCCGGGTGATCGTGGTGGAGAAGAAAAGGCCGATCCGAGTTAGAGGTCAAAAGGTTAGCCGACAACCAGCAGATTCTCAATGCTAACAATGCATTCAAGAATAAACCCCTGAGGCTGCCGTGACATCACAAACCTGAAGAGAAGAATTCAGGCTTTAAACGGATAAAGACTCTTGGAAGATGAGCTTGCCCTGATGTTCATCAAGTTCCGTGATTCTCAAAATCATGTTCGAAGCAAGGAAGCATCAAGAAATCCCATGGGTATGCTGGATGTCGGACTTAGCCTTTGATCGTGCAAAGCTCAAGTCAACCGCTATACTCGACATAGACATCTAGGAGGTTGATTTCAAGACCATCAGTGATGGAAGTCGGTGGAGGCTGATGACGATGATGGCGAGACCACTATTAGCTAAGAAAACGCGAAGATGTGCCGATTCCCTTCACCCAATCTCCGACTTCTTCTTTGTTTCCATAGTTAGTCATCCTTTTTATGGATGCTTTGTATTTTGAATATTCGCTGCAGGCTTATGCACTGTGTTTTGAATATCTCTTCCTGGCTATTTTAATTGCTTTTAAATTTTCGCTACTAATCCTCCCAGTCTAGTTGCGAACTTTATGGTATTTGTTCTCTGTGTGATGCAACAAGCAATCCTAGTGGTTTTAGAGAACACATAACGCTTTGTCTTCGTAATCCCACAATATCTCTTATCAATCCCGACTCTGCTGAGATTGTAGAAAGTGTTAAGGAACGCTTAGATGCAACTTCAAAAATGTTTTATTCCATTCGCTCAAGATTGCTCACATTCGTAGCCTCATGCCAGGTTCGTAGCCTCTATAGGATGATCCGAGACGGATTCAGAGCCTCAACCGAGCTTCGACCGAAAGGCTGCTCACAGAGGGAATGCCGCTTTATGGATCGAAAGATTATCATTAGACCGAGCTTAGCAAAGACGCCGCCATAGGGTTCGTGAGCCTCAAGCCGAGGTTGACCAAGGAGTATTCCGTAGGAATAGAGCCTTGGCGTGATCGAAAGATTTATCATTAGACCGAGCTTAGCAAAGACGTCACCATAGGGTTCAGAGCCTCAAGCGAGGTTGACCAAGGAGTATTCCGCGAGGGAACAGAGTTTTGCGTGATCGAAAAGATTTATCATTAGACCGAGCTTAGCAAAGACGCCGCCATAGGGTTTAGAGCCTCAAGCGAGGTTGACCAAGGAGTATTCCGCGAGGAATAGAGCCTTTATGTGACCGGAAGATTTATCATTAGACCGAGCTTAGCAAAGACGTCGCCATGGTGGTTCGTAGCCCAAGCGAGGTTGACCAAGGAGTATTCCGCGTAGGAAATGAGCCTTTGTGAATCGAAGATCATCATTAGACCGGCTTAGCGTAACGCCATAGGGTTCGTAGCCTCAAGCTTAGGTCGATCAGGAGTATTCCGGGAACAGAGCTTTCGTTGACCGAAGACGTATCATTAGACCGCTTAGCAAAGACGCCGCCATAGGGTTCGTGAGCCTCAAGCGAGGTTGACCAAGGAGTATTCGTAGGAATGTAGCCTTTGCGTGACTCAGCATTATTAGACCGAGCTAAAAGACGTCGCCATAGGGTTCGTGAGCCTCAAGCGAGGTTGACCAAGGAGTATCCCGCGAGGAATGTAGCCTTGCGACCGGAAAGACGATCATTAGATCGAGCTAGCAAAGACACGCCATTTGGTCGCTGCATCGATGTCGCAATATAATTTCATTAGATAGATGCTCTCATTAAAAACCCTCGCCCTTGTAGAAAAGAGTACACCAATTATTTTTACATAAATATATTTAACTAAATAAACTTAAGACTTGCAACATTCCAAGTCCTTTGTAATTCTGATCCGTCCAACGCCCAATTTATAGGCTCCGCTTGCAATTCTTCCGACTCCGAATGCTCCCTCCCGCTTGGGATCTAGCTACCCTTCTGGTAGGATCGGTTATCTTCTTAAGTACCAAATCTCCAACTTGAACCTCGCCGCTTCACTCGCAAGTTGAAACGTCTGTCATTCTCTCTGCTTGGCGCCATTCCCGACATGGGCTCAACCTTATCTCTCGCCCAAGAAACCGCCTTTCATTCAAAGCTTGGTTATTGGCCTCCCTTCAAAATTTTTCGACAAGAGGGTAAAACCACTTACCTAATCATGGCATCGCCCAAAACCATCCAAAAAGGAGTTCAATGCTGTGGAATGGATTGTGGTATGGTATGCCCATAAGACTTCATGTAGGCATTGTGCCCACAACCCTTGGCCGAATCCAGCTTCTTCTTTATTGCATTGGTATGACCTTGTTACGACCAAATCCGCCCATTTGCCCTCGGATGCTCTACTGATATAAACTTGTTTTGATTCCGAGCCTGCGTAACTCTACTACCGAGGTATTGCAAATTGTGCCCGTTGTCCGAGACAATGACCCGAGGTAGTCCAAATCGGCAAATGATGCTCCTCCAATAAAACGCCAACCGTCCCGCCGAGATCCGGGACACGGCCGCTTCCACCCACTTAGTAAAATAATCCACCGCCACGATCAGAACTTCAACTCGTCCCGAGCCACCGAACGGCCCTGTGATGTCACCCACCGATAAAAGGCCACGGCACCGTAACGTGTGCAAGAACTCGGATGGTGTGTGAATGTTGTAACGCTACATTTTGTGCATTGTGCCATATTCTGACAATTTTGTTAACGAGGCCGCAATACCCGCCCTTAGGATCCGACCAGCCAAAGTCCTTCCTCCTCCGTGATTTCCACAA